>CM035169.1:24948600-25544203 GCA_020205615.1 Panax quinquefolius | reverse complement strand
TCACCCTCCGAATCCACACACGAAGCGAGCCAACCCCATGCGCTAATCCTCGGCGAGGAGGCTTACTCGATAAATCTGATCGAAGAAGTGTCCTTCGGACCAAAAATTAAAACAAAAATAACCCCTTTAGCTTAGAAGAACTCGGGGTGCCTCGATCTTGATCATCCCTATCGTGCCCCTGTAGAAATACTGATTAGCGAAAGGCGGTGACCGGGGCGAAAGGATTCCAACGCTATCCAGGGAAGAAAGCGAACTCCGATAGCCATCCGAAGTTCTGCCCTGCCTCAACACCTCGAGGACCCACCCCAAATAAATCTCCTACAATTGAAAACATACGCGGACCCTACCCTCTGAGCAGTGAGGCTCTCTCTCCGAGAAGGCCAAGACATTCCCCGACGACCCGGTCCCTCGGTCGGGGTTACCGTCTGCCGAGGTTTGTGGGATCTCAGAGCCTTGTGGCCCAGTTGATGCAATTTCCCCTTGACCTCTTGAACTTTCGTTCGGAACAGCGGCGACCCACTTGGGTTCGATTGATCACCACTGAAGAAAATGCTGCTCGATGAGGATGAAGCTATTTGGCTAAGGTAAATAACAATTTCTTCTTCTTCTATATCTCTGTTCTCCTTTGAATATTTGGACGTTGACTTGAATATTTTGAAAATATGCAGGCTAATGCTGTCTTCGGACGATTGCGTCCGAGACACATAAATGGAGAGGCAGAGGAAGATTTCATGAGACAAAGAGATAAACATCTTGAAATCAACCTTGGATCGAGAGAGAGCCGGTCGTGAAGATGCTTTTCATACCATCAACGGTCTTCAAACAGAATTAGATCGGGCTAGGATGGATTTGAAGACATCTGACGACGAGTTAAGGGCCACGAGGGATGGGTTGGTTTGCGTCCGGCTTGACCAACAAGCTTTGGTGATATGAATCTTTGGTTTGGTCAAGAAGAAAACTTACTCACGAAGGCAAAAATGAGGAGTTTTCTTTGACCAGTGAAGCTTAGTTATCTGACTTGGTGAAAGGTGAGGCGAAGGCTCAAGACGAAGAAGCGAAGGCATAAGGCTAAAGCGTCACAAACTTTGCCACAAAATAAAGGATCTTGAAGGGCGGGGCTCTCTCTCGTTGAAGATATCCGGGGAGCAAATTCAGAAGGCGGACTACGAGGAATTGGACGAACTTAATGCGAAATCTTGAAGGTATACTCGGAGAATACGAAGATTGCGAGGCGAGGAAAGAAAGAAGCTATCATTTGCTTTCGATTGGACGAAAGCATTGCTCAACTCAGATGATGAAGGTGGGGCTGAATGTTAAATCTGTTTTTATTTTATGTAAAAAATTTAACTACTTTAAAGTTTACGTAATTATGGGATTGGTTTATTATTAACATGAATGAATGAATCTTTAAGCTGTCTTGATCATGACTTACATTTCGATTAATTTCTTGTCAATAATTGAAGATTAATAAACTAATCCCGACTAGTGAATCGGATATGACACATAATGAGTTAATTTATGAAATAAAGTAAAGTGAATTTTTTTGGACAAGATTCAACTTAATGAATTAAATGAGGCCCGAACTCAACATTTAAACAAAATAAAGTAATATATGCTCATCGATCTTAGAAGTGTGCGATCGGTCATATGTGAGGTGAACTTAGTCGATCCTCCTTGCATTCATCGAAATCTTGCTTACCTCACCAAAGGGTAGAACAAATATATAAGGGCCGAGATACTGAGGATCAATAGTGACCATTGATTTACCACCTAGTAAAATCAATATAGGATCATAAGGACCTTTATGATTACGCCATCGAATGGCCGGTGAGTCCTACCATACCTCCTTACACCATTGTGACCATAGATGAATAGGACCGGGATCGATAGTGGCCATTGATTTACCACCCTAGTAAAATCAATATAGGATCATAAAGACCTTTATGAAAACGCCATCGAATGGCCAATGAGTCCTACCATACCTCCTTATACCATTGTGACCTTAGGACAAATAGGACCGGGATCAATAGTGGCCATTGATTTACCACCCTAGTAAAATCAATATAGGATCATAAGGACCTTTATGGGCCGCCATCGAATGGGCCGTGAGTCTACTACCATACCTCCTTACACCATTGTGACCTTAGGACAAATAGGACCGAGGATCAATAGTGGCCATTGATTTACCACCCTAGTAAAATCAATATAGGATCATAAGGACCTTTATGGAACGCCGCCGAATAGCCCGTTGAGTCTACCATACCTCCTTACACCATTGTGACCTTAGGACAAATAGGACCGGGATCGATAGTGGCCATTGATTTACCACCTAGTAAAATCAATATAAGATCATAAGGACCTTTATGGGCTGCCATCGAATGGCCAGCGAGTCCTACCATACCTCCTTACACCATTGTGACCTTAGGACAAATAGGACCAGGATCAATTATGAAAAAGTGACTTCTTATTGATAATGAACAATCGGTATGCAGACTTTAAGTGGACTTAATCTTTATTGAAAATATTTAGAAGCTGCCAAAGACGCCAAGTATTCTTGATCTCGGAACCATCTAGTGCCTTTAATCGATAAGTACACGGCTTTGGTACTTGATTACTTCATCTGAGCCTTCGTTATTCGGCATTAGCTTTCCTGTGTTTTGAGGCGTAGAGGCTTTGGGCTTCTACAGGGCGAAGTCTCCTACTTCGAATCTACGAAGTTTGACCCCTTTGTTGTAATGTTTGGCCACCCTTCGCTGATAAGCAGCCAATTTGAGCAAAGCTTCCTCTCTGACCTCTTCTAACAGGTCCAAGTTAGCTTTCAGTCCTTCGTCATTGTAGATTTCTTTGAACTGACTAACCCGAAGACTTGGAGATCCGATTTCGACTGGGACTAAGGCATCAGTACCATAGGCCAATCGAAAGGGTGAATCTCCTGTAGTGGTCCTCGGTGTAGTTCGGTAAGCCCACAGCACGCTCAGCAATTCTTCTGGCCATCTCCCTTTAGCTTCATCCGATCTGCGGCTTGATTAGATTCGGTGACGTCTGTTGGTCACCTCGACTTGCCCATTCGGATTGTGGATGAGCCACATAAGTCTTCTTGTGTTGAATCCCGGATCCTTTAAAATCCTTCAAATTTTGAACCCACGAACTGGAGTCCGTTGTCCGATATCAACACCCTAGGGATCCCGAAGCGAAACACTACAGACTCTTTTATGAACTTTAGGCATTCTTGTTCCACTATTGACCGAAGTGGTTTCGCCTCTACCCACTTAGTCATGTAATCGATAGCAACTATGATAAACCGGGACCTGACCTTTAGCTTTAGGCAACGGTCCCAATATATCCACCCCCCAGACAGTGAAGGGTATAGAAGATATAATCGAATATAGCTCTTGGGTGGTGATAATGAGATCGGACTAATTGGTGGCATTTTTCACATTTCTTGACATATTCTGTAGCTTCTTTGAAAATTGTAGGCCAATAGTATCCTTGTCGAAGTACTTTATGAGCCAAAGACTTGGCAGCCATATGATCACCACAAATACCCTCGTGAACCTCCGAAGCGTCTTTCGGCCTCGGGCCGGAACCAAACATTTCAACAATGGTGAGGAAAATGCCAATCGATAGAGAATCCCATCAATAAGACTAAAATTGGCACTCTTGTACTTAATCTTCTTTGCGACATCTCGATCGAAGGAAGGACGCCATCGCGAATACTCGATGTGGGGGTCATCCAATGACTAGATCATTTCGATACACATCAACTGCCGTCTTTGAACAACAGGTCACGCAAAACTTCAAATATACCGATCCGTGGAAAACATCTCGCATCTGTAGTGGCCGACCGACATTGCATCGGCAATAGAATTGTCATATTACTCTATGCTCAAACTCATCTGAAGCGAAATATTGAAGTCGGTCTCTTAATTACGCCGGTATTTGATCATCAGGTCCCACGAGCTTCATAATCTCCCGACAACCGTTTAACGACCAATTGAGAATCACTATAGATAATCAATTGTTGGACTTGAGACTCTTTGCCAATCGGACACTGCTTAATACCGCTCAGATTACTCGACCGTTGTTCGTTGCTTTAAACCCGAACACGATGGCTCTTGAACCTTGAATCCCTCTAGGACTTATTAAAATAATTCTGCTCCACTACTTGATCATCGTAGAGGATCCATCTGCATACAACGTCCAAGCCTACGACCGCCTTTGAAGAAGCAAGAATTGTCCGTCGTCAGACGATTGACTTACGGCAACTCAAGATCTGCTTTGGTGAATGAACATTCCACCATAAAATCGGACGAGCTTGACCTTTGATGGCATTTCGAGGATGGTACTCGATAAAAATTGGGACGACTCCATAGTCCACATTGCTGCTAATCTCGCACGAGACCTCTGGCTTGCCGTCACCTTCTTGATGGTGATCCGTATAGGCGACCGAGAGTCGACCTTGAAAATATTGTGAAGCTTTCTACTAGCAATTATTAAAGCAAAGGCAAATTTCTCAATATTCGGATACTGGTTTGACATCTCGTGGGGCGTGGGTGACATAATAGGCCGGATCTTTGCTTCCATTGATCTCCCGAACCAACTTTGCTCAAGCGCCCGATGAACTTGTTGTAAGATATAAATATAAGGTCTCTCTTTGGGGCGGGCTTTACCAATAAAGGAAGCGGAAGGCAGATATATCTTTATGCCTTGGAAGGCGTCTTCACGCTCAAAGTCCACTGGAATGTCTTCGCATTCTTGGCCCCTTCAATGTGTCGAAAAAAAGGAAGGCATCTCTCCGCATGATTTGGCGACGAACCTCCTCAAAGCCGCAATCCTACCCGGTCGGGACGTTGGGCGTCTTTGAATGGCGAGAGTCTTCATATCAAGAATGACTGAATCTTCTCCGGATTGGCCTCGATACCCCTCTGACTGACCAGATACCCCAAGAACTTTCCTACACCAAGGCCGAAAGTACATTTGGCCGGATTGAGTCTCGATTGATGATAGCAGACGATCTGAAAGCATTCCTCCAGGTCGTCCAAATGCTTCTGAATCTGCATACTCTTCACGATCATGTCATCTACATAAACCTCCATGTTCCTCCCCAGTTGCCTGTCGAAAATGAAGTTCATCATTCTTTGGTAGGTAACTCCAGCATTTATAAGGCCAAAAGTCATCTTTTTATAGGCGTACACCGAACGGTGTGTAATGAACGTTGTCTTTGGAATGTCCTCTTTGCACATGTATATTTGATGATAACCTGAAAAAGCATCCATAAAGCTTAGTAATGCATACCCCAAAGTGGCATCGATGAGCTGATCGATATGGGGCAGTGGATAAAAGTCCTTCGGACAAGATTTATTGAGATCGGTGTAGTCGATGCAAACCCGCCATTTTCCATTTCCATTCTCGCACCAACACCACATTTCTTTATCCATTACGGGTAATCAATTTCGTAGATGAAGTCGGCAATTTAGCGGTTTAGAACCTCTTCATCGATGATCTTCGCCGCTCTGGAGCAAATATCCCTTTCTTCGATTTAACTGGCTTTTTGAAGGATCTATCTCAATTTATGCTCAAAGAACCTTTGGCTAACTCCGGCATGTCTTGTGGCTCCCATGCAAAAATATCCACATAAGAAGCGTAAGAGTTCCATAAGGTTCGTCAGAAGAGGTTACAGTAGACGAACCAATCCTGTTTATCTTGTCAGGCTTTCCTATAACCAACTCAATCTCCTCCGTCCCCCCTGCAGGGATCACCAACGTGATTACGAAATTGCTCTTAGTGAAGGGTTCGATCTCAATTGCCATCGTCTTTTTACATTTCTTGACCAACATTTGGATGAAATAATGACATTAGATAACATCGTCGGGTCAGGATCTAAGTCTCCCACCACCTCTCCTACTCCATGCGTGGGGGAATTTGATTTTGAAATGTGGGATGGAGGTCATGACTTGGAGAGCTATCAGCGTAGAGTCTTCGGTATGGCGTTGTAAAGTCAGAATCCACATGCACAACATAGAATTTGCACGTTATCTCTACTCACTGAGGGGGCACATCTTAGAAGATAATGAGGGAGTTGATAGTGCTATGACTCTAAGCGGGTCGTTCACCAAAGCCGTATAGAGGAGCCTCTGTCCGACCTCCATTTTGTGCCTATCAAGATGCATCCTACGATAAGCATGGGCATCTGAATGTCCACCAGAAGACCCATTGTCTATCATCATGCGCTTCACATCCATCGAGCCTACTTGTCTTTGTGATCTGAGAGGCCCCTTCATGCGACTCGATGGGCCCCGAAGGATAATCTGCATCCGTAAATGATATGCGGTTCACAGGAATGGTCTGTCGATCTTCGTGGTAGCATCATCACAGACATGGCCCGAATCAAGATAAGCCCTTCTTCTCTTCCTCTCTAAACTCCCCTACGGACCCCCGGTTATTACATCAACGACTTGCCTTGGCGGTAATCTTTGGAGCATTTTGGATGGGTGGGGCTTGAGCAAATCTGAATGGTAGTGCGGTGATAGTTTCTTTGATCTGGCGGTCCTTCTCGATACCACATGAATCGAATCAAGTCGCCTCTAATCTTCTTCTCCACGAAATCCTTTAAATTAACTTTTTTCATTAGTGTCATGGCCAAAGAACTTGATGATAACCACAATATTTACGAGGGTTGCCATGTCCCGTCCTATAATTATCATGAGGTGGCTCAAAGAAAATTTGGTTTCGATTTGATCCAAAATTACCGAACTCTACGTGTTCAATTGAGTGTAGACCTTATTAACCTTTGAGGCGAAGCAGTGCACGCTTTGCTCTATTTGCCTGTTAGGTTTGTAATATTCATGTCTTGTGATCAAATTGCATAAAAGTGCGAGCGTGTAAAAATCGAGTTTAAAATTTACAAACCATATACCCGGATCACCCTTTATGCATAATTATTAATTAAGCGAAAAGATAAAGAATAAATCATACCCTTGAAGATCGAGCTTCCTCAGTACAAGTTCACCTCAAATCCTTTCGCGTTGATCTTGAATCCACCGGGTTTGGTTCCTTCCTTTGATCGGCGTTAGCCACCCATTGTGTTTGGCCTCTGAGGTGATCCACCGAGGAAGAATAGGAATTCAAGAAGAAGGGGTATTGGCTCAAACCCTAGTTTTTCCTATCTCTATAGAAAAAGGGCGTACTCTCCAACAAATTGGAATTATTACGTAGTTGTAAAGTCAACCACCCACACCACCCATAATAAGACTCCTCTTATTTATAGATGTGGGCAACCCATCTTAACAATTAAGGAATTGGGTTTTATTTAATTAATTAAATTCTTTTAATTAATTAAGCTCCCTAATCTTATTAGGGATAATTAATTAAACTCCTTTAACTAATTTCCTTCTAATCTAATTAGGAATAAATGAAAGTACTTATATTAAATTAATTCCTAAACTCTTTAGAAATTAAAATAATAATAATTGTAATAATATTAATAAGACTCCTCTTATTAATTTATATTTAATATTTCTAAAATATTAAATAATAAATATTAAGTTATTTAATTTATTCTATCACCATAGATTAAATTAAATATATACTTTATATTATTACGATTATGCCATTAACTTCTTAAATAATTATTCTTCCTTTTATGGTATGACCCTTTAGGTTCTCCATATTAAGCAGGTTGTGAATAAATCAATTAGAACAATTCTAATCTTATTTAAATAAATAAATTAAATAATTAATTTATTTAAATAAATAATATTTATTCTACAATAGGGATAAGCCTCCTAGCGATCAAGCGACTTTCCGGATAATA
Organism: Panax quinquefolius; assembly: GCA_020205615.1. Classification (NCBI taxonomy): domain Eukaryota; kingdom Viridiplantae; phylum Streptophyta; class Magnoliopsida; order Apiales; family Araliaceae; genus Panax; species Panax quinquefolius. Next base: position 25,536,390 of record CM035169.1, on the reverse strand, counting down.
TAGATTTCAACATTAATCATTAAAGAACCTTTGAGTAAAATAGTTACCGTGCAATTCAATCCTTCCACACCATCTGATGTCCCGATTAAATATAAGGCATGGAATTCTTTGTCGAAGTCTTATTTTATTTAATTATATGTATTTCGATCCTTAAATGCCACAACTCAAATAATGCAAATTAGAAACTCCTTTCTAATTTCATTACGCTTTTAACCCGAGGACTCTTTGGGTTGTCATTTATCGAATCACATAGGACATTCTCTTCTTTTATTAGAAGTGGTAGATTCTTTATTGATCATACATTATCTCCGTATTCAACTTATTATACCCAAGCATACCCTTTGATATACCCTAAGGGTCTTAAGGAATAAGTCAAAGTATAACTCATCATACACATGAGATCTTATGATGATCTCAAGTCAAGGATTACTTGTCTACTATCACTACATGAATTCTATTGACGAGATGAGTAAAACTCCATTAGGTATTCCTTAGCGAGTCACGTTCGGTGAACTTATTCTCTAATAAGCACCTACATACTTGCTTTAGTGTCTCCACACAAATGATCGTGAGATCAATCATCCTCATCCGATGAAATGAGCAAGCGTATGTACCCGATCTATCAGGATTCACTAATCCCCAATTTAGTAATCCAACGATTGGGAACTATTTTAGTTTTAAGCTTTCTAAAATTTAGATCTCATTAGAATGATCGTCATCATTATTCTAAAAGCATTGCTTAAAACTATGGGTTTATCACATATTATAAAAACGACATCATGTAGATAATTAAAAGCCTTTAATAAATTAATACTTTTTATTAATAAATGAATAAGATTATTGTTACAAAGTATATGCTTTATCATCAAACATGATTGGCTTGTGTGCATATTACTTTCAATCTCCCACTTGCACTAAAAGCCAATCGCCATTGTATCTTATACTATTCTTCTCTAAGTGGCGATTATCCTGTTTGTTGGATAAGCTTTAGTTAATGGATATGTAATGTTGTTCTTGAGAGTCCACCATCTCTATAGTGATTTCCCATCTTTCAATGATTCTAATAATCAAATGAAAGTGCTAAAACACATGTTTAGATCAAGAGGCGAGACTTAGGAACTATTCCTAGTTACGTAATGAACTTTTAATCCAAACAATCAACTTGCAGACTTCATTTATAGCTATATACTTTGTCTTTATCACTAAACCCGACAACTCTTTGCTATTTAGAACCTTTCGAATTCACTGCACCTTTGTTAGAGGTAACCCTTTACCTTAAAGTGGATTTTCTTTCATCTTGAGTGCATCTCGAAAAACTTGAGTCATTAAGCCCTCTAATTTTAATTTAGACCCACCATGAATATGATCACATCCTTAGTCTTAGGTTAAGCACTTTAAGATATTTTTCAGCGACTCACAAGTGAATTTCTCCGAATATGGTGATCGACATCGGGTCTCGTACATTTCATTGCATACATGATTGTTTTCATGCGATCTCTCTTTTTGGAGTCTATGGGGACTATTAAGAGAGATACACCTCCATAGCTCATCGACATGAGACATCTCTTGGAGTTTGCCATGCTAAGCGACTTTAGCATCAAATGAATATACATTCCTTGGGTTAAGTCGAGCATCCTGTTGTATCTATCTATATAGATTTTATCCCCAATTAAGATACTCTTCCCGAACCATTCATGGAGGAATGTTTGAACAACTTTATCATTCTTGATTGTAGCATTAGTATGTCATTCCTTATAGTAGTATATCAACATATAATATTAGGAATGTCACGGTGCTTCTAATTGTCCCCTTTGTACACACTAGAACTCTTACCTCATCGTATGTATAGCTGGATCATCATCTTACATGATGTGTACCTCATCATCATCATCCATGATGAATCTATACCTCCTAGGTATCTTGGTACTATTCAGATTTTACGATTGGTTGTGGTACAATAGGTTCTATCTATAGGTTCCTCTTATTTGACTTATAGTGTTTTGTGGTTCTTGAACTCTTCAAGATCTATTATCCTCCCATTAGTCCCTTTTAATGATAAACACCTTTATCTTAGAAGGCAGCGTGTTTCGTAACAAATATCTTTTGCTAAGTAGGATTATAGAACACATGCCCTAAACTTACTTTAGGATGTCCAACAAATCTACACTTGTCTAATTTTTGTCCCAAGCTTATCCTTTGAAACCTTTTCACATAAGTTGGATAACCCCTTATCTTAATATACTTAAGATTAGGAATCCTCCTTGTCCATAACTTTTATGGAGTCTTGGGACCGGATTTTGAGGTTACCTTTTTAGTAGATATGTAGCCATTTCTAGGACATTATCCCAAAAGAATCTTTGGAATGTCGGTAAAATCGTTATGGACCGTGCACCCGTATCCGACAAGGTATAATTTTCCTTTTAGATACATCGATCAATTATTATTGTATCAAGAGGCGTCCATTGTGAGAAAACCATTTGAGATGATCTAAAACTTATTGCACAAGTATTTATTCCTTGATCTAATCAAAGAATCTTAATACTTTGCCAATTTGTTTCACTTACGAATTATTTGAACCTTTCAAATAATTCACACTTATATTTCAACAAATACATACATTCGACTCTTTGAATGATCATCTCCTTTTCTTATACTAGTTTGTTCAATTTACAAAATAATTTTTTCACGTAAGTCAGTATACAAAATCCATTAAGTAATCTTTCGGTTCTATCTGAAACATTATTATTATAAATAGAACAACAATTGTTCTTAATTATAATACCAAAGATTTCATTGTCCAACAATAAAATGGAAATAATATTTTTAAAGAGGCTGGAATCTGATAACAACTTATTGACTTAATAGATTTGTCGTAGGCATTGCTAAACTATAAGTTTCTATGGCTAATATGGCAACCTTTGCTACATTTCCATACATAGGATTACTTATATTTGTTTAGCTTTCTACTACTGCTTGGTCCTTCATAAATCTATATTTATGATAACCAAAGTCGGTATCAATACGCAAAGTAGAACCTTGACTTAAAGAAAAATTTATTTCAATCATGAACAAAAAGCGTATTTATACCAAAACTTCACTAAGCTTCTTTGGTTAGCCTCTGCAAGATGCTTCTTGCGCTTTTCTTTCAAGTGTCAGGAGCTTATAGCGGTGGAAGCAAACTCCTTTTCTTTATCCGTATCGAGTTTTGCTCTTATTATCCTTTGTTTCGCCTTTCTATTTACCTTCTTTGAATCGTTCTTCTTTTCGGAAGATCCTTTGGCCCCTACCGGTGAAGACTTGATCTTTCTTGGTTGGAAAGTGACTCTCAACATTTTTCAATATGTTAAGCAAATCGGTGAGGCGATATCTAGCTTGTTCATATGAAAAATTCACAACAATTAATGAAAGGAGTCTAGGAGTGAGTGCAAGATCAAATCTTGGCTCAACTCTCCATCCATGACAAAACCCAGTTGTCTAATTGATCAATCAAATTGATTATGTTAAGAACTTTTGTCTGTAGTATAGTGTCATTGGCCATTCTAGATCGGAAGAGCTACTTAGATATCGATATCTATCGATCTACTTTCCTCACCATCAACTACTTGATGTGCGGGAATATAGTAGGAGCATCCATAGTTTCATCTTGTGGCTGAAGCTCGTTACTCGTGGATGCGAGCATGATGCATTGAGCCATTGTGCATCATCTTGCCACTTTCTAAAAGTAGCAATCTCTTCCTCGAGGCATTATGCGCAACCATTGCGAGGATAGGCGTATTAAGGACATAAGATAGCTTTTGATTATGAGAACTATTCTCAAATTCCTTAACCAATCCGCTTTTAATTGATTACGGTTAATTTAGCATCTAATATGCTTCATGATGATAGTAATTTTAGACATTGTAAAATTACGTAAATGAATTTGTAATTAACAATATTTTAACATACATTCTTTTATTAATTACCAAAATAAATTAGGTCTTGTTTTAAATTGGTATCTCCCACTATTTTCTTCAAACTATATTACCTCACTTATATATAGGCAAAAATCTAATTAAAGATTTGCTAGTGAGAATAAGGATCCCATTTCAAATGTATATAGCCTTGTGGTGACACTGACAAACTATATATAAATAAATAGGTAGAACAACTTTTTGTCAATTACATCAACTATCTGACTCCTCTTATTTTGCCTCTTAGATTATTTTGATCAGTGGTGGAACATCAGAATCAAAATTATCCAAGTTAAGTCAAGACCTAGCACTCCATATATTCAAAAAAAGAAAAATATCATCCTTGTGGTGACACAACAAAACAATATTGTTCAATTTTCTTTATAAGCATCAAATGTGATAAATTAACATCTTAAATACTTAATACTTGCCTTGTGGTGACACAACAAACTCATATTAAATATTTAATACTCTATTAATTTTATCATGCTAGAAAGCTGACGTTCGATATTCAAATATCTTTGAGCGCTTAAGACTTAATATAAAAATTGAGGGTTTGTTATTAATTTGTCTCATCTTGTTTAGCGGCGTATGTATATATATATAAAAAACGCGTCGTATTAATTAACATGCGAAGCATGTTTTATAATATATAATATATATAGTATAAGCATGCATATAGAATACTATATTCTACGGATTGATTATGGACTTTTATTCTAGTTTGGTTCACTAGAGCCACCAAGTGAACAAAAATTCAACTCCCCTAAGGGTGCAAGAAATAATATTTAAATATAACTATTACATTTAAACCGGGCTCCATTACAAGCGGGTCTTCAAGCGCTCCTTGTTCCTTGATCTCTAATTCTTCAAAATTAATTCTAACTATTCTATTACAAAACTATTTAAAATAAATAGAAACCTTGATCGCGATCGAGGGAAATGCATAGGAGGAATAGAATTTACATTAAGAAAAAATAGAGAAGGCGAGAGTATGAGACCCATTTAATAAAACCCATACATTAAATGCATCCAACTAAAATAAAATCCAATCACATTGGTCGATAGTCCATAATCAATCCCATTTATTATCATACACATCACCCGTATGCATCGATAAATAACATTCATCTTATGAATAATAAATATTTAATATATATATATTGATATCATTTAATGGGCAAATTTAGTTAGTATAAAATCTATTTTGAATCAAAATAAACTCCTTTATTTTAATCAAATTTAAATCAAAATAAAACTATTTTATTTTAATTTATCAATTTTGAATAAAATAAACTATTTTATTTTAATCAAAATAAACTCCTTTATTTTAATTAATTATGGAATCAATTCCATATATAAAAAAATCTTTAATTAAAATAAACTCTTTTATTTTAATTAATTATGGAATCGATTCCATGTAAAAAAAATCTTTTATTAAAGGAAACACGGATATTCTTTTTTCTATTCACAAATAAACTCCTTTATTTTGAATAATATGAAATCTTATTCCATATTTAAATAAACTCCTTTATTTAAGGAAACATGGATTCTCTTTCCTATTCACAAATAAACTCTTTTATTTTGAATAATATGAAATCTTATTTCATATCTAAATAAACTCCTTTATTTAAGGAAATTAGGCAAATCAATTTCAACTACAATTAGTTATCATGGAATCCAATTCCAACTACAATTAGTTAGCATGAAATTTAATTTTAAAATTAAAATAAACCTTCTTATTTTAATATTAAAATAAACTTTTATTTTAAAATTAAAATAAACATTTTATTTTAATTATAAAATAATTAATAAATATATATATATATATATATATATATATATATATATATTATATATATATATACAAAAAATCGTGCCTTATTACCTTCTAAAAAAAAATTCCATGAAAACCGTACATTCCATAATCTCGCCAATCCATGAATCGGCATTGAAAAAAAAAAAAAAAAATATAACAAGATTAATAGGATTACATGCAATTACATTGATCAATTTGCCTTGAATTAATTGTCGCCACTTTTTTTTTTTTTTCTTTACATAAAGCCAAGAACAATCATGGACTTAGGTTTTTTTTTTCGATTTACGTTGCATTCAAAAAAAAAAAAAAAAAAAAATAAGTACTGGATTTCATTCAAGCATTACATGAACAAGTCAGGTTTTTCCATTAATGATTTTTTTTTTTTTTTTTTAAATTTTATCTCAACAAAATTATGCCCAAAAATTGTTCTAAACACGTATCGATATACAAATTAAATCGAACAATTAATAATTAGCATAAAGGTTTGGCTACGATACCCTTTATTAGGTTTGTAATATTAGTATGCATGATCAAATTGCAAAAAGTGCGGAGCGTGTAAAAATCGAGTTTAAAATTTACAAACCATATACCCGGATCACCCTTTATGCATAATTATTAATTAAGCGAAAAGATAAAGAATAAATCATACCCTTGAAGATCGAGCTTCACCAAAGTCAAGTTCACCTCCAAATCCTTTTCGCGTTCAATCTTGAATCCACGGGTTTGGTTCCTTCCTTTGATCGGCGTTAGCCACCCGTGTGTTTGGCCTCAGGGTGATCCACTGAGGAAGAATAAGAATTGAGAAGAAGGGTGTTTGGCTCAAAACCTAGTTTTTTCTATCTCTATAGAAAAAGGCGTCTCTCCAACAAATTGGAATTATTACGTAGTTGTAAAGTCAACCACCCACACCACCCATAATAAGACTCCTCTTATTTATAGATGTGGGCAACCCATCTTAACAATTAAGGAATTGGGTTTTATTTAATTAATTAAATTCTTTTAATTAATTAAGCTCCCTAATCTTATTAGGGATAATTAATTAAACTCCTTTAACTAATTTCCCTTCCTAATCTAATTATGAATAAATGAGAGTACTTATATTAAATTAATTCCTAAACTCTTTTAGAAATTAAAATAATAATAATTGTAATAATATTAATAAGACTCCTCTTATTAATTTATATTTAATATTTCTAAAATATTAAATAATAAATATTAAGTTATTTAATTTATTCTATCACCATAGATTAAATTAAATATACATAACATATTATTACGATTATGCCATTAACTTCTTAAATAATTATTCTTCCTTTTATGGTGCGACCACCCTTTAGGTTCTCCATATTAAGCGGTTGTGAATAAATCAATTAGAAAAATTCTAATCTTATTTAAATAAATAAATTAAACAATTAATTTATTTAAATAAATAATATTTATTCTACTGATAGGGATAAGCCTCCCAGTGATCAGCGACTTTCCGGATAATATAGATTTCAACATTAATCATTAAAGAACCTTTGAGTAAATAGTTCTGCGTGCAATTCAATCCTTCCACCATCTGATGTCCCGATTAAATATAAGGCATGGAATTCTTTGTCAAGTCTTATTTTATTTAATTATATGTATTTCGATCCTTAAATACTGACTCGAATAATGCAAATTAGAAACTCCTTTCTAATTTCATTACGCCGCCGCCAAGGACTCTTTGGGTTGTCATTTATCGAATCACATAGGACATTCTCTTCTTTTATTAGAAGTGGTAGATTCTTTATTGATCATACATTATCTCCATGTTCAACTTATTATACCCAAGCATACCCTTTGATATACCTAAGGGTCTTAAGGAATAATAAAAGTATAACTCATCATACACAAGATACTATGATGATCTCAAGTCAAGGATTACTTGTACTACTATCACTACATGAATTCTATTGATGAGCAGTAAAACTCCATTAGGTATTCCTTAGCGAGTCGCGTTCGGTGAACTTATTCTCTAATAAGCACCTACATACTTGCTTTAGTGTCTCCACACAAATGATCATGAGATCAATCATCCTCATCCAATGAAAGAAAGCAGCGTATGTACCTAATCTATCCGGATTCACTAATCCCCAATTTAGTAATCCAACGATTGGGAACTATTTTAGTTTTTAAGCTTTCTAAGAATTTAGATCTCATTAGAATGATCGTCATCATTATTCTAAAAGCATTGCTTAAAACTATGGGTTTATCATATTATAAAAGCGACATCATGTAGATAATTAAAAGCCTTTAATAAATTAATACTTTTTATTAATAAATGAATAAGATTGTTACAAAGTATATGCTTTATCATCAAACATGATTCTCTACTACGATTATGCTATCTCTGGAACCATCGCGTTGTTTCAGACCGTTCCTTACCACTTCCGTTTACGATGAGTATCTCCTTGTCCACAGCTACTCGACCTCTTCCTGCTGGAAGTGAACGCCTTTGTGGACTTAGATCTCTTAGGGTCGTATAATTTCGTACCCGTAGGCATCGAATGGTTGTACGGTACTCTCTTATACCGGGTTTGTTACGATTAACTCTTGACACTTCTTCCAAAGCACATCATCGTGCGTCTACGATGAACTGACGACCATCGGTGCCTTCTTGAGGCGAGGCGATACTCTTGATCTCCTCTCTTTATCACGATCTCTGAACGCGTTGCCGAAGAATATAGGTTCCTTACCACTCGGCGGGGTATCTCCTTATTCCACACGTCTTTGAACATGGCTGGATCATACGCCTCTTATCGCTTGTTAAAAAGCATACATTAAGTATATCTTCCCTTGTTTTAACAGATCTTGTCTGCTACGTCTGCAAATCCTACGTCCTACCCGATTTGGCGTTCCTCCTGCAGTGGTGAGTCACTTGGTGAGCCTTCACCTTGCCCTTTTGATGGGGATCACTTTTCGATGTTAATTAAAAAACCGACAGATAAAGTCCTTTGCTGGATCTTGGACCCGAAGTTCTCTGAATGTATTTGAGGCTTTTGTGAGCATGAGAAGGACCAGACGGTCCGCTACTGAAATCTGGCGTTGATGAGCGTGATATACATACTGTGCCCATACAGTGCCTACCATCTACTCCTCATCATCTTAAAGTAAGTTAAACAATTGTGATTGAAAATTTAAATAACATTAGAAAGCTGGGCCCGCTATACAAGCGCATGATGTTATGATATTTTATCCTTTGGGTAAATATATTGAGGCTTATTATTTTTTATTCTATTGGGCCTTTATTATTGAATTATAAAAATCATTAAGCCCAATTATCATATCATTTTCATTTCAAACTTATAAGGCCAAGATTGAATTCGATGGATCAATCATTTAGACATTTTAAATATCTATAATCTTTGACTGTAATGATGAAAAAGCATGTCGGTTGACTAAAGAACACTGCCGTGCATTAATGTGGATGGGATTGTAATCGATTCGGTGATAGAAAGCGGTGATCAGCGGTGAACAAACTAAATGCGGTGGCGAAAACCCATCGGGTAAAGGGAATATGTCGGGGTAGTAGTGGGTGTACGATAATTTGAGCCGAGGAGGGTATAACTTGGCGAGGAAGTCTCCACAGAGAAGTGCGTTTTCATACTCTTCTTCATTTAGAATCGGATATTCACGAGAGAATTATTATTATCTCTTGATATCGATACCTTTAGGCGATATAGCCTCGTTTTCGATAAACCTTGTGAATTCACATCTTGATTCTCTCGCTTTGAAAGCTATCCCAAGCGGAGCCGTCGTCGAAGCTTGTGGTGTTTATTGTGTTTACGTTTGCGGGATCGGGGCGTTTTAGGTGATTGGAGCGTGACGAAAGATCTTGGCGTTAACATTGTATTTAGAAGGAGGGCTCTTTTCAATCCTGATTGTTTAAATTTGCTTGAAAGATGATGAGGAGTAGAGATGGAACAGGAAGAGGCGGCGATGGTACATTAGTTCATCTTTGCCTCGTATCTCGATAAAGGATCGGTTGGGTCCTTTAAAAGTGGTCGTGAAACCGCGGCTTCTAAAACAATTCGGAAGAACCGTCAGAAGATCCGTGGTGGAGCAGACGGAAGTTAGTCTTTAACTTGGTTGATAAAGGCGTGATCCCGATCCAAGGAGCGGGTGGCGGTTCATGGCCGAACTCATCGTAGAAGTGGTCGAAGGGCCAGAACTACCAAGTTGGCGAGGATGGCGGATGAAGCGGATAAGGCTTTGGAGGTTACTGTTAAAGACGAAAAGGAAGATATAATAGAACAAATGCTTGGTGAATGAGTTGAGAGGCGAAGCATCTAGCCATATTCATTAGAAGGACGAAGTAGGCATAAGGAAGTACCCCGTCGGAAGGGTAAAGGCGGAACATTACATGCGTGTGTCGGGGATCATTCTCTCGTAGCGAGGAGATCGAGGAAGCGAGCGCCTTGACCTCGAAGAAAGCAGCAGCGGTCGTTAGATCGATTCATCATGAGCGATGAAGGCGAAGAAGCGGTCGAGAGAAATTATGCCGAAGCCGAAGAGGAGAATCTGAAATCTGATCGTTCTCATGATGAGGATGAAATTTTCGACTAGTAAATCAAGAAGTCCGTAAAAGCGATGAGATCGGCGGGGAAAGGTCGATCCATTCCAAAACCTAGTGTCGCCCGGGGAAAGGAGATCTCATCCTGACAGAAGGTGTTGATTTTACAGTTAGAGAGTTGAAAGAACTTGAAAACAATTGGTTTGAGGTCCAGCGGTGAAAGATATTTACGGTAAGAAGGCATCCCTTTTACCTCTCGATATTCTCAGGAGAAAGCGGATCTTTACCAAAAAGTTACCTCGCGTGGGAAGCTATGATGGGTCGGGAGATCCTTATGACCGTAGTCGAGCGTTTGTGGAATTAATGGATTCTTATGACTTTCTTGATCTTCTTTAAATGTCACACTTTTGTCACTACTTTGAGAAAAGGCGGCGGGACGGTGGATGGGGACTTTACCATCGGATTCTATCTCCTCGTGGTGAACTTTGTGATAAGTTCCATGCTCGTTTAAAGCAATAGAAGAAGGGGAAGCTTCTGAGGTTCTTTAGCCAAGTCCGTGATTCTGATGAATCTTTAGGCGATATGTAAAGAGGTTTAGGGAAGCGGTCGGACGGTGTCGATCTTAATGATCTCAGTTTGTTGGATTATTCGAGAATGAAATTTGGATCTGGTTAAATCGGAGAAATTGGTAAAAAAATTGATGTTTCACCATCAGAAGAGCCTAGTGAAGCCTTTGACAAAATGAAGGCTATATTGTTGTGGAAGAGGCTATGAATAGTCTGAAGAATCCTTCTTTGAGCAATCGAAGGAAGTAGAGGTTCCCAGGCCAGATGTTGATCGGAGAAGAGGGAGGTTATAACGAAAGGCGGAAGGTAGTTGAAGAAATCTGATAACTTCGTGGCGACAAAGCGACGATCGTTACTGTTCTACCAGAAGGTTAATAAGGTTTATACCCAGTTGAATCTGAGAGAGAGGTCGATAATTTTGGATCGGATCGAAACCGACCTTTCTTTGAACCACCTCGTGATAATTACAAAGCGGGACATGGTGACCCTCGTAAATATTGTGGTTATCATCAAATTGCTTTGGTCGTGACACTAATGAATGTTGTAATTTAAAGATTTTGTGGAAAACAAGATTAAAAGTGGCTTCTTGATTGATATGTGGTGAGAAAAGGCAAAGTCGAAAATCGGTGAGTTATTAATCGTCAGATTCAAAGCGGATTCAAGTACCACTTTGTTCAAAATGTTCCCTGCTGAAGCAAGTCGTTGATGTAATAAGCGGGTGGATCTGTTGGGAAATTAGTAGGGAAGAAGAGGAGGTCTTATCTTGATTGGTTATGTCGATAGCAAATCTTACTCTACGAAGGTTGTGAGGCCTTTCCGAGGCTATTATTTCATTTCTGATCGGATTATCCTTGAGCCCGTTGAGCCGCGTGAAGGGGCATTGGTGATCGCGGCCTGAAGTGGGCTCGGTGGATGTGAAGCAGCATGATGATAGATAGCGGATCTTGGTGGACATTCTTTATGCCCGTACTTATCGAAGAATGCATCTCGATGAGCACAAAATGGAGGTCGGACGGGAGGCTCCCTCTATATGGTTTGAAGCGATCTGTCGAAGTGGTAAAGCCTTTATTGAACTCCCTGTCATCTTGACACGGCCCCTCGTGCAAGTGGAGATAACATAAATTTTATGTTGTGCATGTGGATTGACATCTGGCGCCATTTTGGGAAGACCTCGTTGTGACTCTTGTTTGTAACTTCCATCCATTTCAAAATCAAGTTCCCCCGCGGCACGTGGAGTAGGAGAGGTGATGGGTGACTTGGATCTGGCAGAAAGATGTTATCGAATTACTGTCATTTCATCGGAATGAAATTCGATAAAAAAGAAAAGGCGATGGCAATTGAAATCGAACCCTTCAAAAGCGATTTGAGCCGTTGGTAATCCCATTTGGAGGGGCGGAGAAATTGAGTTGGTCGTCGGAAGCCGAGACGAGCGGTGAAGATTGGTTAGGCTTACGAGAACCTCTTGGACGAATCTTATGGAACTTTTACGATCTTTATGTCGATATTTTTGCATAGGAGCCACAAGATATGCACGGAGTCGGTAGGAAGGTTCTTGAGCATAAGCGGAGATAGATCCTTGAAAAAAGCGGTTAAATCGGAAGAAGCGGATATTTGCTCGAGCGTCGAAAAGATCATCGATGAAGAGGTTGCAAAATTCTTTGCTTCTTGACTTCATCTCGAGATTGATTACGGAGTGGATAGCAAATGTAGTATTAGTGCGAAGCATAATGGAAAGTGGCGGGTTTGCATCGACTACTGCAAGCCTCAACAAAGCTTTGTCAGAAGGACTTTTATCCTCTGCCCATGTCGATCGACTCATCGATGCCACTTGGGTATGCATTATTAAGTTTTATGGATGCTTTTTGAGGTTATCATCAAATATCCATGTCTGAAAGAAGACATTCAAAAAGCGGCATTCATTTACGCAGATTCGGTGTATCGTACAAAAAAATGACTTTTGGCCTCATTAATCTTTGGAGCTACTATCGGAGGATGATGAACTTTATATTGATAGGCAATTTGGGAAGGAACATGGAGGTTTATGTAGATGACATGATCGTGAAGAGTATGCAAATTGAAACATTTGGACGATCTAGAGGAATGTTTTCAAGCTATTTCGTCATCGACAAGCTGCGACTTAATCGACGAATGTACTTTCGGCCTTGGTCTTTGGAAAATTTACAGGTTATCACAGTCGATCGAAAAGGCATGAAGCCAATCGAGAGAAGATCCGGGCCATCCTCGACATGAAGACTCCTCGGTCGTTCAAAGGCGTTGTTGTCGTCATTTGGTAGGATTGCGACTTTAAGGAGGTTAAATCGCCAAATCTGCGAGAAAGATGTCTTCCTTTCTTTGATACATTGAAGGGAATAGAAGAATGCGAAGACATTCGGTGGACTTCAAGTGTGAAGATGCTTTCAAAGTATAAAGGCGTATCATCTTGGCTCCTTTATTAGTCGAAGCTTTGTCAGTGAGAGACTTTATATTTGTACCTTGCGGCGGTTCTTAGCGATTGGGGCGATTTTGATTCGGGAGATCGGTGGGAAGCGGCATCCGGTCTATTCGTCGACCCGCGTCTACGAGATCTTTGAAACCGGTATCTAACATTGAGAAATTTGCCTTTGCTTTAATAATTGCGGTGAAAGCTTGGCGATATTTTCAAAAGTCGACTCTGAGTAAATCTGCGGATCGGTAGTTGAAGAAGGTGATGGGCAACCCGGAGGTCTCGGGTAGATTAGCGGCATGGACTATGGAATTGTCGATTTTTTATCGAGTATCGTCCCGAGCGCCATCAAAGGCCAAGCCTTGGTGACTTTATGGTAGAATGTTCGTTCAAAGCGAATCTGAAATTCTTGGAAGGCTGAATCTTACGATCGGCGATGGTCGTTATTCAGCGAGTTCGGAAGCGTGGGCGTTGTATGCGGATGGATCTCTCGATGGATATTTATTAGTGGGCGGGAATTATTCTAATAAGTCGGGAGGATTTAAGGTTAACGAGCCATGATTTGGGTTTAAAGCAACAAATAATGAAATTTGAATCTGAAGCGGTGTTAGCGGTGTCCGATTAGCGAAAAGTCTCGAAGTCAGCGAGTTAATTATCTATAGTGATTCTCGGTTGGTTGTAAAAGCGGTTGTCGGGAGATTATGAAGCTCGGGGGGACGAATGATCAAATATCTGGCGGAGTTAAGAAACCGACTTCAATTTTTGCCGTACGAGTTTGAGGTATTATTGGTATGGCGACAATTCTCTGGCGATGCTTTGTCGAAATTGGCCCCTCGGATCTGAGATGTCTTTCATGGATCGGTGTATTTGGAAATTTTTCGGCGGTAGAGTGTTGACGTAAACGATGATGTGCATCGGCGAAACAATGTTGGATGACCCCTACGTGAGTATTTGGCGGATGGCGTCCTTCGCCCGGATCGAGATCTTTGGCAAAGAAGATCAATCTGAAAGTACTAATTTGGTCTTATTGATGGGGATCTTTATCGATTGGCATTTTCCTCACCATTATTGAAATGTTTGGTTTCGTCAAAAAAGTAAGTATGCTCTTGGGAAGTTAATGAAGGATTTTGCGGTGATCGTATATTTGCTTGAGTCTTTGGCTTACAAAGTACTTGACAAGAGTTCTTATTGGTAAAGCAATTTTCAAAGAAAGCTACTGAGAATCGTCGAGAAATGTGAAAATGCCATTTCGATAGTGGGTCCCCATCGATATAGGAAGAGTTATACTCGATTTTATCTCTATACCCTTATTTATGCAGGGGGTGGATATATTGGGGCCAGATTACTAAAAAGCTAAAGGTCGAGTTAGCCGTCGTAATTCTTATTGATTATATGACTAAGTGGGTAGGCGAAACCACTTGATTCGATATGAGCGAAGTGCTTAAAGTTTATAAAAAAGTGCGTGGTGTTTAACCGGGATCCCTAAGATATTGATATCGGACGATGGGCCTTGATTCGTGGGTTCAAAATTTGAAGAATTTTTGAGCGATTTGGGGATTCGACCAAAGAAGACTTACGTGGCTCATCCACGGTCGAATGGGCAAGTTGAAGTGACTTGACGGAATGTTCTTTGAGCGGAATAAGCGAAGATTGGATGAAAGCTAAGGGAGATGGCGGAAGAATTCTTTGGCGTCTTTGTGGGCATCTAGAACTACTGTAGGGACTCTACGAGAGTTAAGCCCCTTAGGTTGGCTATAATGCGATGCCTTAGTCGGTCGAGATCGGATCTCAAGTCTTGGATAAGTCGATTGAAAAGAAATCTCTGATGATGAAGGGTGAAGGCTAACTTGGACTCTTTAGGCGAAGTCGGAGAGAAGCTTTAATCAAATTGGTGCTTATCAGCGAAGGGTGGCCAAACATTATAACAAAGGTGTCGAACCGTAGATTGAAGTAGGAGACTTCGTTCTCGGAGAAGCGAAGCGTCTACACCTCGAGAATCTGGGAAAGCTAATCTTAGAATTGGGAAGGGCCATATGAAGTGATCGAAGTACAAAGCCGGTACTTATCGATTAAAGGCACTTGATGGTTAGAGATCGAGAATACATGGCGTCTTGGTGGCGGACTTGAGATATTTTCAATAAAGTTCAAGTCGGTTTATCGAATGCATACCTGTTGTTTGATATCGATAAAGATCTTTTCTACAAATTATCTTTGGTCTTATTGGTCCAGATGGTGTAAGGAGGTATGGTAGGACTCATTTGGCCATTCGATGGTAGCCCCAAGTCCTTTTGGTCTATATTGATCTTATCGGTGGTAAGTCGATGGTCATTTATTGGTCAGATGGTGTAAGGAGGTATGGTAGGACTCATTTGGCCATTCGATGGTAGCCCCGAGTCCTTTTGGTCTATATTGATCTTATCGGGGTGGTAAGTCGATGGTCATTTATTGGTCCAGATGGTGTAAGGAGGTATGGTAGGACTCATTTGGCCATTCGATGGTAGCCCAGTCCTTTTGGTCTATATTGATCTTATCGGTGGTAAGTCGATAGTCACTATTATTGGTCCAGATGGTGTAAGGAGGTATGGTAGGACTCATTTGGCCATTCGATGGTAGCCCCAGTCCTTTTGGTCTATATTGATCTTATCGGGTGGTAAGTCGATGGTCCTTTATTGGTCCAGATGGTGTAAGGAGGTATGGTAGGACTCATTTGGCCATTCGATGGTAGCCCCAGTCCTTTTGGTCTATATTGATCTTATCGGGGTGGTAAGTCGATGGTCTATTATTGGTCAGATGGTGTAAGGAGGTATGGTAGGACTCATTTGGCCATTCGATGGTAGCCCAGTCCTTTTGGTCTATATTGATCTTATCGGGGTGGTAAGTCGATAGTCATTTATTGGTCCAGATGGTGTAAGGAGGTATGGTAGGACTCATTTGGCCATTCGATGGTAGCCCCAAGTCCTTTTGGTCTATATTGATCTTATCGGGGTGGTAAGTCGATGGTCATTATTAATCTTTATGTCTTGGTTCTTATCATTTTTTGTCGTCAAATTTACTTCACGTATAATTGATCTCACTCTTGATGCAGTGAGTATAAGTTATTTATTACATTTAAGTGTTGAGTTCGGTTCATTAGTTGATTAACTTGAATCACTGTAAAAGTAAAATTCAACTCACTTCATTGTATGAGTTAAGCTGTTATATGCCATATCTAATTGATAGTTCATCTTATTGATACTAAATTATTGACAAAAAGCGATCGGGGGCGAAGTTATAATCAAAGGCAGTTAAAGATTTATCGATAAGCATAAAATGTTCATTTCATTTAAATCGATTAATTACATGAACATAAAAAGTTAAATATTTACATAGAATCAAAAGCATGATATATATATTAGAGCGCGCCGCCATCATCGAATTGAGCAAGCGTGCAGGGTCGATTGAAGCGGTGATAGCTTCTCTTTCCCTCGTTCAAAGCGGTCCTCATATCCTCGAATAGACCTTCATGATCTCTACATTGAGTTCATCAGGAGTCCTATACTACACTTTGAATACATTTTGAAGCTCTTGATCGAGCGGGGCCTCGTCCTCGAGTCTTTTATCTTATGGCGGAGCTTATGGCGCTTGGTCTTATGCCTTGAGCTTCATCACGGATCTTCGTCTCGGCTTCACCGAGTTGAAGGACTAAGCTTGGTTGGTGAAAGAACTCCTCATTTTTAGCGCTTAAGGAGTAAGTTCTCTTGACGAAAACCGGCATTGAGTTAGTTGAGGTTTGTTGGTGAAGCCGGATCGTGACTCGTCTCTCTTGTGGCCCTCGGTTTCGTCATCGGATGTCTTCAAATCCATCTTGGCGATCGATTCTCTTTGAAGACCATTGATGGTATGAAAAGCATCTTCAGCGACCGGCTCTTTCTCGGTCAAAGTCGATTTCGGCATGTTTATCTCTTGGCGCATGAAATCTTCCTCGGCCTCTCCATTTATGTGTCTCGGGCCTTGATCGTCAAGAAAACGACATGCTTTACACATTTCAAAAGTACTCAAGTTAAATTCTAAAATGCTCGAAGGAAAATAGAGATGTAAAGGAAGAAGTCATTATTGTTTACCTTGGCGGATACTTTCGTTCCTTCGTCGAGAAGATTTCCGTCGTGTGATCTTTGAGCCGGTGATCGTCGATTGTGTCGAGCGAAAGCCCGAAGAGGTCGAAAGGAAAGTTGGCGTTGAACACAGGCCATAGGGTCGGAGATCCGCGGCCCGGCATGATAACCTTGACTGAAGAAGGGCCAAGGTAGATTCGGGAGAAGGTCTCGACCTTTCGGGGAAAGAAGTAAATTTGGTCGGGGGTGTAGGTTCGGCATGAGCGGTTTCGATTATGGGAGATTTGTTTGAATTAGGTTCTTTGGGTGTTGAAGCGGATGCGGAACTTGGATGCTCTCGAGTGCGTTTCCTTTTACGGATAACGTTGGAATCCTTAAATCTGGTCACCATCCTCTTGATCTGTATTTCTCTGAGGGAGCACGAAGGAGGAATGGCCAGAAAGGCGAGGAACCTGAGTTCTTGGCGATTAATGGAGTTATTTTGTTTTAGTTTTTGGTCTAAGTATACTCCTTGATCGGAGACGATCAAGTAAGCACTTTGATCGAGGAATGGTTTTAGGGGTTGGTTACATTTACGGTATAGGTTCGGAGGATTTCTTAGAGGGGTGACCTTGGTTTCTGGTAGCCCTCCTCTTTTGTCGAGGGTGAAGGGTCTCTTACGGTATGAGAACCTCTTGACCTCTGTTTCTTCTCAGTTGAAATTCATCAAGTATGAATTTACGGTGTTGAATATACTTGGGGTAGCCGGTGGGTGTAGCCTCGATTGCTTAGAAGACTTCGAGATAAAAATCTTGAGTTCCTTTCTTACTGCTGAGCTCGGCACGATCAAAATCTTTGCCACAAATCAAGCAATTCCATGTTATAATTATATTTTATGGAATATTTTCAAAAAAAATATATATATTTGAAATAAAAATTTGGGACTTACGTTTATGGTCATACAACCATACTTGCTTGAGAAGTCAAGTATTTCCACTCCTCCTTGGGAAGTTGTCGAAATAGCTCCATCATCTCACTTCTCGTTCTTGGAAACATCTCAAAGTCGTGAGATATTTTTCATCAGTTGCCCGATTCGGAAGAGAGAGATTTGGGGCCTTTGACGAAGAACCATTTTTCGTGCCATCCCCTATTGCTCGAAGGGTGTTCACAGTGACGTCTGTCAAATTTTCTCTCGGACTTGGAGAATGTTTCTTTGAGGGCCTTGAACCCCTTCTCACTGGGTATACTTATCTTGTAGGCGGTAAAGAAGAAGTCGAGTGAGGGCTCGGCCCGATTAATGGCGAAGGCCACGAAGGCGAATATGGATGTAGGAGTTCGGCACCGATTTTGAAAATCCTACACCCAAAAACCCGATAGGGTCATTTATGAAGATATGAAGAGAATCGAACCCCCTTCTCGATAAAAGTCTTTGATGCGGTAGTCCATCCTTGGTAGTTGATACATTTCTCTCGAGCAGGGTACCACGGCGGCATGGGTATGCGGAATGTGGGCAGAGTTGAACTCTCTTGATTGACCTCGGTTATGATAGAAGGAGTGTTGGCGTGCGAGAATCGCTCCGTACTCTATAATAGTCGAGAGGGTTTTACGGGTTTCTGCTTGGGATTCGTGCACGAAGTCCCTCATGAAGATTAGGGTTTGGGGAACCACGGTGATGGGTGTTACAAGTATGGGAGAACTACTGTTCGGGGTTTTGAGAAGCCATTTGTGAAGATTTGCGAGAGAAAGAGATCGAGAAATTTTAGAAAGCGCTCGAATTTCAAATGAGCAGTAAAAGCTGTCAAAATTGGTAAAGTTATCCTTTTATCTTGTGATTTACGGTGTTGAAGCAGTAGCATTAAATAGCGGTAATAATTTGGAATTTGAATGGGAAGCGTCGGTTTTGGATCACAGTACTAATGGTTAGAAATCTTTACGAATTGGGCCCTTAACTTCCTTTCATTTCATTTCATGGACAATAAATGGAGTGCGTTTTTAATTACATCTTGTCATTTATTGATTCTCGGTAAAATATCATGGATTGTTTATAGTTTTCTATTAAACATTACATTCGACGACAAAAAACTAGGGGCGATGTTGGGTGCGTGATATTTTATCCTTTGGGTAAAATATATTGGGCTTATTTTTTTTATTCTATTGGGCCTTTATTATTGAATTATAAAAATCATTAAGCCCGATTATCATATCATTTTCATTTCAAACTTATAAAAGGCAAGATTGGTCGATGGATCAATCATTTAGACATTTTAAATATCTATAATCTTTGACTGTAATGATGAAAAAGCATGTCGGTTGACTAAAGAATCTGCCATGCATTAATGTGGATGGGATTGTAATCGATTCGATAGAAAGCGATGATCAGCGGTGAACAAACTAAATGCGGTGGCGCGAAACCCATCGGGTAAAGGGAAATGTCGGGGTAGTAGTGGGTGTACGATAATTGGTCGAGGAGGGTATAACTTGGCGAGGAAGTCTCCGCAAGAAGTGCGTTTTTCATCTCTTCTTCATTTAGAATCGGATATTCACGGAGAATTATTATTATCTCTTGATATCAATACTTTAAGCGATATAGCCTCCGTTTTCGATAAACCTTGTGAATTCACATCTTGATTCTCACTTTGAGCTATCCCGCGGAAGCCGTAGTCGAGCTTGTGGTGTTTATTGTGTTTACGTTTGCGGGATCGGGGCGTTTTAGGTGATTGGAGCGTGACGAAAGATCTTGGCGTTATTACGTAATATTATTTGTGAATAATTAATTATTGATTTATATGATGAGAAAAATATTGATTTTATATGGATATAGATGGAGAAAATTTTTAAAAATGACAATTGTTGAAAATTAATATTTTATCTTTTACGATAAAATAATTCGTTTAAATATATTATTTTAATAATATATTAATGGTGATATATTTACAACGAATGTGGGATATATGAGTATCTGAGGAAGAAGAGTATTTTTTTGTTGCAATAAATGTTTAAAACATGTTAAACATGTCGGTGGACCCCATTTATTATTTGAAATTTGATTATAGCACAATAAAATCGCCGTTTGTGGATTTCGGTCAATTTCTATTTGGAATTTGGAAAAACTTTCTTCTGCAAAGTTGTAGAGAATTGAATTTCCTATAAAAACTCATGATTCGAATTTTTTCTGATGAAAGGGCTATTTATTATGAATTATTGAAGTTACGAAGCTCTCGAAATAATTAATTGATTTTGTAAGTTTTAATTATTTATTTTATGAAAAACGTTTTTTATCATTTCTTTCTAGAAGGTTGGCATGTGGGAAATGTTGGGATCTGATTTCCAAAGATGCGTAGGAAATTTATTAATAATAATATATTTTATTAAATTTTACGCTTTTGGTGTTCTAGCATTTTTCTATAAATAGGGTCTTAGGTTAGAATTGAAAAAATCACACGAAGCTGAAGTTTTCTCTCTCTATATTATCGGCGTATTCTTGTGAGTATTTTGAGTATATTATTATTGATTGAGTTCAAGTCTTGCTTTATATCAAATTGTTTAAATTTAGAAATCTTGATCTTTCGAGGTAAGGGATATTATTTTTTTTCGTAATGATATTATTTCTTCAATATCATTATCTTTGAAATATTGATCTGAAGTTTTTATCAAATTTGGAACTTTTTCATGTGGGGGGTTACTTATTTACTTATTCATGAGATTCTTATTCACGAGTTCTTATTCATGAGTTCTTATTCACGAGTTCTTATTCATTGATTCTTATTCATGAAGCGTGAAGATGTTTTGTGGAATTTCTATCTTTTGGTGTCGAGATTCTTATTCACGTATCTCGACCTTTATTCACGATATCTGGTCTTATTCATAGAAAAATAAAATTTCTTCTTTTCGTCAAAACATCTAATACGGATACTAACTTTGATTGTATCCATGTTTTGATCATTCTTGAATTTTACACCACTATGATTATTTTTGAGGTATTTTTTGGGCGTGGATAAAACCAATACGAATCCTTAATCCTTAATCCTTGTCATTTTTGTTTCCTTTGGATTCGTTTCTTAAAAAAATATTTTTCATCATCCTCGGTCTTAAATGATGATATTATGGAATATCTTTGGCTGTTAGTGCAAAGATGAATGATTTCTTAAGAATATCTTTGGCTGTAGTGCAAAGATGAATGATTCTGATGAATATCTTTGGCGTAGTCTGAAGATGAGCAGTGTTTAAATGAACATGACCGGTGATGAATATCTTTGGCTGTAGTGCAAAGATGAATATTTGATTCGGATGTATATTGATTGATGTTACGGGGATAAAAGATGAGCGATGAACTTTTAAATTCATACATAGAAGATAGTAGTTTGCATTCTCTCTTAACTCTTCTAATGAATTATTATTTCCATTGCGAATATTGATTTAAAATTTGTTGTCTATTGTATTACATTATATTTTTCCTGTTGAAGACTAACGATAATTTGTTGTATATTATCTTAGTCGTAATATTCTTCTTGAGCTAGTTGAGCTCACCCTTTTCCTTTTGTTCCATTTTTCTCGGGAGGCGAGAATATAAGCGATGCAGTCGGGGTATGGAATGAAGGTTTAGAGAAAGGATTGTTTAGTAGTCCTCACCATTTTTGTAAAATAATGTATCGATAAATGTGATGAGGATTTATTTGAGTATAGATATTATACAGAAGATAATATTTGTATTCAAACTCACGGAGTTTCTTGTTGTAATAATAAAGTTGTAGTTGTTTACGTACCATGTATTGACAACTCGAGAATAGGTGATGTATACTATTTTGGGGCGTCGGTTAGTATCGAATTATAAGCGAGTGGTGACTTCACATTATGGGGGATCGAGACTTAGTGGGGGGGATATGATCTGAGTCGGAGATCATGATTGGTATAGAGCTTAGGGATATGATCTCTGGCGGAGATCGGGGAATAGAACTAGGAGGGAGAGGCAGTAAATCCTTGGCTAGTGTGTCTACTAAAGCTTATTTGTTAGTTGGTCGGTATATAGGGATATTATGTGATATATTGATTTCCTTAATTAACCCTTTTTTTATGGCGGTATTTGAGAATGTCGTGAGAATATTAACAATGGAAATGAGGCGAGTGGAGATGCTGTACTCACCAGCGAGGGAGAGCGTGCAGCAAATTTGTGATGTTCCTCTGTGAACAACACCATTAAGCGAGATGATGAGCGAGGGGATGTTTAGAAGTTTTTGCGATTCATGCAAAATCGAGGCGAGGAGACTTCGTGTTCAAAATCTGAGGAGGAAATGATAGCAATTCACGGGTTGTCCTGACCCAAGCGAGTCGAAAAGTTGGGACCACGAATTTAAGGAAAGCGAGATCGATCATGGCGGAAACATGGGTCAAACAAATTACCAAGATATTCGATGTCTTGGGATGCGGAGAAGCAGAAGGTTCCATTCGCCACCTTTATGTTAAAAGTGGCGGCGGCGGACTCTTGGTGGGAGATGCGTGAAGCGTACCATCATCCGGTACTTTTCGGCATGTCTTGGGAGGCGTTTGAAGCTATTTAATGACAAATACTTTCACGAAAGTGTTCGTCGTATGAAGGAAGTGGAGTTAATGAGTTGGAACAAAACAACATGGCGGTGTCTCGATGCGAGGCAAAGTTTGCGAGTTATCGGTTTGCACCTCATTTGGTGGAGAATGAGGAGCGTATGGCGGATGTTTCTTAGAGGTTTGAAACGGCGTCGTCGGTATCTCATTTCTCATAAATTTTCTCTTTATTAGGATGTTGTATGTGAGGCTCAATTATTAGGCGAGATACTTGAAGTACGGTCGTGTTGAGGACCCTGACCGAGGATCGTGCTCGGAGATAGCGATCAGCGAGAATAATGATAACTGCGGAGAAAAAGCAGAGCGGACAAAAATGGTAACCACTACTGGTGGTAATCATAGCCGTGAAAATAGAAAAGCGAGTCGGGAGGAGATTTTAAAAAGGAGATTTAACAACGACCGTATGAAGGCAGCGGTCTTGGTGACAAGCTGGTTCTAAGGGAGGAGAAGCGACCACCGGTCATATATCTTCTAAATCGGAAAAAAGAGGACATATCGAGTCAAGCGCCCTAGCAGTTCAAGGTATGCTATAATTGTGGAAAGGAAGGACATATCGCTCGAGATTTATGCGATGGCGAAACCTAGTTATTGAGGGACGGTGACTCAAAAAAATCATCCCGAAGAAAAGTCGAAAGTCAGCGATTAGGGAAGGCGTTTGTTGTATTTGGTCATAATCGAGGAACCCAAGCGAGGTGATCACGGGTAAGCTATTTATAAATTCTTGCGAAGTTTATACCTTACTTGATCTGGGGTGCTACCCATTCATTTATCTCTCTGCTTGTGCTCAGCGTTTAAACTTGACTCAGGAGAAATTAGACTTTGACTATCTGTGGAAACTCCGTTAGGAGAAACTTTCATCACATCCTTTGTTTATAAATCTTGTTTGATTCAAGTTGGCACCATTACCTTACATTGACCTTATCTCTTTAAAGATACTTGCTTTTGATGTGATTTTAGGGATTGATTGGTTAACTACTCATCGTACCAAAATTGATTGTTTTTCGTAAGGTTGTTAGTTTTCATATTCTAACTTGACTGTTATGCGAATTCAAAACAACTAAACCATTAAAATCGATCCTTTGTCATATCTAATCATAAAAGCTATTCGTTTATTAAAAAGCGGATGTCGAGCTTTCTTAGCCCATGTTATGGATTTGAATAAAAAGAACCGTCAAATTTGAATAATATTCTGTTGTTATTGACTTTCTGGCGTATTTCGAAGAACTTCCGATTCACCCCGAGCGTGAAGTTGAATTCTTTATTGATCTTGAACACAGTACAAAGCCCATTTCTAAAACCCATGTCGAATGGCTCTATTGAACTTGAGGAGTTAAAGGTCCATTCTACGAGGAATTGTTGGACATCGGTTTCATTCGATCTAGTACATCTCCTTGGGGTGCTCTGTTTTATTTGTAAAGAAGAAAAAGCGGGAGTATCGACTTTGTATTGACTATCGGGGAATTGAACCATGTCACCATCGAGAATAGGTATCCTCTACCTCGTATTGATGACTTGTTTGACCGATTCTGAGGCACGATTCTTTTCAAAAATCGATCTTAGATTACGGATATCATCAATTTGAAGATTAGGCGAGGATATTCAAAGGCGCCTTGAGAACTTCGGTATGGGCATTATGAATTCTTAGTCGTGTCTTTCGGACTAACTAATGCTCCTGCTGACTTTCATGGATATGATGAGCCAAGTATTGAGGAATATTTGGATCGATTCGTTGTTGTCTTTATTGATGACATCCTCATATATTCCAAAAGTCGTGAAGATCATGAGCACCATTTGAAATTTGGTACTCAAAGGCCCCGTGAAAACCAACTATATGCCAAATTGAAGAAATCACGAGTTACGGCTTGAGGAAGTAGCATTCCTTGGGCGCGTGGTGTCGAAACATGGAGTATCTGTTGATCGTGAAGATTGAAGCAATCTGAAGTTAGAACAGCAAAAGTCGGTGTTGAAATCGTAGCTTTTGGGCTTAAATTTGGTTATTATCGGAGATTAGTGGAAGGGTTTTCTCGAATCGCTACTCCATTAACTTCGGCTAACTTCGGAAGGATACAAAATTCGTTTGGGCGAAGAATCGAGAAAAGTTTCAAGAGCTTAAGAGGAGACTTATTTATTTTGTTCTAACAATACCATCTGGTTCGGATGGATTTGTTATCTCTGATGATACTTGGGCAAAGGGTTAGGATGTGTTCTCATGCAGCGTGGGAAAGTCATAGCTTTATGCCTCGCGACGACTTAAAAGAGTATGAGAGGAATTATCCTACTCGTGATCTAGAGTTAGCGGCCCGATCGTTTTCAGCGCTAAAAATATGGAGCACTATCTATATGGGGAGAAAGTGGAGATATATTAGGACCATAAAAAGCCTTAAATATTTCTTCACTCAAAAAAGAACTCGACATCGGCGGTGACGTTGGCTCGAGCTATTGAAGACTACGACCACCTTTATTGATACCATCACGGTAAAAAAAGCGTGCGTGGTGGTGGCGCGTTGAGTAGAAGATCATATGCGGGAGCGAGTGCGATGATGTCAAGTATCGCGTAGAAGCCGACTTTAATAGAAAAAGTTAAGGTTGCTCGAGCCCGCAGGCCGGGGTGATCGTATGAAGAAGAAATCTGAAGGAGCTATTAGGGCGAGAATTGATGAAGAAGGAATACTTGAGTCCACTCTAGACTTTGTGTTCTAACGACTACGATTTGAAGTACAAGATTATGATGGAGGCCTGCTGATACACCATTTGCAATCCATCTGGAAGTACTAAAATGTATCGTGATCTTGACATACATTTTGGTGGAACAAATGAAGAGAGAGATTGCAAAGTTTATCTCGATGTGTTTAACACCCAGCGTGTAAAGGCGGAGCATCTTGTACCTAAGGGTCGTTGCAACCACTTGAGATTCCGGAATGGAAGTGGGAACACATTACCATGGATTTCGATTCTACGGGTCTTCCTACGGTTTCTCAAGGCATCAATCTTATTTGGGTTATTGTTGATAGATTAACCAAGTCTGCTCATTTCTTGCCGAATCGGGAGACTTATTCCTTGAGCGTCTTGCTAGTATATGCGTGAATGAGATTGTGAGGTTGCATGGCATGCACTGTATCCATAGTTTTGGATCGTGACCCGAGATTCACTTCAAGATTTTGGGTTAGCTTGCAAAAAGCTATGGAGCGCAGTTTGCGATTTAGTTGGCATACCATCCCCCAAGCGAGACGGATGATCGAGAGAGGACTATTCAAACTCTTGAAGATCTATTAAGACTACGTGTCCTAGACTTCAAGGTAGTTAGGATAAGTATTTACCATTGGTGGAATTCTCCTACAACAACAGTTATCGAGCAAGTATAGGTGTGGCTCCATTTGAAGCATTATATGGGCCGAAAATGTCGTTCTCGATATGTTGGGATGAGGTGGGTGAAGCAACATTGTTGGGACTAGAGTTAGTGCGATATGACTCTAGAAAAGATCAAATGATTGACAAGCGTATACAAAGCGGCACAAGATCGACAAAAGAGTTATGCGGATCTTCATCGAAAGGGCGTGGAATTTAGTATAGGGGATCGTGTATTGTTGCGAGTTGCTCCATGGAAGGAGTTACAAGATTTGGGGAGAGAGGAAAGCTCGATCCACGATTTATT
Source organism: Panax quinquefolius (assembly GCA_020205615.1). Taxonomy (NCBI): domain Eukaryota; kingdom Viridiplantae; phylum Streptophyta; class Magnoliopsida; order Apiales; family Araliaceae; genus Panax; species Panax quinquefolius. The sequence continues at coordinate 25,509,755 of CM035169.1, read as the reverse complement.
GGTCCATTTCAAATTCTTGGTAGGAGTAGGAAATGTAGCCTATAGACTTGCGTTACCTCAAAGTATGTCTCGTGTTCATAATGTGTTTCACATATCGTGCCGTAAATATGTGAAAGACCCGAACCACGTTATTGAGTTAGAAGCAGGGACGAGATAGTAGAAGACTTAGCATGATGAGGAGGTACTGTCAAGATCTTGGATAGGAAGGAGCATGTCTACTGGCATGAAAGGTCATACCACAAGTTAAAGTTTTGTGGAGGAATCATCTTTATAGAGAAATGACACAGGAATTGGAAGCGGAAATGAAAGCGAGGTATCCTCACCTTTTGAAACACACCAGTCGTCGTCGATTTCGAGGGCGAAATTTCATAAGGAGGGAGGTTGTAAGACCCAGACTTTTTTAAATAAAAGGAATTTCCTTTATTTATTATTTTGAAATAGTAAGGGTTGATTTGATTAATGTGGATAGTTAAGGGTTAAATCATGAAATATTTCAAAATAAGCGAAGTGGTTATAAAATATTCATTGTTGTCGGGGAATATTCGTTTGGTGCGTGGAATATTAAATGCTTTGTCGGGGAATATTAAATGCTGGCGGCCTTGACCATGTGTGGGCCCCATGTGAGCGATTGGATGAAGAAAGCGACGAATATAAGTTGTTTAAAAATAGCAGGCGTAGTTATTCTGAATTATCTTGTTGGAATACGGTGGTTAAAACACATTGTCTGGCGTTGTTGAGCGGTAGCACGGTATTGCACCAATTATTGATTCTTACGTGAAGGCCTTTACTCGATAATGGTTACGATAATTCTTATTCGATATTTTATTTTATTGATTTAATAATTCTTTGCGTTGATATTTTATATTCTTTGTTGTTTGATAATTGTCATTTACGGTATTTTTCATTATCGAAGCAATAATTCATATTATCTGAATAATATTATTAGATAACATTATTGGCAATGTCTAGAAAGTTACATACAGGAGAGGTTTGGTCACTAATTGCTTGGCGATGATGAAGAAATTCTTATTGGAAAGCCCCCTGCTCTGAGGCTGCTGGTTGTCGATATTGTGATTACGTAATATTATTTGTGAATAATTAATTATTGATTTATATGATGAGGAAAATATTGATTTTATGTGGATATAGATGGAGAAAAATTTTAAAATGACAATTGTTGAAAATTAATATTTTATCTTTTACGATAAAATAATTCGTTTAAATATATTATTTTAATAATATAATAATGGTGATATTTTACAACGAATGTGGGATATATGAGTATCTGAGGAGGAAGAGTATTTTTGTTGCAATAAATGTTTAAAACATATTAAACATGTAAATTGGACCCCATTTATTGGTGAAATTTGATTATAACTTTTTGTAAAATCTTGGTTTGTGGATTTGGTCAATTTCTATTTGGAATTTGGAAAAACTTTCTTCTTCAAAGTTGTAGAGAATTGAATTTCCTATAAAAACTCTCATGAGATTTGAATTTTCTGATGAAAGGGCTATTTATTATGAATTATTGAAGTTACGAAGCTCAAAATAATTGATTTTTGGAAGTTTTAATTATTTATTTTATGAAAAACGTTTTTTATCATTTCTTTCTAGAAGGTTGGCATGTGAAATGTTGGGATCTGATTGAAAAGGCGTAGGAAATTTATTAATAATAATATATTTTATTAAATTTTACGCTTTGGTATTCTAGCGTTTTTCTATAAATAGGGTCTTAGGTTAGAATTGAAAATCACACGAAGCTGAAGTTTTTCTCTCTATATTATCGGCGTATTCTTGTGAGTATTTTGAGTATACTTTGAGTATTGTTATACGGTGCAAGTCAGTTCGTATGCCTATATCGGTGTTTAAATTAGAAATCTTGATCTTTCGAGGTAAGGGATATTATTTTTTTTTCGTAATGATATTATTTCTTGATATCATTATCTTTGAAATATTGATCTGAAGTTTTTATCAAATTTGGAACTTTTTCATGTGGGGTTCTTATTCATGAGTTCTTATTCATGAGTTCTTATTCACGATTCTTCATGAGATTCTTATTCACGATTCTTATTCACGAGTTATTAAATAAGCGTGAAGATGTTTTTCTGAATTTCTATCTTTTGGTGTCGGATTCTTATTCGCGTATCGGCCTTTATTCACGTGACCTTATTCACGTATCTGGTCTTATTCATAGAAAAATAAAATTTCTTCTTTTCGTCAAAACATCTAATACGGATCTTAGCTACGATTGTATCCGTGTTTTGATCATTCTTGAATTTTACACCACTATGATTATTTTTGAGGTATTTTTGGGCGTGGATAAAACCAAATACGAATCCTTAATCCTTAATCCTTGTCATTTTGTTTCCTTTGGATTCGTTTCTTTAAAAAAATATTTTCATCATCCTCGGTCTTAAATGATGATATTATGGAATATCTTTGGCTGTAGTGCAAAGATGAATGATTTCTTAAGAATATCTTTGGCTTTTGTAGTGCGAAGATGAATGATTTCTGAAGAATATCTTTTTGGCGTAGTGCAAAGATGAGCAGTGTTTAAATGAACATGACCCGGTGATGAATATCTTTGGCTGTAGTGCAAAGATGAATATTTGATTCGGATGTATATTGATTGATGTTACGGGGATAAAAGATGGCGATGAACTTTTAAATTCATACATAGAAGATAGTAGTTTGCATTCTCTCTTAACTCTTACTAATGAATTATTATTTCATTGCGAATATTGATTTAAAATTTGTTGTCTATTGTATTCTATTAGATTTTTCCTGTTGAAGACTAACGATAATTTGTTGTATATTATCTTAGTCGTAATATTCTTCTTGAGCTAGTTGAGCTCACCCTTTTCCTTTTGTTCCATTTTTTCTCGGGGGGCGAGAATATAGCGATGCTGAGTGGGGGTATGGAATGAAGGTTTTAGAAAGGATTGTTTAGTAGTCCTCACCATTTTGTAAAATAATGTATCGATAAATGTGATGAGGATTTATTTGAGTATAGATATTATACAGAAGATAATATTTGTATTCAAACTCACAGATTTCTTGTTGTAATAATAAAGTTGTAGTTGTTTACATACCATGTATATGACAATATTCGAGAATAGGTGATGTATACCTATTTTAAGATATTTCATCGGGTTAAGTAGTCTGCAGTGGCTTTGAACTTGCCTTAGTAAAATCTATCGAATTTACTTGGCTAATCGATGAACTTGATGTCTTTGAGCTATCGACTTTTGTGTAAACCAAGACAATAGAATTCACAAAATATCTCTTGAGACATAATTGATTCTCACATTTGTATTCATTTGGCCTTGAAACACCTCTTGGTTACGTAAGTATATTAGAGAATTGACCTTCAAAATTCTCACAAAGTGGCCCCCTTCTTTACTCACGTAGGTGACTTTATCAAGAGTATCTGCGATACCCACTTGAGCATATTTGAAGATATAAAAGTCATTAAAAGCATAACTTATCCTAATTCTCATGGCCGGATGTACCTTTGTCTCATTTTAGGAATGGTTAGGAGTAAATATCTCCTCGGATTAACTTTCTTTGAGTACTACACATATTCGGTTTGCCCATTGAACCTAGATCTTGGGATCTCCGGTCGACTAAGTTGGGTTGCCTTATGGCGACTCTTATTTAAGCAGTGGGCTTTAAACTCATTTTCCCTCGATGATTTTTACACACTTGCTTTCTCTTGTTAAACCTTTTGTAAGCGGATCCATGATATTATCTTTTGACTTTACATAGTCGATTGAGATAATTTCATTTGAAAGCAATTGTCTAGCGGTATTATGTCTTCGTCGTATATGGCGTGACTTATCAGATTATATAAATGACTTCTATGCTCTTTCGATCATTTGATTGGCTATCACGATGAATACATATAGGCAGCACGGTCTTGACGATTTAGAATATCCTCTAAGAAATTATGAAGCCACTCAAAACTTCTTCTCGACTTTGTCTAACATGATGAATTCCGATTCCATTGTGAGACTAGCAATACACGCGTTTGTTTGAGGATTTCCAAGATACATTTGCCTACCAGTGTAAATACATATCCACTTGTGGATTTTGAATCTTTAGTATAGGATATCGATTAGCATCGGTATATCCTTCTAATCTTCTTTGGATATCTTGTATAATGCGATCCATAATTTTGAGTATTTTTAAATATCTGAAAACTCTCAAAATAGCTTTCGATGATCTTTTGGATTATTATAGTTAGTATACTACTTAGCTTACTTCTTGAATAAGCTATATCGAGTCTGAAATCTGATTCATGACATACATTCATTTTTTATTATACGAGAATATTCTAGTTGAGATATGCTATTATTTCCATTTTTGGCTAAATGAAGATTTATATCAGCTGAAGGTCTTATTTAGAATTATATTATACTTGTTAAACTTTTCAAGTATTTTTTCTCATGGAAATGTAATGAGTTTGAGATAATATAATTCCATCAGTTTTTTGGTATGATGACCGTTAGATGCGAATGGATGATTAGATGTGGTGGTTTTTATTTATTATAAACATTTATTAATCTTGTTGTTCCGAATAAACCTTTCCGTTACTGTCGATCTTATCTCTTTGAAAATACTTGCCTTTGAGGTAATTTCATGGAAAGACGATTGATTAGCTTCCTCATTATTCTTTTATGGGTTGTTAGCTTTCATATTCCTAACCAACTTTGTTATCACAATTCAAAGTAACGAATCCTAAAGTTAATCAACATTATTATCGAGCCGTAAGTAAAACTGATCCTTTCTTTGTTGACTTCGCATGTGGAATGCAGAAGCCGTACTTTACATAGTGACGTGGTATTTGAAGATGGCAAGTTGATAGATAGTATCATTGTGATGATCTTTATCCGGGGTTATTCGGGATAGAAGTCACGATTAGTGATAATTCGATGAAAATCCTTATCGAGTCTTGGGCGGATGATGTAGTTTGAATGATATTTCTATCATTAATATGATTCAATTGGCCGTATTCTTGAAGACCTTCCTAGCCTACCCTAGGCGACGAAATGAATTTTATCAATCAACCCCGGTACAAAAACCCGTTTCTTAAACCCTCGAATATTTGCTTCGGACTAAATAAGCAGTTTAAATTGGTTGTCCTATGATAAGAAAGTCATATTAAAGCATTAGAATAATGAAAATCATGGGTATATGAAGTATTAGTGCAAGTTTTTATGATGAGTTATGATGGTTAATATGTAAAGCAAGTTTCTTAGAAATCACAAAAGGTTTAAATCGATTTTGGTGAAAAACGTAACAAAATTAAATTCCAGCCATATCTCCACAACTATATTTTGGATTTTTAGTTACGGTCAGAGTCCTAGCAGTGGTAGATCCTATGAGTTACCTAACTAATCCAAGTGTGATATTACTGGAAAGGTGTAGATTTTTTGTGTGGACTGATTTTGTGAAAGAATTGCAAAGTAGCGCAAAAAATTGAAAAAACACGCCTTGATTTTGAAATTTGTTCGATGGCTTAAATTATGAGAAAAATTACAGCCTTTTAGGACATGAAATTATATTGGTATAAAAGTACCTCCTGTCCAAAAATGGTACCGTTCATTTGAATGACCCAGTTATGGTATTTCAATATTTAGGTTTTTAAATGAAAAGCTTATAGCAGGAGTTCTATAACTCGGAAGTGACCATGAAATTTAAATGGTGAGCTCCGTTAACATGTGTAAGGTCCTGAGATTTGGGAATTTTGGAGTTAAAATTGAGGTAGCTAATTTCTTAAGGAATTAAGTGCGAAATTGATTTTAAAACCCGATAGTAATGAATTTTAAAAATTCCGAGAAAAATATATTTTCGAGTCATGGGACTATATTATTTTAAATCAGAAAAGTATTTTGGGACTGATTTGGTATTTTCAGTGAAAATAGTACTAATTCTGAAGACATATGAGTTAAATATGTTATGTAGAAATATGAAAGTTGAAAATAGTCTTATGGTAGAGAATCTATGTAGAGTATGTACATATTTTGATGAGGATTTGATAATTGGTGATGATATCTTATGAGTATGGCATTTTTGAATGGCATACGAAAATGCATTATATGGTAAAAGCAATAAACAATTGAGATAGTGTTGATTGACTATAAATTTAAAGGTAGTGATTAAAATATTGTTATAATATTAATGATATTGGTGTATTATGAGATTATCAGAAGTGATTGATAACCATCGTGGGGATATTCTTGAATTACGGATAGAATTATATTATAAATGTTTTAATATTTATCCTTTATCTCATTGAATTTGATTCTTTCGAAGAATATAATTTATCCTGTGTTTATATTATGTTGATCATACGTGGCACAGCATGGTGCATAGATGGACTTGATGTATCAATTATATGACCACGGTTAATGGGTATAATCATGGCAAGTAAATGAATGCTGTGATTATACTTTTCCAAAAGTGGGTAGATGGCGAGATAATTTATTAGTGCGTGATACTAATGATATATCCTTGGCACGTAGTGCGGGGATGATTCGATGGATGTGGATTAATTGTTGGTGAGGTCTACGATGAAATATTAATTCATGGATGCGTTGAGAGTAAATACGTGGCTACGTTGCATAGATTGGACTTGGTATGATTTATCGACCGAAACCGTTTGATGGTATAATCGCATAGCGTTAATTGGCTTCTGATTAATCTTTGGTAGTAGTGCGTGGATAATTTAATGATGCGTAATCTTAATGAATATCGCTTGGCACGTAGTGCGGGGATGATTGCCGATGATGTGGATTAATTATTGGTAGGTCGTGATGAAATATTAATTCATGGATGTTCAAAAGTCGTACGGCTTCGTTGCATAGATGGACTTGGTATGATTATGACCGAGGATTGTTAGGTATGTGTACTTAGTAATTGAAAACAAATTATCTTTGGTAGTGATGCGTGCCATAATTTGTATTGAAGTGATCTTAATGATATCCTTGCTTTTGTGAATGCGGGATGATTCGATGATGTGGATTAATTATTGAGGTGATGCAATGTTAAAATATTAATTAAATGGATGGCGTCAAAGTAAAATACGTGACTTCGTGCATGTAGATGGACTTGGTATGATTATGACGAGGATTGTTAAGGGATATGTCGTACTTAGTTGATTGAAAATCGACGTAATATCCTTGCTTGATGGTGCATGGATAATTTGTGGTGATGATACTATTAAAGTGGAGTCTCGATGTTATTGGTTTACATCTCTTGGCTGTGAATGCGAAGATGAATTGATATCAAATATCTTTGCTTTGTAGTGCAGATGAATTGTTAATGAATATCTTTGGTAGGATTGCAAGATGGTTCTTAAACCCTCGAATATTTCTTGACTAAATAAGCAGTTTCGTGGTTTGTTGAAGTCATAATAAAGCATTAGAATAATAGAAATCAGGTATATATGGAAGTATCAGTAAGTTTTATGATGAGTTATATCGGTTCATATAAAAAAACTTGTAAAGTTTCTTAGAAATCACAAAAGTTAATCGATTTTGGTGAAAAGCGTAACATGAAATTAAATTGACCATATCTCCTATTATATTTTGGATTTTTTGAATGTGGTCAGAATCCCCGAGTTAGATCTATAGAGTTACCTAACTAATCCGATGGAATTCTTGGAAAGGTGTTGTAGATTTTGTGTGGAGTGACGATTTTAGCAAAATAATTTTCTGAAAAGAATTAAATGAAAACCGCCATGATTTTTAGAGAAATATTTGAGCCACTTAAATTATGAGAAAAATTCTGGCCTTACGGACGCAGAAATTATATAATTATAGTACCTCCTGATAGTAAAACAATTACGACTTAAATGAGCAAGTTATGACTATTTCAATATTTAGGTTTTTATTGACGCTATAACGAGTTCTATAACTCGATGACCGTAATTCAACTGGAAGCTCACGTTAACATGTATGAGTCCTGCAGATTTGGGAATTTTGGAGTTAATTAAGGTAGCTAATTTCTTAGAATTAAGTGGAAATTGATTTTAAAAAATAGTAAATGGTTGAAATTCCGAGAAAAATATATTTTTCATCATGGGACTATATTATGCTAATCCCAGAAAAATATTTTTGGGACTGATTTGGTATTTTCATGAAAATAGTTTAATTCACGAACATATGAGTTAAATATGTTATGTGAAGTAACAAAAGTTGAAAATAAGTTTTATGGCTAGAGAATCCTATAGAGTATATCATGTGTGTTACGATGAGGATTTGATAATTGGTGATGATATCTTATAGTGGCATTTTGGATAATTAAATGCATTATATGGTGGCGTAAGCAATTGAGATAAATTGTTTATAAAATTTAAAAAGTGATTAAAATATTGTTATAATATTAATGATATTGATTGTAAGTTATTAAGTGATTTGATAACATGGGATATTCTTGAATTGGATAAATTATATTATAAATGTTTTAATATTTATCCTTTTATACCGTTTGATTGATTCTTTATATCATTATCCTCGTACCTTATGTTGAAAGTAAATACGTGACTTTTTTGTGAATTAATAGATGGACTTGTGATTATGACCACGGTTATTCGGGTATAATCATAGTAAATGAATACTACTACGATTATCTTTTGGTAGTCGTGGATGAATTTATTAGTGCATAATCTTAATGAATATCGCGGCTGTAGTGCGAGGATGATTACGATGATATTGGATTAATTATTGGTAGTCTCGGCAATGAAATAGTAATTCATGGATCGTTAGTCATCGTGGCTTACGTCGTAGATGGACTTGGTATGATTATGACGAGAGTTGATTCGGTATAATCATGGTAATTGAAAACACAATTATCTTTAGTGGTAGTCGTGGATAATTTAATTGATACTAATGAATATCCGCGGCACGTAGTACGGGGATGATTACGATGATGTGGATTAATTATTGGTGAGTCTCGGCGATGATATTAATTATTGGATGTGTTCGAAAGTAAATGCACGTGGCTACGTTGCATAGATGGACTTGGTATGATTGGCCAAGGGATTGTTACATTATAATCATAACCGTGATGGCTTTCCTGATTATCTTTGGTAGTAGTGCGTGGATAATTTGTAGTGCGTAATCTTAATGAATATCCTTGGCACATGTAGTGCGGGGATGATTCGATGATGTGGATTAATTATTGGTGAGTCTACGACAATGAAATAATTCATGGATGCGTTCAAAGTAAATACGTGACCGTTGCATAGATGGACTTGGTATGATTTATGACGAGGATTGTTGTTATAATCATAGTAATTGCTTTTCTGGAATATCCTTGGCGATGATGCGTGGATAATTTGTGGTCGTGATACTATTAAGGCTGATCTCGGTATTATTGGTTTACGTCTTTGGCTGTAGTGCAAAGATGAATTGTTAATAAATATCTTTGGCACGTAGTGCAAGATGAATTGTTAATAGATATCTTTGGCGGGATTGCGAAGATGAATTTAATGTTTCCTTTGATAAAGGTATTGAGGTATCACCGTCTTTTATCAAATGCGATGCGTCTTACTAATTTAGAAGAAATTAGCCAGGAGGGGAGATTGTGAGACCCAGTTTTATCAATAAAATTTAAATTTTGACCGATATAATTTTTAGATTATGGTGTGAATTTGAGATAATATTATAGTTGTGGGTAGTATTTATAAATTTTGCAAAAGTATGCGAAGTGAACATATTATATTAGATTGGTGGAGAATATTCGGTTTAGCGGGGAAAATATTAGGTACAGCAGCTCAATCATTGGTGGACCTGGCAAATTATTGTGGATTGAAAGCAATGAAAATATTTTATTGAAATAACGGTAGGAAGTTTTCATAGTTCTTGTTGAAGCCTCGGTAGTAAAAACCGATAATAAATTATTGGTTCAAGCTGTCCGACGGTATTGATTATTGATCTTTATGTGAAATTAACCGAGTTTATTAATTGTTAGCCGATTCTTATTTAGAATTATATTATACTTGTTAAACTTTTCAAGTATTTTTTCAATGTAATGAGTTTGAGATAATATAATTCCATCAGATGTTCTAGAAATCTTGATTCCTAATATTATATCTGCAATCCCTAAGTCTTTCATGTCAAACCTGTTTGACAACATACGTTTAGTAGAGTTGATAACTTCATTGTTACTACCCATGATTAACATATCATCCATATAAAGACAAACAATGACATATTCTTTTTGAGTGCTTTTGACATAAACACATTTGTCACACTCATTGATTTTAAATCCATTTGATAACATAACATTATCAAATTTCTCATGCCATTGTTTTGGAGCTTGTTTTAATCCATACAAGGATTTAACAAGTTTGCATACTTTTCTCTCTTGTCCAGGAGCAATAAAACCTTCAGGTTGTTCCATATATATTTCTTCATCTAATTCACCATTTAAGAATGCAGTCTTTACATTCATTTGATGTATTTCAAGTCTATTTAAAGATGCTATTGCTATTAACATTCGAATAGATGTAATTCTTGTAACAAGTGAATACGTGTCGAAATAATCCAATCCTTCCTTTTGTCTATAGCCTTTAACAACAAGCCTTGCTTTGTATTTATCAATTGAACCATCAGCTTTCATCTTCTTTTTGAAGATCCATTTATAACCTAAGGGTTTAGAACCAGGTGGAAGGTCCACCAATTCCCATGTATGATTTTGCATAATGGACTCAATTTCGCTATTTATTGCTTCTTTCCAATGAGAAGCATCTGGAGAGGATACTGCTTCCTTGTAGGTTCGAAGATCGTTTTCTAACAAAAATGTTAGAAAATCCAAACCAAAAGACGTTGAAGTCCTTGCCCTTTTGTTACGTCTAGGTTCATCCACTACAGACTCTTTGTCTATATTTTCAGGATTATCACTAGTAGCATCCAAAGGTCTTTTATTTGAATTTGAATTATTATTTCCATTATATGGAAAAATATTCTCAAAAATGATGCATCTCTTGATTGATAAATGTATTAACATGAATATCATTAATTTGATTTATGAACAAGAAAGCGATAAACACTTCTTTATTATTTGCATAACCAATGAAAAACACGATCAATTGTTTTTGGTCATATCTTAACCTTTTAGGTTTAGGAACCATCACTTTTGCTAGACACCCCCACACTCTTAAGTATTTATAGAAAGGTACATGACCTTTCCATAATTCATAAGGTGTTTTATGAGTTTTCTTATGAGGCACTTTATTAAGAATATAATTGGCGAGAAGCAAAAGCTTCCCCCACAAATTGCAGGGTGCTCCAAAAGCATTTAACATAGCATTCAACATTTCTTTCAATGTTTGGTTCTTGCGTTCAGCAATACCGTTAGATTGAGGTGAATAAATAGCGGTAGTTTGGTGGATAATACCATGAGTAGAGCATATCTCTTCAAATGGTGATTCATATTCACCACCTCTATCGCTTCTTATTGCTTTAATCTTTTTGCTAAGTTGATTTTCAACTTCATTTTATAAAGTTGAAACTTTTCTCTGACCTCATCTTTGCTTCTTAGCAAATATACATAACAATATCTTGTGCAATCATCAATAAAGGTTATGGAATATTTTTTCCCACCTCTAGTTTGCACAAAATTTAAGTCACATATGTTAGTGTGAATTAAATCTAGAGGTTCAGTTTTCCTTTCAACAGAATGAAAGGGTAATCTTGTCATTTTTGATTCCACACAAATTTCACATTTATGTTTTTGATTAATATCAAATTTAGGCAAGAATTCTAAATTAATTAATCTACGCAATGTATCATAATTAACATGTCCTAATCTAGCATGCCAAATATTTGAAGACTCTAACAAGTAAGTAGAAGAATTAATTTTATTATTATCAATAGACTTCGGTACAACAGTCATAACATTCATCTTAAAGAGCCCATCATTCATGTAGCCCTTTCCTACAAACATATCATTCTTTGTAAGTACAAACTTATCAGACACAAACACCAACTTAAAGTCATTCTTGCTAAGTAGTGACCCAGAAACCAGATTCTTGCGAATATCTGGCACATGAAGCACTTCATTCAAAGTTAGTTCTTTGTCAGATGTCATTTTCAGTACAATCTTTCCACGTCCTTGAATCTTTGAACTTGAGGAGTTTCCCATAAAGAGTTGATCATCATTTTCTACTGGTTTGTAAGTAGAAAACATCCATTTGTTGGAACAAATGTGGCGAGTAGCCCTAGTGTCCACGTACCATTCTTTAGGGTTTCCTACCAAGTTACATTCAGATATAACTGCACAAAGATTCATGTCTGAAACATCTTCAGAAAGTTTTTCCAGTTCTGTCACATTTGCTTGAGTTTTTTGTTCTTTCTTGAACTTTTTTGGCTTGCGACATTCATTTGATTTATGTCCCGGAATACCATAATTGAAGCATTTGCCTTTGAATTTCTTCTTGGCCTTGAAAGCTTCTTTGCCTTTACGCTTCCTTTTGTTGTTGTTTGGCCTTTGTTCTACAACATTTGCCTTAGCTTCAATGAAATTCTTCCCACTTTTCTTCTCAGATCCTCGATTGTCCTCTTCAATCCTTAGTCGCACGATCAGTTCTTCAAGATTCATCTCTTTGCGTTTATGCTTCAGATAATTCTTGAAGTCTTTCCACGATGGTGGAAGTTTTTCAATCATTGCAGCAACTTGGAATGAGTCACTTAATGACATTCCTTCAGAATGAATGTCATGTAGAATTACTTGTAATTCTTGAACCTGAGTAATAACTGCTTTGGAATCTATCATTTTATAATCAAGAAATCTACCGACTATAAATTTTTGCATGCAAGCATCTTCAGTTTTATATTTTTTATCTAAAGATTCCCAAAGTTCCTTTGCAGTTTGAATTGTACAATATACATTATATAATGTATTATCTAAACCATTCATCACATAGTTCCTGCAAAGGAAGTCTGTATGTTTCCATGCATCAACAGCAGCCATCTTTTCCTTGTCAGTTTCTCCTTCAACAAGAGTAGGACAGTCCTCTTGTAGAAACCTTGTCAAGTTCAGTGTTGTGAGATAGAAGAGCATTTTCTGTTGCCAACGCTTGAAATCAGTTCCATTGAACCTTTCAGGCTTTTCTCCATGAGACATACTCACGGCAGGAATGGTACTTGTAGAAGCCATTTCTGTTATACAAATAAAGACTATCAATAATCAAAATAAATTTTTGTTTTAAAACAATTTGTATTCTAAAGTGGACAAATTTTTGTTAAAAACCAAATATAATGATTATCCTTGTCTGTCACATGTATTAAAAGAAGTAAATCATTACTATTAAATCAAGTGACTATAATGTAAGTTTAGGTGAGTATATTCATAGTAACATGTAACAGTAGTCCTAAGACTCATAAATCAAGTGACAATACATGCAATATTTACATGCTTGAATAAGAAATCTAGGGGATGATTACAGGAATCTAGGGAATTGTATAATTGATTTAGATATCAATATCCACTTTAAATTCAAGATGGCAGTGTACGAAAACTGTAACATGTAAAAGACCAAAAAATGGATATTTAAAGATATTAAAGTTACTGAACTTATTAAAGTTACTGCAACGCAATTATTTTTCAGAAATTAATGAAAAATCGGAACAATTAATTTGCAGAAATTAATGAAAAACCGGAACAATAACATAGTAAATTAATTAGCATGCAATCAATTTCTAGACTTCTATGAATATAAACATGTAATATATATAATAACAAAATACATTCAATAAAATTACTATTTCCAGAATATGTAATTACTATTTCCAGAATATAATATATGCAACAAATATTCTGAGTATTAATACTGTTTTTGAAACATTTCTACCGAAAATTTATTTGAAAAAATTATAACATACAAATTACGTTTATAAATCTGAATACTGAGTATATTAGTAAACAACCAACAAATAATACTGAATACTGAGTATTAGTTCACACCAAAAAAAAATTGTAGTACAGAAAATTTGGTTTTAAAACTGATTTTCTGGTTTACAAAAATAACAGATAAAATAATACTACAATTACAGAATAATAATATTATAATATTGCATGCACCCTTTACTGCACTCATATATTATATATTTATATTCGTACTGTTAGTATATATATATATATATATATATATATATATATATATATATATATATATATCGGTAATATGTATACTAACTTGCAGGAAAGATATTGATTCAAATGCAGTACTAACTTATATTAACTTCTACTGACTTGCAGGATTCGTGAATAACCATTTTCCTTGAGCATCAAATGCATCATATTCAATGAATCAAATGCAATTTTATAAAACAATTTTCTGATTACAAAAATAATTTTTTGTTCACATAAAACAATACTATAATTACAGAAAATATAAATTTGCTTTTAAGATTGTTATCGTAATATATAGTATTATTTAATATATATAAATATGATAAAACAAAACATGATTTTATATATCTATATATATATAACACACGAAATTATTAATAATAAATCAAAGTTTTGAATTCATGAAAAGTCTCCTTAAAGTTAAATTTATTCATCCAGAGATCTTTGAGGGTTAATTGAATAATTGCTTCCCAAGATAAAACGGATTTCAATTCTTAATTAGTAGCATTACAAAATTAAGAATTCATCGAACCAATTTCTATGTTATGCATTGAACTAATAGTAATTATGCATGAAAATTAATGCATGTATATACTTACACAAAATGGGGAAATATGCAGAACGGGATAGGAGAAACAGAACGAGATTGCAACACTTTTGCAGAGAACGGGATTTTGCAGAACGGACTTTCACAGAAATAGAACGGGAACGGGAATTGCAGAACGGGGAAGGAACGGGATTTTACAGGGAAGGAACGGGAATTGCAGAATTGTGGAACGGAATTCTGTTTTACAGAACAGAACGGAACGAAAATCTCTAGCACAGAAACGGGACGGGAAAAAACTTATTTCTTAAATGCTTCCCACACCGTTTATTTATAGAAAAAATTCGTGACCGTTATTTCTGTTGGCGTGTAACCGTCGTCAAAACGACGTAGTATTTTGATGATATTTATTAAACAAATTTTGTCTAAAAATATATATCACGAACCCGTCCGTCACGACCCGATCCGAGTCAATTTTCTCATTCAAATCCCATTTCCAACAACATTACCATTAATAATATATAATAAAAAGGTTTTGCTTTGAAAAATTATCGTTTTGTTTTACCATCCCTTCTTGTTAATCATATACAAGATATGATTTTGTGCATGTTTGATGTGGTTCCAATATTATTGACGTTTCTAACAGGAATTAGGATTCTAGTCCAACAGAGTGTAGCACACAAGGCTTCCAAGTTGTAAGAACTTTGACAAAATCATATGAATTATGTAGTAACATGTTTCTTGTCATTTTTTCAAAATCATTTAATTAGAAAATTAATTCACAAACTACACCAAAGTTTTTAACCTTAATTTTAAGATAATTAGAACTCATGATGTAACTATATTGTTTTTCCAATACAAATTAATTAGGTGTACAATAAAAATTAAAAATCTAAAATAATACTCCCTAGGTTCCATAATAATTGTCTTTTTAGCTTCATGCACATGAAAGTGATTTAATATTATCATTTAAGAATTAAATTTTTTATGAAATTCCATACTATCCCTTTATGGAAAGTTAGAAACTATTAATGCAAGAGAGAAAATTTATTGAAAGAGTGAGAGAAGTTAGGGATAATATAGGAAAATAAATAATTTACTCTCT
The DNA here is from genome assembly GCA_020205615.1 of Panax quinquefolius. Taxonomy (NCBI): domain Eukaryota; kingdom Viridiplantae; phylum Streptophyta; class Magnoliopsida; order Apiales; family Araliaceae; genus Panax; species Panax quinquefolius. Next base: position 25,493,964 of record CM035169.1, on the reverse strand, counting down.
TAAAAAGTTGTAAATGATAAATAAATTAGAACAAATTTTTTCCTAAAAACAATTATTATGGAACCAAGGGAGTAGGTAGTTAATTTGCATAATAATAAGTGAACTTAATTTAGTTGATGCAACTAATAATGTATTCTCTCTGTTCTTAAATAACTGATGTTTAAGGATGTTGCACACATATTAAGAAAGTATTTAATATTTTAAAACATTCCTAATATACCCTTAATTAATACCCTATTAAATTATTTATCTCCACCATTACTCCACAACTTTTCAATTTTCTTAAAGTAATGTTAAATGGAGTATAGTTTAAAGAATTAATAATGCTAGAGACAAAAACTATTCTATAAATACTCCCTCCATCCCAAAATAATAGACATTCTAGAGAGTTTCACAAAGATTAAGAATAGTTATAATTTTACTATTTTACCCTTAATTAATATTGCGTCTTCTTCATCTCTTCAGCCTTCTCTCTATCTTCTTCTTAATCTCTTCAGCCACCTCCCTTACGCCACCATGGTGGCACTCCTTCCACCGCCATACCGTTATAACCCCTCCACCGCCATGCGTTATAACCCCTCGCCACAATACCCCCCCCCCACCGTATCCCACGATAGCAATTGTTATCACCCTGCAGAGCATTTTAATTCTCTTTGCCAACGATCCTACATAGACATAGCGAATGGAATGACGAAGAACACGAGGATGGCATCCGAATGTAAATAGCAAAGCCACGGATCCTTCATCGACAATGTTAAAATTACGCCGTTGTATATGGCGTCTTTTACTTGCATCGCGTTGGCCACATCGGTTAACAACATCAAATATAAGTTTTTATAAATAATGGCGTAGTTATTACCGATTATCATTGTTGGAATATTCGGTGGTTAAAATACACTGTCTGGCGTTGAGAATAGCACGATATTGCACCGATTATTGATTTGATTCAATAATTGTTGAGTGATCTTATTCGATTTTATTTTATTGATTCAGGGCGCATTGATATTTGATAATGATTTGGGAAGTATCGATAGATTTTGCAAGCGGAGAGGCCCAAATTTGATTCGAATCGATTTAATTAGGGTTCCGTTGATAATGATTTGGGGTAATCGCAAATCTGATAGATTAGGATTTAGGGGATGTTCTTATTTTCCAAAAAAAAACAGAGGAGAGAGAAAGAAAGATGAAGACGTTGGTTTTCTCCGTGCTCACCAGTCGTATGTCGAGAAAGAAGGGCAGAGAGGGAAAACAAATGCCAAAATATTCTTGGGATTGTAGAACGTCAGATATTTTGGAAAAAAATAATACCCTAGAACGTCTATTATTTTGGGATGGAGGGAGTATTTTACAGATTGTTGATGTGACATACTCAACCTCAGTATATTGTGCGGGACCGAAGACTACATTGAAATAATTTGTTGATCAATATGATAAGGTGGAGTAGGCCACATCAGCAGTTTATAAAATATTTATAGAATAATTTGTGTCTGTAACATCACTCTTAAAGAATATGAAATATCAACCTTGAAAAAGAGAAAGAGTGTGAAAAATAATTAAGGTGATCAGTATTAATGAAACTAATAATGACAAGGGTAAAATTGGAAAAAAGGTGTAATAAAAATATCTTGGTTTCTTAAAACATCAAATATTTTGGAACAAAACCATTCTTCTAATATACTCTCGCTGTTCTTAAAAGATTATCGTTTAAGGTTAATGCACACAAATTAAGAAATATAATTAATATCTAGTGAAAATAATATACTACCCTTATTAATTGTCCAACCAATTATTCCCTTTCCAATATTTCTTATTCAATTCAACCAATTACTTCTTCTATTCAATCAATTACTACTTGGATTATAACATTGAATTGAATAAGAATCATTGGGAAGGGAATAAAGCTTTAAATAGGAGAAAACTTTAAATAAGGGTAAAGTAGGGAAAATAGCTAATGTGTATTGATAAACTCAAAACGACAATCTTTTTGGAACAAAAATTACTTCCTAAAACGACAATATTTTAGTAACGGAGGTAGTACTCCCTCCTATTCAAATTAAATGACATTTTAGAGTTAAACACACTTATTAAGAAATAACACAAAATGTCTTTTGTGTCACTAATTAATTATTTATCTCTCCACAATTGTCTCTTCTCATTCTCCACAATTGTCCTTAATTAATTATTTCTCTCTCCACAATTGCATTTACTAAGCATATTAAATAGAAGGGTAAATTAGAAAAAAATAGTGCAATATTGCATAGAGATTCCAAAACGACATTTATATAAAATAAAATTAAACTCCCTAAAACGTCATTTAATTTGAATAGGAGAGAGTATCAATTATTTAGGAACAGAGGTGCGTTGAATCTTTTATCAAGACGAGGATACGAGCTAGAGATAAACAAAAAATTCTACAAAACTTGAAATCCTCTAATATAATTGAATAGACTGTTGCTATATAAATGAAAATTTTATATAGATATTAAATAATAATATATGTAAATAAAGAATTAAGGGACCACAAAATTATTATTTTATTTTATTATTTATAGTTTCACGTTAAGTTGAATCCAAAATCATCATCTATTAGTAGACATATAAATTATTTCTTAGTTAAGTATATAACCAAGAGTGAGTGGAAGTGTGCAATCCGCATATTGAAAATAGAATTGGGTAATTTAGGGCTGAGTAAGAAATTAAATTAAAATTGAAACCGCACAAAAAATTATACAAATTGCACCAATGGTTCCGACGTATGTGACGGTTTTAGGTGGATTAAAAAACCAAATTTATGATTCCGGTTTGGTTACTAACCAAAATCGCACACATAAAACCGAAACTGCACCATGTTAGTAGAGTAGTCTATAATGTTTCTGAATCTTTGTATTATGATTGTAATATTATTGTTGTGAGACCCCAGATTTTATCAATAAAGATTTAAATTTTGTTGAAATAATTTTTTAATATTATGGTGTGAATTTAAGATAATATTATAGTTGTGGGTAGTATTTATAAATTTTGCAAAGTATGCAAGTGGTTATATTATATTCGATTGGTGGGGAATATTCGGTTTAGCGGGGAATATTAAGTACAATGCTCAATCATTGGTGGACCCCTAGCGAAATTATTATCGGATTGAGAAGCGACAAAAATATTTTATTGAAATAACGGCGGAAGTTTTCACTGGTTGATCTTGTTGAACTACTTTCGGTAGTAAAAATACGATGTCGTGTTGTTGCATATGCTTAGCACGGTATTGATTATTGATCTTTTATGTGAGAAGTCACTTTCGGTTTGATTCCATTATTGTCGATTAATAATATGAATTATTATAGCGATAATGGCGTTTTATTTTATTTCGTATTATTAACGTAATAAAAGCGAAAGCATCTTTTATATAAAATAGAATACTTTATTAAAGTTATTACATAAATAGAATATATTATATTTTATTATGCATAGTGTTGCGTAGTGTTTTTTGCGTAGTGTTTTGCGTAGTATTGCATAGTGTTTGCATAGTAAAATGTTTTTATATAAATAGAATATATTATATTTTATTTAAAGATTTTTTCTTTAAATATGGACCGTCGATTAAAATAAATCAATGGAGATAGTTCATGGATTAATTCTTATGCATTCCATTTTCACATAAATAGAAGCTCGTTTCCTTCATTATTTTCTTACGAATTCATTGAAACTACAGAGAGAAATTATAGAGAGAAGCTATAGAGAGAAAGTTATAGAAAGAAGAAAGTATTATAACTACTTCACTACTTCTATATTGGTTCTTTTTACGGTAAGGGTGTTATTCTTTCTTCTTGAAGAGAACTTACATTATTCCATTCTTTATTATTACATTGGAATAACTTTTGTAAAAAGTGGCATACCCTATACATAACTTTATATCTGCAGCGTACCTATACTTGGTGAAATCTTATGTTATTCCATTGCTTATTTATTACATTGGAATAACTTTATTCTGTGATTTTACCCACTTGGTGACATTCTTTATTATTACATTTGGAACATCACATGCATGTGTTTTACATCGGACTGGTTCTATTTTATTATTCTGTTGGAACATCACATACATGTGTTTTACAGGACTGGGTTAAAATCTTTATATTATACATTGGAACATCATCTTTATTATACATTGTGTTTTACGGTGTGAAGGACTGGTTCCGTTTTATTATTACATTGGAACATCACATGCATGTGTTTGCATGCATGGTGATTTCTTTGTTATTCCATTCTTTATTATACCGGTTTGGTTAAAACTTTGACTTCTATACTCCTTGAAATTAGTAGAATATCCTTGATATTTGCGTTTCATCCGAGTATCTTTTCATGGAAATATTCTTCCGATCATTATTGAATTTTACTCTCTGGAATATCATATACGTGTGTTTTACAGGATCTGGTTCCATCTTTATTATACTGTTGGAACATCTGCATGCCGGATTGTGAATTTCACGATTTGGTTAAAGTTATTATTATTACATTGGAATAACACATCATCATCTGAAATCTGCGTGCGTGGTGATTTCTTTTGTTATTCCATTCTTTATTATACCCGGTTGGTTAAAACTTTGACTTCTATACTCCTTGAAATTAGTAGAATATCCTTGATATTTGCGTTTCATCGATATCTTTTCATGGAAATATTCTTACGATCATTATTGAATTTTACTCTCTGAAAGCGATATCGTGTTGACAATTTGGGCGTTAATAATTCATGGATTAAATAATTCTTGAACTTGTTTTATTGAATTACTATGTCATTGTCATCATCCTCATGTTATATTATGTTATCTTTGGCTTACGTGCGTAGATGAACTTAGTATGATTATGACGAGGATCATTCGGTATAATCGTGACTTGATATAAATGATGTGACAAAAGTCCTCGATTGGCTGTAATAATGCGATGATGGATAGTTTTGGTATGATTATGACTAGGGGTGATTCGGTATAGTCATGACCATTAATAATTTGATGAAAATCTTTGGTAGTAGAATGCGGGGATGATTAGATGTGGTGGTTTATTATTAAAAGTGAGTCTCGTGATAAAAATTGATGAAAACCTTTTAAAACCTAAAAGATAGTAGACTTTATTCTCTACTTGACTCTTTTAATGGATTGCTTATTCCATTGCTTGATTAAAGCTGGTTGTCTATTGTATTTTATCGGTTTAACTTTGTTGAAGGCTAATGATAATTTATTACGCATTATCTTAGTCATAATATTTCTTCTTTGGGCTAGTTGAGCTCACCCTTTCTTTCTTTATTCTCTTGAAATGAGAACATAAATTTGGAGACAGTCGGGGAGCGAAGTAATGGTCAGGAGGATAGCATTAGTAGTCCTCACTATTACGTGAAATAGTGTGATAATAGTTGTAATGAGGACTCCTTTTGAGTTTGTATAATATCTAGTAGACAATATTTGTATTCAAACTCACGATTTTATGTCGTATTATTACCGGCAGATTATATTAGTAAGTTGTATTTGAATTTATGTACCATGTAAGTGGCGACCCAAGATGGGTGGCGTATACCTAATTTTGGGGCGTCGCGGTTGGTATCGAGCTTAGGGATATGATCCACTGGCTAAGATCTGAGATAAGAACTAGGAGGGAGAGGCGGGAATTCCTTATTTAGTATGACCTACTAAGTTTATTTGGTATTTGATTGGTCGATTAGAATATAGGGATAATTTGTTAAATGTCAATTAACCCTTGTTTTGTGTGTGTTTGAGAATGGCATCGAAAATCTTTGAGATAAGCAATGAAGCACATGAGAGTGTTGATTCGGTTCAAACAAAAGGTAACGACCAACAACACGATAATAATCATCATCTTTGGTGGTGGCGGCTATCGAACAATGATAACCATCGTGGGGAAATTATCATGCTAAGAATGGTAACCACTTCGGTGGTAATCATGGCAAAGATAATAGAAGTGGAAATTTCAAGAGAGAAGGTCATTTAGCTCGATTTTGTCGTATAGTGAAAGTCGAAGTCCAATTTGGGATAGTGGCACCAAAGGCGGATCTGGACAAAACAAAATCGGTGGTTTCGGGAAGAGCGTTTTTCGTGACTTCTCAAAAAGTGGGTAACCCGAATGAAGTTAGCACGGGTTAGTTAATTATAAAAATTCTTGAAGTCTATACCTTATTGAGACACCGATTCTACCCATTCTTTTATCTCTCTTGCTTGCGTTCAACGTTTAAATTTGACTCAGGAGAAATTAGACTTTGATTTATCTATTGAAACTTCGTTGGGAGAAACCTTCGTTACCTCCTTTGTTTATTAATCTTGTTGTTTCAAATAAACACTTTCACGTTACTGTCGATATCTTATCTCTTTGAAAATACTTGCCTTTGAGGTAATTTTTGAAAGCGATTGATTAACTTCTCATTATTCTTTTTTTTGTAAGGTTGTTAGCTTTTATATTCTAACCAACTTTGTTATCTGAATTCAAAGTAACCAAATCCTAAAGTTAATCTTTGTTATATCAAGCCATAAGTAAAGAGCCCGATCCTTTTCGTTGTTGACTTCCTTGTGTGGAATGCGAAGCGGACTTTCGTGGCTGACGTCGTGAATGAAGATGGCAAGTTTATAGGTATCATTGTGAGGTCTTTATCTAGGTTAAGGGATAGAAGTCGCGGTTGGTATCGATGTGACGTCTTATCCAAGTCTTGGATGAGAGTCACAGATTTTGAATGATATTTCTATTATTAATAAATTTCTTGGCGTATTCTTGAAGACTTCTAGCCTACCCTAGGCGTGAAATCGAATTTTGTATTGACCCCGATACAAAACCCATTTCTTAAACCCTCAAATATTTCTTCAACTAAAAGGATGCATTTACGTGGATTATGATGAAAGTCATAATAAAAGTATAGAACTAATAAAAATCATGGGTATATGAAGTATTAGTAAGTTTTATGATGAGTTATGTTGGTTAGTATGTGAAAACATGAAAGTTTCTTAGAAATCACAAAGAGTTGAAAATCAGATTTTAGTGAAAAACGTAACATGAAATTCAATTGACCATATCTCCTGTTATATTTTGAATTTTTGAATGTGGTCAAGTCCTAGAGTTAGATCTATGAGTTACCTAACTAATCCAAGTGGAATTACTGGAAAAGGTGTTGTAGATTTTTGTGTGGACTGATTTTAGCAAAGGAGTGCAAAGCTGTAAAAATCGAAAAAGCTTCTGCCATGATTTTAGAGAGGCTGTTTCGGCCACTTAATTTATGAGAAAAATTCTGGCCTTTTGGGACATGAAAGTATATGGTATAAAGTACATCCTGTCCAAAAATGAGCTCATTCTGACTTAAAATGAGCAAGTTATGACTATTTCAATATTTAGGTTTTTTTAATTTAAAACGCTATAACTTAGGAGTTCTATAACTCCGATGACCATGAAATTTAAACTAGAAGCTCACGTTAACATGTGTAAGGTCCTGCCAAGATTTGGGAATTTTTGGAGTTAAACTTGAGGTAGCTAATTTCTTAAGGAATTAAGTGGAAATTGATTTTTAAAAAATAGTAAATGAATTTTAAAAATTCCGAGAAAAATATATTTTCATTATGGGACTATATTATGCTAAATCCCAGAAAAGAAATATTTTTGGGACTGATTTGGTATTTTTCATGAAAATAGTTTAATTCTGAACATATGAGTTAAATATGTTATGTGAAGTAACAAAAAGTTGAAAATAAGGATATTATGGCTAGAGAATCCTATATAGAGTATATGCATATTTTTTGATGAGGATTTGATAATTGGTGATGATATTTTATGAGTATGACATTTTGAATGATTAAATGCATTATATGGTAAAGCGTAAACAATTAAGATAAATTGTTTATAAATTTAAGAAGTGATTAAAATATTGTTATAATATTAATGATATTAGATTATGAGATTATTAAGTGATTGAAAACATGGGGATATTCTTGAATCTGGATAAATTATATTATAAATATTTAATATTTATCATTTATCTCATTTGATTGATTCTTTATATCATTATCCTCATGTTTATATTATGTTGAAAGTCATACATGTTTTGTAGTGCATAGATGAACTTGGTATGATTATGATTTGAGGATTGTTCGGTATAATCATAACCAGTAATTGAAAACACAATTATCTTTGGTAGTAGTGCATGGATAATTTGTGGTCGTGATCTTAATGAATACACAATTATCTTTGGTAGTAGTGCATGGATAATTTGTGGTCGTGATCTTAATGAATACACGATTTGGTAGTAGTGCATGGATAAGTGGTATGATATCTTAATGGATAAGTTGGATAATTTGTGGTCGTGATACTAATGAATACACAATTATCTTTGGTAGTAGTGCATGGATAATTTGTGGTGATAATCTTAATGAATACACAATGATTATCTTTGGTAGTAGTGCATGGATAATTTGTGGTCGTGATCTTAATGAATACACAATTATCTTTGGCCGTAGTGCATGGATAATTTGTGGTCGTGATCTAATGAATACCACAATTATCTTTGGTAGTAGTGCATGGATAATTTATGGTCGTGGATCTTAATGAATACACAATTATCTTTGGTAGTAGTGCATGGATAATTTATGGTCGTGATCTTAATGAATACACAATTATCTTTGGTAGTAGTGCATGGATAATTTGTGGTCGTGATCTTAATGAATACACAATTATCTTTGGTAGTAGTGCATGGATAATTTGTGGTCGTGATCTTAATGAATACACGATTATCTTTGGTAGTAGTGCATGGATAATTCGTGGTCGTGATCTTAATGAATATCCTTGGCACGTAGTGCGGGGATGATTCGATGATATGGATTAATTATTGAAAGTGAGTCTCGGCAATGAAATATTAATTCATGGATGTGGTAAAAAAAGTCATCTTTGGTAGTAGTGCATTGATAGACTTGGTATGATTATGACCATGGATTATTCGGGTATAATCATGGTAGTAATTGAAAACATGAATATCGTTGGCCAGTGGTGCATGGATAATTCGTGGTCGTGATACTATTAAGCTGCGTCTTAGCATTATTGGTTTTACAGTTATATATCTTTGGCTTGTAGTGCAAAGATGAATTGTTAATAAATATCTTTGGCCTGTAGTGCAAAGATGAATTGTTAATGAATATCTTTGGCGGATTACGAAGATGAATTTAATATTTTTAAACAATAAAGGTATTCAAGGTATCCTCACCTCTTTATCATATCAGGTACGTACCCTAATTTCGAGGGCGAAATTCCATAAGGAGGGGAGATTGTGAGACCCCAGATTTTATCAATAAAGATTTAAATTTTGTTGAAATAATTTTTTTAATATTATGGTGTGAATTTAAGATAATATTATAGTTGTGGGTAGTATTTATAAATTTTGCAAAGTATGCAAGTGGTTATATTATATTCGATTGGTGGGGAATATTCGGTTTAGCGGGGAATATTAAATACAGCGGCTCAATCATTGGTGGACCCACAATGAAATTATTGCCGGATTGAGAAAGCGACAAAAATATTTTATTGAAATAACGGCGGAAGTTTTCTGGTTGATCTTGTTGAACTACTCGGTAGTAAAAAAATGATGATGTCGTGTTGTTGCGTAGTAGCACACGGTATTGATTATTGATGCTTTATGTGAGAAGTCACTCGGTTTGATTCCATTATTGTCGATTAATAATATGAATTATTATAGCGATAATGACGTTTTGTTTTATTAAGTATTATTAGCGTAATAAAAGCGAAACATCTTTATATAAAATAGAATACTTTATTAAAGTTATTACATAAATAGAATATATTATATTTTATTATGCATAGTGTTGCATAGTAGTGTTTTGCATAGTGTTTTGCATAGTATTGCATAGTGTTTGCATAGTAAAATGTTTTATATAAATAGAATATATTATATTTTATTTAAAAGATTTTTCTTTAAATATGGACCGTCAGATTAAAGTAAATCAATACTGGATAGTTCATGGATTAATTCTTATGCATTCCATTTTCCTATAAATAGAAGCTCGTTTCCTTCATTATTTTCTTACGAATTCATTGAAACTCTAGAGAGAGAAATTATAGAGAGAAGCTATAGAGAAAGTTATAGAAAGAAGAAGAGTATTACAACTACTTCACTACTTCTATATTAGGTTCTTTTACGGTAAGGGGTGTTATTCTTTCTTCTTGAAGAGAACTTACATTATTCCATTCTTTATTATTACATTGGAATAACTTTTGTAAAAGTGGCATACCCTATACATAACCTTTTATATCTGGCATACCCTATACTTGGTGAAATCCTTATGTTATTCCATTGCTTATTTATTACATTGGAATAAACACATATCTGTGGTTTTTACCTATACTTGGTGACATTCTTCTATTATTACATTGGAACATCACATGCGTGTGTTTTACACAGGACACAGTTCTCGCTTTTTTATTATTACATTGGAACATCACATGCGTGTGTTTTACAGGACTGGTTAAAATCTTTATCATTCTGTTGGAATATCCTGTCATGTGTTTTACAGGATGCGGTTCCATCTTTATTATTACATTGGAACATCTGCCGGTGTGAATTTCACGACACGGTTAAGTTATTATTATTACATTGGAATAACTTTATCTATCGCAATCTGCGCGTGCGTGGTGATTTCTTTTGTTATTCCATTCTTTATTATACCCGGTTGGTTAAAACTTTGACTTCTATACTCCTTGAAATTAGTAGAATATCCTTGATATTTGCGTTTCATCGATATCTTTTCATGGAAATATTCTTACGATCATTATTGAATTTTACTCTGAAAGCAAAGTATCATGTTGACAATTTGGGCGTTAATAATTCATGGATTAAATAATTCTTGAACTTGTTTTATTGAATTATTATGTCATTGTCATCATCCTCGTGTTATATTATGTTATCTTTGGCTTACGTGCGCATAGATGAACTTAGTATGATTATGACCGAGGATCATTCGGTATAATCATGACTTGATATAAATGATGTGACAAAAAGTCCTCGATTGGCTTTGTAATGCGATGATGGATAGTTTTTGGTATGATTATGACCGAGGGGTGATTCGGTATAGTCATGACCATTAATAATTTGATGAAAATCTTTGGGTAGTAATACGGGGATGATTAGATGTGGTGGTTATTATTAAAATTTGAGTCTCGTGATAAAATTGATGAAAACCTTTTAAAACCTAAAAGATAGTAGACTTTATTCTCTACTTGACTCTTTTAATGGATTGCTTATTAAGCTGTGATTAAAGCTGGTTTGTCTATTGTATTTTATCGGTTTAACCTTTGTTGAAGGCTAATGATAATTTATTACGCATTATCTTAGTCGTAATATTTCTTCTTGGGCTAGTTGAGCTCACCCTTTCTTTCCTTTGTTCTCTTGAGGAAATGAGAACATATTTGAGACGAGTCGGGGAGCGAAGTAATGGTCGGAGGATAGCATTAGTAGTCCTCACTATTACGTGAAATAGTGTGATAATAGTTGTAATGAGGACTCCTTTTGAGTTTGTATAATATCTAGTAGACAATATTTGTATTCAAACTCATAGTTTATGTCGTATTGTACCACATGATTATATTAGTAAGTTGTATTTGAATTTATGTACCATGTAAGTGGCGACCCAAGATGGGTGACGTATACCTAATTTTGGGGGCGTCACAATTGTAATATGATATTTGTTAACAATATGATGTAATACGATTGAGCTACTCTAAATAACAATATGTTGTAATATGATAGAGTAGCCTGTAACGTATTACAATATATTGGTACTAAGAATATTACTACATATTGTTACTAAGAGTAGAGTAGCAAAATTTGTATTTAGCTTTTGTTTACTCTATTATATTATACTCTAATAATTTACATCATATTACTATATTATATTTAGCTTTTGTTTAGACAAAACATTATAAGTAAAGTTGTGTGTGTTATCAAAGTGATATTTAATATTGTGTGATGTTAAATTGCATAAAATTTTGTTGTTTCAATTGATTTTGGAACCGAAACCGCACCAAATAAAACTGCACAACACCAATCACAAGCGATTTCATGTGCGATTTTAGATTTATCAAATCGCACCTAAACGGTTTCGTGTGCGGTTTGAGCTTCAAACTCAAACCGCACCTAGGGTAATCCTCGAATCTTATTTTAGTTTTTATCTTACACTTCGCTAAACATGTTATACATAAAGACTTTAGAAGCTCGACATCACCTCCTATAGCTCAGCGGTAGAGTGACACCCTTGTAAACTGGAGTTCCTTATTTCGATCCTGCGTGAGGGCAGACAGAACTTACCTTTTGACTAAGGCATTAAACCCTCTAAACCCTAACCAGAAAATGAGACCAGAAATTATCCTTTTTGTTCTTTTCAGAATTGGCCCCCAAATGAACCAACTTTTCCTGGTGAAATTTCTTTGCAAATGGCTTCTATTTTCCCAAGAGTACTCAGAAACCAACCTACTACAAGAATAATTACCAGTTTCAGTAAACCAATTCTTACTCCACCATTTTTGAATCCTCTCTCTGAAACCGACCCACCTCATCACCAAACAATTAATCCATTCACTTCTCCGGGTTTGCCCAAAACAGAGGACCCAAATCCTTCTCATTCCTTACAGTTCTACCCAAGTTTTCCATTTGGGGGTTTTCTAAATTCGATTTCTTCAACTGGGTTTTTTCAATCGGAGGCTGAAGATGTTGTTTCGGGTGATTCCCCGAAGATTTGGGCTGACAGCGTGAAGAAGAAGCGGAAGAAGAAGATGAACAAGCACAAGTTGAAGAAGCTGAGGAAACGTCTAAGGAGAAAATCATAGTTTACTTCTTTTGGTGAGAATTATTGTTTTGAGGGGAATCAATTAAACTAATTTATGTTCCTAGTTAATCTGAAAGTCCCCGTTTTGCTTTCATTTTGGCAATAATTTGAACATTTGTTGTTTTAAGTTTAAACTGCTAATCGGGATGATTTTCTGGTAATCACGATGTAATATAGGTTCCTAATTTGAGATGCACATACGGAATGATATTTTAGATTTATTTGGATTTGATGCATGTATGAGCTTATCAGTTCTAGTAAATATGTCAGTACATTTTACACTGAATTTTTGGGATAATACTTGTTTATGTTTGTTCTTCCTAGAGTGTACTTCTAGGCAATAGTTTGCTCAAGATAATGCTATTGTTGGGAGAAGCTAGATGGTACATGTAGGAGAGATCATTTGTGTAGTGCATCTTTATTATTGTTTATACCATTTTGAGTTGAATTAGATATATTTTGGTGCTAGGGAGTGGCTATGCCTCAAACTAGATTTAGATAAATCTAGGGGAGGTTACATAGTTTAAGGGTTTAAGACGTGGTATCCTTCTCTTTCTCTTTTCTCTATAAAGTTTCTTAGTGATCTGGAAGGATGAAGATGGATCTTCTGGAATAAGAAAGATGTGTGAATTTATATCCAATTATCCATCCTGATTCTTAATGGTTGCTAGGCATTTACTATTCAGACCTTCCCGAATTTATACCCTGGTTCTTTAAGAGACTGCCTGATTATTAGTGATTTTTGGCTATATTTGGTGAATAAGAGAAGAATGATTCTAGCAGTGTTCGAAAAGTCGGCCTAGTCGGCCGACTAATCGGCGACTAAGTCGGGGTCGGAGCCTCAACTAGTCGACTAGGGCCTAGTCCTTTGATTTAGTCTCTGGCCGACTTAGTCGGGCTCTAGTCGGGATAGTCGGCGACTAGTCGGGAAAGTCGGCCAGTCGGGTAAGTCGGTCAATCGGAGTAAATAAAAAAATCGGACCAAGCCGGGAAAAATCGGAACAAGTCGGAAAAATCGGGAAAAATTGGAGCGGATGAGGTCCTTCTACCTAGAAGAAGTGATATAAATGTGCGAGAACTAGATGAAGACGAGTTTATGTCGGAAGATGATGACAACGAAGAGGAAGATGATGATTATGAGTTTGAGTCCGATGGAGAGCAAGTCTTGGAGTGATATGGAGAAGAAGAGGAGGAGGAGTGATTGACTATTAATTTTGTGCTATTTAGTTTCATTTGGTTAATTGGTTTTGAACTTAGAGTGTCAAACTATTTGGTTTTACTTAGTTTCCATATTTTTATTTGATGATTTGTGTTACTTATGTTATTCTACTTGTTCATAACTTATCAAAGGAGAGAGGATAATATATATTTTAAAAAAATAATTGAAAATCCGACTAGCCGATTAATCCCCGACTAATCCCCTAGTTTCTAGTCGGTAGCCAACCGACCTGGGACCGACTAGCGACTTTTAGAACACTGGATTCTAGCATTTCATCTGGATATGTTACATGGACTAAGGTATGGCCCTGTGTGGGTTATGTATTGAAGTGTCTAACCTCCACGAACGCCATTTTTTGGGGTACTTGGACCCAAATTCAAATGTGTCTTAATGTTGGTATAGGCATGTGCAAGTAAATTTGATATAATTTATGTAAATATTTAACAAAATCTCGTATCGCCAATGTTCAGGGGTATACATAACTTAAATCTTGATTGTCAAATATAAGTTTTTGCTTTTCCTTCCACTGTTAAAGTGAAAAGGTTGGGTTTCCAATTCTGGATATGTGTGTTAGACATGTATCTCGTACCCTTGTCCTAGTATCAAGTGTCCAGCGTGGTTACTTGAACCACTCAAGAGTTTATGTAACATTGGCATTGCTTTAGAAAGAATACCTATATTTTTTTCTCATTAAGGGTGCCCCTCCTCTTCATTCCTAGGGTTTCATTTTTGTTGCTCAGAGTTGCAAGATTTGTAGATTTCTTGTACTTAGACCTGCTATTTGTGTCGGTACTTGCATCTAACTGTTTATATCTGCTTTATTTGGTAGATTGTTGTCTGTCACTGGGCTCAAACAAAATTACTATTCATATTTTTTTAACTGGAGAATGATTCGCCAGCACATTTTTCATGAGGTCAAAGTAATAACATTTTCTTTCTTTATTATTATCTCATTTGGCAGTCTTTACCTAGTGAGCCATGAACTCATGATCCCTCTAACTTGAGACGCATGGGAATTTTCTCATGAAAAAAATCATAGTATTTCGCTTTGGCTTTTGAGGACCTTATATTCTTTGTTAGTCACTTGTTAAATGTTTATCTATAGGATAAGCTGACACTAATGCTTCCACAATGGAAGAGTAGTCAATAGCATAGTTTGTTAAGGCGACGCTTAGGTGACGCCAAGGCATCCAGTTGGTAGGAGGCACCCAAGGCGATCGGGCGACTTGGACTTGGGTTGAAAGTCGAGCGCCTAGCCAAGGCAGTCATCGCCATGGATAACTCGGCGTCGACTTTGGCGACTTTCCGGCAAATCGAGTGACTTGGCCACTCCGGATCGACCAAAATGTCAACTGGGTTAAAAAAAGAAAACGACGTCGCATCACAGTAGAACCAGCCGTAGTCGAACTCAAACTCGATTTGCATAATCGCATCGCAGTAGAACTTAGAAGAAAATCGAGACTGTGAAAGCGACTGAGATTCCGAGAGATAGAGACTGTGAGAGCGAGAGTCTTCCGGCGATGGCGGCACTGCTTGTGACTCTATCAACATGTATTTCATCTCCTTCTTCTTCTTCTTCTTTTTTCTCCTTTACTCCTTGGCTGCGCTACTCCTTGCGACTCTATCAACATGTATTTCATCTCCTTCTTCTTCTTTTCTCCTTTACTCCTTGGTTGCGCTACTCCTTGTGCTGCGTACTGGATATTGCGTACTGCTTTCTTTTTTGTTCCCCTTATCCTTATCCTTTCGTCTACCGACTGTTGGTTATATATATATATATATAAATATAATTATATAATAATAAATATAATAAATAATTATAATTATTATAAGTATAATTACAAATTATAATAATAAATATAAACTATTATAAATATATAAATCTTATTAATAATTATAATTATAATTATAAATAACAATTATAAATATAATTATTATAGTATAATTATAAGTATAATTATTATATTATAAATTATAATAATAAATATAAACTATTATAAATATTATTATTAAATTATAAATATTATTAATATAATATATTAATATATATAATAATATAAAATAATAATATAAGAATATTAAATTATAATAATATAAATATGTATGTGTATATATATATTTATATATGTATTTATTTATATTTTATATATGTACTCTTTATATTTTATTGATATGTAACATTTATCTACTTGATGTGGTTTATAGTGGTACAATTTATCTGCTTTATTTTTAATTGTTATTGCTAAGTATTTACATAATTGTGTTTTTAATGTTATTCCATAGTATTATGTTTTGGGTTTTAATATATATGAAATTGTATTGCCAACATATTTGTTAAGTATAATAAAATACTAATATATAAATTCGTATATCAGAAACGATTTTATCGTACATACTGACTTATTGTGGCTGTCGCTTGCTTGTCGCTTAAGCGTCTTGGCATCATTACGTATATACGACATGTCGTGGCGCCGTGACAACTATGGTCAATAGTTGTATTTTAGTTTCCACTAACATTGTATCCTTGTAATTTTAGGCATGAATGGTTTGAATCTGGGTTTTGGTACAGAGCGACTAAATACATTATGTACAATTGGGTATAGTGTACGTTTAATAATATGTTTTTCCGTCCGTCCTCTTCATTTGTTTTTGTTTCTATTTATGTGTCGTACATAAAATTAATTACTCAAAGCCCATCCTTTTTTCTAATGAATTTTAAAAGCATAATATTGAGATTTTATAGTACCAAATCACTAGTATAATAATGGTGGAGTAGTATTTATTTAATTTAATTAATTAAACATCCCCACCTCCAATTTGGTGCATGTTTAGGGTAGAAAACGTCAAGGGATTGTCTGGAAAGTCTAAAGAATGCTGGGGGATGTCTGGATACATACATAATTACAAATGCCATTTATTCATTGTCACCAGCTCCACCCTCCTGCCTCCAGTTGGCTTTGAAACCCTATCCCTATCTTTTGAAAGCACGAGTAGTTAATTTTAATCAATTGGTCTATATATTTACTGTCAATAATATATTAATTAATTTATTAATTTATTATAAAATTAACTTTACTTTCTTTCTTTCCATGTGGTGTCTACCTCACCTCACATAGTTTTTTTCACATTGACGGTTACATTTTCAGGTCCATATGCTTTTTAATGAATAAATAATAATACTTTCTCCCGTAAAAATTGTTTTTATTTGAATTTTAAAATTAATCAATTTAATTTTAAAATATATGTAAATAGATTATAATAATAAGAAGGTTCAATCCCCCTTCCCTTAATTAGTAAAAAAAACATTAAAAAAGTTCAAAAATATAAATAAATATATTTAATTGACAAATCTTAAAACTTGTCAATTTTTTGTGGAAGTAATACTTTTATTTGTCTGTATATAAAAATTGAAAGTAAAAATATAAATAAATAAAATTTCGTGTCCGCATAAAATAACTACTCTCACACGCATACAAACGACCGCTTTCTTCTTTTTTTTCTTTGTTTGTGTGGGAAAATTAAAAAAAAAAAAAAAAAGAGAAGAAGGAATGTGAGTCTAATTCAATACAAATTTAATGTGTCTACAAGTACAACAACATTCTTTACATAGATACAAGCAACTCCTACTACAGTCTACAGATCATTATTAGGAGATAGAAAAAGAAAGACACTGGTTGATTCATCATACATCCAAGGAGAGAGAGAGAGAGAGAGAGGGAGGAATGACATCATCAATGGCTGCCAAGTTTGCCTTTTTCCCACCAAACCCACCTTCCTACGACCTGCTCACCGACCATCTCACCGGACTAATGCTTCTCAGCCCTTTCCCTCACCGGGAAAACGTTCAAGTTATGAAATTGCCCACTCGAAGAGGAACGGAAATTGTAGCAGTTTATGTTAGACATCCCATGGCCACCTCTACTCTTCTCTATTCCCATGGTAACGCTGCCGATCTGGCTCAAATGTACCACCTCTTCATCGAATTGACTATTCATCTGCGAGTTAACCTCTTCGGGTACTTTAATACTACTAGCTTTTTTAGCATCTGTGTTTTTATTGTCTTACCAAATTGTTATCTTTTAAATTTAAATAATTACGGAGATAGCTATGAGTCTGGAAGGTCATTGATCATCGATTTAAACTGAATCAAACTTACTAGTGTTGCTGCCTTGCACAGTGGCATAGATTTTGAAATACCTGGGGAAACATCCAGTATTGAAGAAGTGAAAGGATCTTTCATTTGTTACTTCAACTTAATTGTCCATACACTTCAGCCTCGCCCTTCCAATTCCTATAGAAACTCATATTTTTTTTCATCTTCGTATCTATAGAAATCTTCCCCCGAACCACGCTCCAGTTTTCTGATCCGTATTTCGTAGACATCTTCATATATATATATTTTCATCTCTGTCCGTATCTGCATAGGACATATGCAGTATGCAGTTAAGCAGGGGAATGGCAGTTTTCTGATGCGCGCATGTACTTTTGTGCAGATATGACTATTCTGGATACGGGCAGTCCTCTGGGAAGGTGTGACAATTTGAAATTTTCAGTATTGAAATATTATAAGTTATATGGTGACTTGAGCTGGTGAAAGCGTCATCTACAGCTCATATATTTCCTGTGGTGCAGCCAAGTGAGCAGAATACATACGCTGATATTGAAGCTGCATATAAGTGTCTGGAGGAGAGCTACGGTACTAAGCAGGAAGATATCATCCTTTATGGCCAATCTGTTGGTAGTGGCCCGACGTTAGACCTTGCAACTCGTTTGCCTCGGTTAAGAGCCGTCGTTCTGCATAGTCCTATACTCTCAGGCGTAAGAGTCATGTATCCTGTGAAGCGCACATACTGGTTTGACATTTACAAGGTAAAATTTTTGCCTTTTCTACACAATCTATCCTTCCTAATATGTTTTTTGTTGAAATGTAATCATTTCTTAATTGTCTTGCAGAACATTGACAAAATCCCATTGGTTAACTGTCCTGTACTTGTCATTCATGTAAGTGCTCTATTTAATCATTTTTTGCGTTTTGCCTTTGCTCATTAAAAATTGCATTCATATTGTTTTGATCTCTGATATGAACTTACTTCATGGATGGCATCAAATTTTATATCTTTTAATAAATGCTTGTTTAGCTTCTTGTATCTAAGAAAATACAAACTCTGCTGCATATCTTTTCTTGTTGAATTTAATAAGACTGATAAGATGTTAATGCACTTTGGATTAAACGACTTCCAGCTGTTAAATTGGTATAAAAATGAACTAATTATAGGCCACTCATAAGGATGTGGGACAACTTTAAGGGTCCTGTCAATATCTTTATTAGGATCATTTTTCTGTACATAATAATAGCTACACTAGCTGACATGACCAAATATATGAACTAGCCAACTAGGGCCACTGCTATTAGGTGCTGACCCTTGTGATGGTCTATTGGAATATGTTAGGTTCAGCTAAAAATTTAAAAGTTTCAACAAGCTTTCATCTAAATTCTCTTCATCTTACTGCCCTCAGTAACTTGATTCTATTAGAAATACCTTGTACAATATATAATTTGGTAACATAGTAGATCTCTCATATTTTTGTTCCTTTTAATCATTGTGTAGGGAACTGCAGATGAAGTGGTTGATTTCTCTCATGGAAAGCAACTCTGGGAACTTTGTCAGGAGAAGTATGAACCATTGTGGCTTAAAGGAGGAAACCACTGTGATTTAGAGCTCTATCCAGAGTATATCAAGCATCTGAAGAAATTTGTATCAACTGTAGAGAAATCGCCTTCAAAGAGGCACAGTTCTAGGGGAAGCACAGACCATATCGAGCACTCTAGGAAGAGTACCGATGTTTCTGAGGCGTCAACGAAGGCTTCAAGGAAGAGCACTGACCGGGGAGAGAAACCCAGGCACAGCACAGACAAGCACGAAAAACTTAAAATCCCGTCCAGTAATGTTGACAAGCTAGACAAAATGAGGATGTTTTTTAATCAAATGGAAAGGTCTCGGAGAAGTGTGGATTGCGTTGACAAGTCCCGGAAAAGCATGGATCATCCACTAGAAAAAGGTCGAAAGAGTGTTGACCGGTTGGACAGAATTCGTACAGAGTAGTGTTTTTTTTCCGTATAACATAATTGTAAAATTACTGCATGAGTTGGTGTTGTGGGTATAATTTAATCCTTCTATTTATTGGTTTCTGGCTTTGTACTTGAACACGTCCTCTATAGCATGAAGTGAGAAAGGGTGAGGTGGTATAATGGGATTCTTTAAGTTTACATTCTTCTGTAATGGCATTTGCAGGATGTTTCATTTGCACCATATTAGTCACTAATGTTAGGATTTTTACCTTTTGAGTGTATCTATTTCTAGAAAAGATAATTATGCTGTGATTGGCTTATTGTATTCAGCAGAAAAATCAGATATATATAAGCTAAAATATGGGAACTATATCCAGGATACAGGGAAACAACTGAACTAAGCTTCATGGAGTTGGAAGTACTGAACTTGGATATTTCAATTCTCAATCTGCGTTCAACCAGTTCCAAGATGAAACCTTGAACGTATTTTTCTTAAAAGGAAAAAAAACAAGAATTACAAGTAAATCTTATTAATCTGCATTAAATAATGGGAAGAGCTCTGAAGCCTCTTGAAAAATGCTGCATCACCAACTTATGCCCGTGTTGGTGTATTGCAAATGACTTTTCTTCTTCTCTTTTTGGTAACAATATATCGAAATTTTGCAGATGAAGAAAGGCTACTTAAATATGTTAAATCTGTTACTTCATCCTCAGAAAAGACGGTATATTTGAACAGAGCCTTACAATAGGGATAATTTGTGTGTGCTCTCGCTATAATGAACAATGGCCGATGGTGGAAGACGACCACTGCAGATCTCATGCACTGTTGTGAAAAGGGGGAACATTTCTAACCATCTCCTGTGGCTTAAAACCTCATAAACCTCTTTGGCTGTCAAAACACCCTTCAACATTAAAAGTAAGGACACCATAATCAGCAACACTCTAGTAAGCAAATATAAATGTCAAAGGTCAGCACTCAGCATGATAGGTATACTTATCTTCTGGTCCATCCAATCGTTGAATATGTGAATTTTAAAGGTTGTTACCATTCTAGATAGTGCAAGTGTGTTTCAGCTTTAGAAAATAGTGCATTTGAGATGGGAGTTTCCCTAAAAGATACTGGTTTTGTTTTGAATGAATTGTGTGAACACAATACTTCTCGAAACATTTCAATTTTACAGTTTAAAGGTGTTTCAGTCATTCCATGAGCCCTATCTGCACATGGGCACTTGATCGATTTTTCTGAAACAATTAGTATTGCTCGTTTTGTAACTAGTTTTGGTATCCCTACCTGTAACTTCTGGCCTTGCAGCATCTCAGTTTCAAGCTCGTCAAAAGATCTGTAGATAAGAATTAAAACCAAATATAATTAAAATTTGATGCTAACTAAAATTTTGAACAGCATAAGACTGATGTAGCAGAGAAAGACCTTTTGCCACCATTCCTAGCAAAAGCCTCTGCACATTTCCTGTTTCGGCCCCCCACTGTCGCAATGAAAAAAATTTAAAATTTTCATATTGCTCGTATTTGCTATGGTTTGGACAAAGAAAAAAGAAAGCATGCAGGCCAGAAAAGAAATATGTGCCTCCTTACAGCAAGTAGTTATAAGATCTGCTACACCACAGCTCTCAAAGAAGGTGTTATCTTCAACGGAGGAAAAGAGAAGCTTAGATAAGGCCTTCATTTCTCTTAAACCTATTCTCATTATTGCAGCCTAAGAAATAACAAAGACGCAAATTTATATGCATGCATGCATTAAATTAGCAATAAGAACAAAACATATAGATCTTTCTGCCTTTACCTTTGTATTATTTCCCATCTCCAGGCCATCCACAAAACCTGCAACGTCAAATATTAAATAATCTATTTACTGCTAAAGATAGCTTCATGGATAATTAAAGTACAATAAATGGCAATAAACTAGAAACCTGCTGCTACGGCCACAACATTTTTCAAGGTGCCACATAGTTCAACTCCTTCCACATCTTGGACCTGTTTTCATTCAACATAATGATGCATTATAGTTATCTATATAGCGAATTTTAATCACCTTTTCAATTTTCTTTTCATTCATAACATAAAGGATGCATTTTATTTAGCCATATAGTGTATCAAAATATAATCTGTTTTTACTTGGTATTACTCGGTAAGTCCATTTTTATGAGATATCATAAAATTATTCCCTATATCTCGGGCATTGAACTTATTTTCAGTTACATTTGAACAAATTTTGGATAGCTACCTTCTCAACATTATCTTGAATGTTTTGACATATAAAAGCATATGTATTGTACTCACAGCCGAGACCATGAAGTAATTAGTGTTGAATAGCTGAACCCATTTTTCCGCAATTTCTTTGTTTTCTCGGTATCCAACCGTTGCTTCACTGAACTTCTCCAAAGCAATCTGCATAACCGGGCTTTTATTAATTGTTAGCCAAATTAACAGTCAAGCAAGCGTGCCATTAGAAAAACGCAAACAATATATTTAGAGTTGAGAATTCGTTCAATTACTTCATTAGCAATGTTGGCCCCCATTAGAACACAACAATTTATTCCAAGCTTTTGGGCGATGAGGGTAGAGATCATACATGGACCTTCCGTCTTGACCTCCATTCCTTTAATGAGGGAAATTGCTTTGGCGTCTTGCCTTATCTTTCCAACTATCCTTCTGCATATACCCTCCATGAATTGATGTGGGGTCACAAATACCAACATGTTTGCATCACTCACTGCAGAATGCCCCCACTAGAACTAGTTAGCCATGGATTACACACACATTTTAACACAAAAGAAAAAAGCTTTTACTGTATCAACTTGAATTGATAGTTTTACTTTTAGTTAGTAGTTTCTTTCTTTACTAATCACAAATCAAGTAATTAAAGTTATATGGTATAGAAGGAAATGGGGTACCTGCGTGTTCAAGGTCTGCGACAGCAACAACATTTTTGCCAAGCTTTACGCCAGGAAGATATTTAACATTTTCCTGTTAATTAAAGTACATATTCATAATCATGGGGATTTCGACATTAATAGTAACAATTATAAGTGTGATGGGGAATTACATTGGTTTTGTTGATGACCTCGGAGAGTTTCTGTCCACTTGGCAAGGTCTCCTCAAATACCCACATTCTCACTTCATCTAACATTCATCACAAGGCATCCAAATTAAAAAAGGGTATTGTTACAAATAATGTTTTTTCAACAATTGGAACATAAAAATTAAGCATGAGGCTAAAAAATTCTTCTGGGCAAATTCCATTTTTATTCTATGAAGAATTAAAAGTTACATATATGAATATGAATGTGATTTTTTGAAAAATAGGAAATGACAAACCGTGGAAAGAGGAAAGTTTGAGGGTGTTGGAGGCAATGAGCTTGGCTGCAACACTGCCCCAATTGCCACTGCCAACAACTGTGACTCTTGATTTTGTGGGTTCTTCATTATTGTTGCCAAATGCAGTTTCTCCTGCCTGCTGCTGGGAATCCAAAGCCATGAAAAAATAAAATTGGGGGGGGAGGAGAGAGAAAAGGAATGATAATGGAGATGGAAATGTGTGAGGAAATTAAGAAGAATTTGAGTGGAGGGGAGATGGAATAGGAGGAGGGAAAAGGGAGAAGGTTTCATTTGGTTTCGGAGAAGCCAAACACGTATGGTGAGGTGAGTAGTCATTTAAAATTTGGAGATTTATTAAAGAAACAAAATTGTTAAATCTACAATAGAAAATATTATTTTCACAACAAAAATATCGCTATAGATCCTATAGCAACGATTTTCACCGTTGTTATACATCTATCAGCGATACTTTTATTGTGAAAATAACAAAAAAGTGTTGTGGATTTAACAATTTACTTAAAGAAAATCCACCACCATTTTCAAGCTAAAAACTAGCACTAATTAAATATGTCTCTCACTTTCTCTCATTTTGTAATATCATCATATATTAAATATTGTCGTGTAATAAAAAAAATTAAATGTCAAAATTTTAAATCCAACCGTATTTTTTATTTTTTTTCATACATTTATTACCATAATTGAATATTATATCCATGTATAAATGTAATGAAAAGTAACTAAAATAACGTACATAATTATAATTATTACTCTAAAATTAAACAAAAAAAAACATCTATATTACTAACCTGAACCAAACGTCCTAACTAATTTGAAATATGAATAATTAATAATTATGCCTTGACTCGCAAGTGTAGAGCAGTTAGTTATAAAATACTAGTAGGATAATTCTACTACTTTATAGGAGTCTCATTTTTATTTATTTTCTTTGAAATAGTGTGCTATTTCAAAACTGTTTGCATCATAAAGAAGCCCCTCTCCGTCATCACCGAACCATGTGCTACTTTGAGAATGGATGCAGAACATTACAATGAGAATATTTCAACACAATGGCAAACAATAACTGCATTGATATTGTGAGATTCATAGCTTAACAAAATATTCTACCTTAAACACTAATCTCCTTTCAAAATGACAGTAGCATACACACAAATACTCCACCATCATTTCGGACATGTCTTTTGAAGGAAAAGTCTTGCAATAAAAAAGAAACTGTCTGCTTCTCATGTAAAACAAAAATAGATCAGGCAGCGGTCAAGTCTTCTGTATTCAAGAGTCGCCAATTATAAATCAATACCCAAATGGTGGTAAAGTTGGAGTGCTACTTGCGCCACAAAGTTTGGCTTTGACGAACAGCATTTAACATGTCATAAGGAGCTCTATCAAATGGTTGTGTGTCATTGTAACATATATCCCAGACCGCTTCCACAGCATCCTTAGAAGCTGTCTCCGAGCAGTTTGGGTTAGCAATCAAAGATTTCATAACTCTTCATTTCACACATTCCTTCAAAATTCAGAACAAATCAGCACTAAATACATTAGCATTTAATAATCTGATAGGAATCTTAAAAGAATAGTACATTGTGGACACGAGTGATTCAAATGATTAGTTAATTATAAATTAGACAATGAAATATGGTATCTAAGGAAATTGAGAACATTAGAAATGACTTGCGAAATCAAGCAAACATAAACAAGTCAGTGCCTACTTCCTTCAGAAACCATAAAATACAAATATTCATTTGCCAATGGCATGTTTGAGCAAACAAGAACAGCCAATAGGACATGGAAAATAGGTAATTCAAGCAGCATTTATGATGTGACGCAGTGCTGGTACGACATGAGAAGCATCTAGCAGCATTTTTGGAATACTATTAGATTGGTGAAAAGGTTGGTTGCCTGTAAAGAGGCAAAAGAATAAGGAAATGGGGAAAGGACAGGAAGAATGAAATAAAACTGTGGAAAGTTCACAGCTTTTTTTTCACGGGAGAGGGGCAGGGCAGTGACCTAGTAGTCGAAGAAAATTTTGTTGGATACGTGAATCTTTTACTGGGTTGCTAAAGAAAAAAAGCGGGAGGAAGGCCAAGTGATGCAGGACGCTTGTCAAGGAGGATTGTAGCCTTCTTTTTGGATTATGGATGATTCATGAACAAAGCCTGATTAAGAATCATTCTGACACCAGCTCTCTTAGGCACTATAAGTTGTAGTCTACTGATTAACATGAGTGACATTGTTTGCTAACTAACCTTGTAAGAACAGCAAATGAATAAAAATTAGTCTTAATCTATAGCTGTAGCATAAAATCTCTGTAACTACTAGTCTTGATGCACTACTGTGTCATACTAGTAAACTTGATGGGTGTAAGCTATTTATTTAAGTATTTCAACATATCCTAGAAACTGGATATCTGCTTGTTGACCTTGTGAGAGGTCATTGCAATTGCACCTAATTAATATAAATTCATCCAATTTTCTCACTCACGAAAAGTGACTATTCTAAGTACAAATGTATATTATTTCTGCAACTAAAAAGTTTGCATTTAATTCAATGATCTTTGGTAATAGGCTGTTTTAGGTTGTCAGGTAAATAAAAGAAGACGGATAAATGATTACCACGAACGACAGATAAAAAAAATTCATCTATATTTGTTACAAGTAAATGACAGATGAGTTTATGGTATAAGAAATTTACTTGTTCGTGCCCTCGTATCTTCATAAACCCCCGCAGGAGTTCCCTTTTGTAGTGGCAATCACCACTAAGATGGCCAGCTCGGATCTGTTTCACAAAGAATTTTTTTTTTTTTTTTTTTTTGGGGGGGAGTATCAGGGTGAAAGGTGCTGCAACAACCAAAGGAGACAGGAAAAGAGCTACGAAAGCAATGCAAACCTCACTACACGCATGATGAGCACAGTTAGCCCAGTCCAGGTTTGCAGAACGGCATTCATCATATGCATGAATGAGCTCATGGATGACTACTTGAGTGACCTCATCTTGATAAGTTATCCTATTACTACACACTAGTATCTGAAGATTACAAACATCAAAAGAAGAAGGCATATGTAAACATTTCATGCAGTCCAATAAAAGAAGGTAAGCTGGATCACTATACAAGAGTTCAGTGTCGCACCAAAAGATTGAAGAAGAGGAAATCAGAGTACAATGAAATAGAACTTAGTCCACTGTAAATACTAAGATAAAGAAACACAAAATCAACATCACATTAACAATATTATACAAAAAAAAACAGTTTTGCATTATAATCATCTAAATACAACGCCAGTTGCCTAACCTTAGATTTTACACGGGCGGATCTTATACTGTTATACAACATAGGCAACTGCCCCTGCTGGAAATTTTATTTTATAGGTATAGGGGCAGAGCGGATATGTAAATTAATAAATTTAAAGGAGTAGATTAATGAAAGAGTTAAAACTTGGAGGGGGGCAAAATAAATTTCATAAACCAATTCTAAATATAAGTACAAAAATCTTCTTAGTTTTAAGGCTTGGTGAAATCTTAGAAGTACAAAACTAGTTTATGTTTAGAAATTAATTCATGGATTTGTTTGAATATAGAAAGCAAATTTGGTTTGAAGCTTTGAACATTTGGGGAATCATTCAAATTGAACGATGACAATAACCGAAATAAGTTTCTAAATGTTTTTTATTTGAAATTCCTTTTTTAGTTTGGATAATGAATATTTATTGCAATTTGTAAACATTATTATGATTAGTTCAAGTTTTCTTTATTTAATTTCAACCAAAAAAATAGTTAAAATCCGCCCCTGCTAGGAAAAATTCCTGAATCTGCCCCTAATTTTACAGTGTAATATAAAGCACACTTCTCCACAAGGTTACAATGTAATAAGCAAAATACACTAAATTCATCATTCTAAAACTGAAGATCAAGTTAACAAAAATTTATCAACAAAACAAAGCTGTGTGCTTAAAACTTGGCAAAAACTAAAAACAAATTCATTCTTCTGTCTTAAGAGTCTTAAACTAGAACTACAAGTAAAAAAAGTTTTATCATGGTGGACCTTATCAAATGAGATTGATTTCATAATGAAACCGAAACAGTCCTACCAAAATCTAAACAGAGAATCTTAATGAACACAAAAATCTTTTATGTATTGCAAGTCAATCAGACCAAAGGTGATAGCAGATACCATAATGGTAAGGAGAGCCCTTTATTGTGCATGGAGTTTATTAAGTTCTCCCCTAGTTCCCCTCATATTCCCTCCCCTAGATTACCCATAGGGTCCTATGATATCACTGAAATGTAATATTATTAGTTTCCTTAAATAAAATTAAAAAAAGAAAAAATATGTCCATCACTCAAAAGGGAACCTAATATACAAATCAGCAACCAACTCTCGTTATTTTCATGATATGGTAGTCAAATAAAAACTCTTAATTTGGGACACAACAAGTAGAAAAATAGAGACGGTAAAATGGATTGGACAATATAAGTACTACTACACACTAGAGGAATCTTACCCCATTCCCGATAGCATAACCGCCCATGGCAGTAAGTTTCTCATCGCAATTGATGGCCTTGATGAAATTATCCCCAATACTGCAACCAGCTTTCTCCATTTGTTCCTTCATAAACTTCACCATTGGAGCTGCAATTTGCTTAAAAAACAAATACAGATCATATATACTTGTGTTCAAATAGGTTATTCCGGGGGTGAAGCAAAAAACTTAAATCCTGATTCAACCTATATAGAGGGAGGGGGTGCTTTTAGTTAAAGAGTAACGACATTTACTTCTGAGACTTCTCTGAATCATGTCTTGGCATTCTTTTATAGTCATGCCGCCGTTTATGGTGGATGAGAAGCTACCGGAGGCGGTTTTTGGGTCGGACTCTGCCTCCATTTCTTTTTTTCTTTTTTGGTTGTGATGTCTGAGTTGTCTTCGACCTCCTCGACTGATATCTTTCTCTACTATATGTGAATTTTCTAGGGAATGAAAATTTGACACAAGTATTTAAATTTTATTATTTTGTATTTTAATTTTATTAGGGGATAAAAATTTAAATATATTTATGTTCTAATTTTTATGTTTTATTTTTATATTCACGTAAAAGAGCTCTTTTCTACAACAAAATTGAAAGGAAAATAAAAGAAATAGAGTTATTGAGTTTTTTAACGAATGAAAAAGGAAAAAAAAGAAATAGACGAAAATTTTGGACACGTTTTTGTCAAATTTAAATGAACGAATTAAGATGAAAAATAAAATATTTTTATAATTTTATTATACTTTTTATATTATAAACATAACAAAATTAATATAATAACAAAATAATAATTTAAATATAAATATAAATTTTCTTTCCATCTTTTTATAAAACAAAGTAACAACATGAAAGAAAATTTGTATAAGTTTTTTATTCTTTTTTTTTTTCCCATCAAATTTAAAAAAAAATTCTTTTAAAAACTCAGAAACACATGATGTTAATCTTATTTATGAAAAAACAAAAACACAATATGGAATGATAGCTATAGGCCTTCACAAATATGGGATGACATATAATGTGTAGGCATGGGCTGGGCAGGCTGACGATAAATATGGGCTAAGGTTTGTGCGCTTTAAAGAGGATAGACAAATATGACATGGGGCAGCTGACAATGAAAACAGCTTCAACAGAAAACAAAACTAGACATTAATTTGGCAAGAGAATTGTTATTTCATTTTGATAAGTTTTTGAGGTCATATAATTTATTAAAGCATAATTTGTAATGTAATCTTTAATTATTATTTTTTTGAAAATTGTAGCATCATTTAATAAGTACAAAATTATGCCAAAACTATACTTTTACAAACTGTTACGACAAATATATTTTATTGAGTTAATATAATATAATTTAATGAGCTTCAACATGCAATAAACTATGGTTCCCTCTACCACAATAAACTATATCTTCCTACATTAGTTGTTCACAGCAGTATCACCCATACACTTTACAAATAATTAAACATGCATATATATATTTGTGCCCTAGTGAACTAATTTTATAATTATATTCAACCGAATGTATTGATATATTGTAATAATAATTTGACAGAAAACATTTACAATATATAACGAGAATCAATAAATAATTTAAAAAAAGAGGCATGCATATCCACGTACCCAGGGATTGGTTCTAGGCTTGGGCAAAGGTGGTCAATTAATCACCCTTAATCTTTTGTATATACTGTAATCTAGGACAGACATGTGTTACTCAAACTTGGCTAAAGCTATTACGTAATTTTGTATAAAATTTATAATTATTATATATATATATATATATATAACCTAAAAATGAAAAACTTTTTAATCATATGGAGGTAAAACTACGTCCTTTATTAAATAATATTAACCAAGTAAGATTATGTGGTATTTGATTGCATGTTAATGTATTTTAACAGTTCACTTCTTAATACCTTTTAAGAGTTTACATATTTGTATTAAGAGATCCTCTAAATAGTTAAGATATAAATATGAGTTTAAACTATTCAGATGATTTATTAACACAAAAACAAGTGCTGATAAAATACATTAAAAAGTGAATTGTTAAAATACATTAAGATACAATCACATACAGTCCTGTCTTAAATTATTTTTTCAGACATATATAATTATTTTTGAATGCTTACCCTTACTTAACAAATTTTATGCGTCACGTACTTGATGAATTTTGACATATATATATATAAACATATGGTCAAACATCAACCTTCCACCACTAAACTCGATCAACCCAAACTCTACCTCTCCCCCCAAGACAAGACAAACCGTTTTAAACGGTAAAGCAATGAAAACAGTTGAGTTTTTATCCATGCATGATTCCCGCCTCCTCCGCTGCCGGACGTTCTTTCCCGATCCCCAAATCCACACCTATATAAACACCTCCATGTCCACCATTTTTCTTCATTCTCGGAGATTCCCTTTCGTACTTCTCTCTATAATTCCGACAAATTAAGAGAAGTACGTACGTACCACCGAGCCAATCTCCAAGAATCCCAATAAACATCACAAAGGCAATAATGGCACGTCAATTGGTTGTTCTTGCCCTCGTCTTCGTCGCCATCGCTGGAGTGGTGTCGGCCAACGGCCCCAGCAGCTCACCGGCTGCTTCTCCCAAGGCCGCCTCCACAACCCCCTCCGCCTCACCATCAGAGACTGCCGCCACCCCCAAGGCATCCCCAGCAGCAAGCCCCATGGCATCTTCACCGGAAAGTTCCGCCGCCTCCCCCGCCGAGGAGGAGCCCTCATCTCCACCAGCCCCAGCCAGCGAGGCCAGTTCACCAATCGCCTCCTCCCCAGTTGCTGATGGACCAGCACCCGTACCAGCTGCTGAAGCACCCGTTGAGGAACAGCACAAGAGTGGCGCCGCTACCTTGAAGGTCACCGCCGCAGCCGGTGTTGCTGCCGTCGCCGGTTTCTTGTTGTTTTAAGTTGATGAAAATATATGGAACGATTAATACGTACTCAAAATTGAAATAATAAAGTGACGGACCTCTTTTTGTATGTGTGCGGATTTATATTTTCATAAATATGTGAGATTATATTCGTGTCCTTATATATGTTAGTATTACCCCAATTAATTTTGAGGCAGATTGTTTGGAGTAATAATATACCTTCAGGTAATCAAATACTATATATTTACTTTGTGACATTTTATAACTGTTTTAACACTAATTAATATGTTGAACAATGAGATTATATATATATATATATATATATATATATCATAGGAATCTAGACTTGATCCTTCCATTACATATTTTCTCTTATTTTATTTAATACACTATATTTTTATAATTGTGGATAGTATAATAAAATCAATACGGGTCAACAAATTTATTATATCCAATAGTATTATTGTTCCAAAATTAAAGGGAAAGTGTAATAAATTAGGATAGTGAAATCCATTGAACACCTCAAACAACATAAAAGTGATGTTCCACAAATCAATCACTGACTTAATATCCGAAATCTTTTGAATTTTTGGGCTAAAATGTATTTTATTTTAAATAGTAAGATTAAAAGTAAGGTATTATTAATTGTTATAAATCTTAATAAAAAAATTAATTAGTGTTATTGATCTTTAACTTCACCTTTGGAATGCTAGCTAGATTTGAAAATTTGAAAATTAATTTTAATTTGCTTTCAAAATTTTTTACATTATATGTTCCAGAATGAGTACTGTACTTAATTCTCATATTATGTTAAACTTTTTTCTTTACACTGCACCTATATATTATGAGAAATCATGCACATAAGCATAACTTTGTTTTTAATATATAAGTTTTTTATTTTTAAAACAATATGTTCTTGTGTCTCAAATAAATAAACATTTATAAGTGAAAATGATATTAAAAATTAAAAGATAAATATGAAACACTAATTAATTAGGTTCACATTGCGAGCCCTAATTACGTACCATGAAAGTTCTTTTTAAATTTAATATTTAAATAATTAATACTTAATTCAAGAAATGATGGACTTTAATGCGAATGAGTGACGACAGTCGTTGTAACCGGTAAGATTCGGTAGTGCCATGAATTACCGTAACCTTAAAAATAGGTGACATTCCGCATTAATTCCTTATTCCCATGCGCCCAATCACCCTGACCATGGGCTTATGTCTTTCAAGTTGGGTCCACCTTCATCTAATTTACCATGATTGACGATCCATGCGTGATTGGTTAGTTCATGACTAAGCCCACGCTAAAATCTGGATAATGGATGTGATCTGAAATTTATATGATCCAACTAACACATGTGAGAGT
The DNA here is from genome assembly GCA_020205615.1 of Panax quinquefolius. Taxonomy (NCBI): domain Eukaryota; kingdom Viridiplantae; phylum Streptophyta; class Magnoliopsida; order Apiales; family Araliaceae; genus Panax; species Panax quinquefolius. The sequence continues at coordinate 25,461,678 of CM035169.1, read as the reverse complement.
TCAGATTATTAGTTGTTCACGAACGAACATGCATGATTTCACAAATGGTTTGCGAACATAGTCGAACATTCATTTTCGTATGTTTGCGAACATCACTAACGCATTGAAGCAAAAATTAGGCTAAATATAATAAATACTTGAGCATCTCATGAGCTACTCGCGAATTACTAGAATCGAACCGAACTGTTCGTGAATAAGTTGAACCGAACCACATGATTCGCGAACAATATGTTATATCCAGAATGTGATACCATGTGCGAACACGTACGACTCGACAAGGTACGTAATCCAATCAAACTCGAACTAAATTGAATTCAAATCGAACCGAACCTGTTCGCAAAGAGTTTTGGTTCGTTTGGAGGGCTTGGCACAACATTATGGTGGTCTGGGGACAAATATGCATGTAATTAAGTGAATAAATTTAAGTAGACAGATTGATGGAAAAATTAAACTTGAAGAGGAAAAAAAATTCATTCCTATTTTAAATACAAGTACAGACAAACATAGATTCATTTTATTTTTGTCTTCAAAATAGTATCTAAATATTTTTTATTTAATTTTTTTAAATTTAAATTATGAATATTTATTGCAATTTGTAAATATTATTATGATTAATTCAAATTTTTTTCATTTAATTAACTTTAACAAAAAAATTAATTTAAATCCGCCTCTATTGAAAAAAAATTCTGAATCCGCATCCGATGGTGGTGGACCTGGTGGCTGTTCAATAAACATTTGTCAGGTGTTTTTTTCTTGTTCGACAGTTTGGATATTTTTATACAAAAAATATTAGTTAGGATTTATATTTCAAATGGTTAGAATAGATAGGGAGAAAGCTAGCGCTACTACTAGCTAGTAAAAGGATTGGATTCCCTCCCACTCCCACTCCCACTCCCAAAAAAAAGAAAAGAAAAGTGGTCAAGTGGAGCTGGTGGGTGTGCAATTAATAAACATTTTAATTTGTCAGGTGTTTTTTTTGACTCGACTCTTTTCCCTAACAGACGGAATGAATTAGCGAAATGTGTGATGCGATGGAGTGTTAAAGGGGTTTAGGTGGCACGCACAGTGACAGACCTCCATTAAATTAAAGACTAACCATCATAAAACAACAAAAGAAGAAAGAAGTATCCCGTACGTACGTTCTCGCGCCTTGAAAGAGGATAGATTACCGAGTGAAATCTCGAGTCCATTTAAAATTTTATGTTTCAAAATAAAAATGATCAAGTCACATGAACAGAGACGGAGATATATGATCTAGTTGCTCCAAAACCACTCCATCTTCCTTAATTTGCACTAATATTTACAAGTCTTTGGACCCATATATATATATAACCATGGTCATTGATGTTGAAAAAAACGCACATGCATAAAATTAAGGGTATTTGCATGCATGTCACAATAAGTCTTTACTTTCATTCCTCCATTATATATATATATAAATAGTCAACTCTTCTGCAGTACATACGTACGTACTAGCTAGTTTACTTCAACCAAATCGATCAGATTGTGACTGCCGCCTAGCTAGTGGTTTGTGAAGCAGCCGCACAGGCACAGAGGTTGTTTGATATTGAAAAGAAGGTAAAGTTAAAGAGTGGAGTAAAAGAACACAAGATTGAGCTAGAATAATTAATTAATTAAGATCTCTTAGCTCATTATATATATAGCTATATAGTAGGTACGTACATAATTAAATGTGGGTAGCTAGCTAGCAGTGGGATCCCCTTCTGCAGTTAAGTGCACCAGCAGCAGTGGTGATTGAACCCACAAGCGAAGATGGTCTTGCATTCAAGCTTGACGCCTTAGCAAATGTATTGGATGATGCACCAGCACCCGACTGCCGGAAGTAGGCTCCATTCAACATCAAATCCCCTTCTGACCTCCAGTTCCAGTGTCTCCATTCACTTTCTGGTGCATCCTCATGCTTTGTCACCTACATATATACGTACACACATCAATTCCACATTTTAAACTTCAAACTACGTACGTGTGTGTATATATATTACTGGAGTTATATTCACAATATTGTACGTATGTACGCATTTGTTTTTTACTTTAATTCATAAGGATATTTATGTCATTTACTTAAATTAATTTTGTAATTTTACAATGAAATAACACGTAAAATATTAATAGTGAAATATCAAAAAGACAAATAAGACTGAACATGTGAACGGTCACCCCTATATATAAATTTTTTCATATATATATATATATATATATATATATATAGAGAGAGAGAGAGAGAGAGAGAGAGAGAGAAACAGTAGTGGGATATCATTTTCACCTCTTTTCTAAATCCGACATTGGGTGCAAGAAATCTATTTCCTTGGCTATTAATGGTAGGGTCTGCACTCCCACCAATTGCATACATTTCCCAGTGAGTGTAGTCATTGTTCACCACATGGAAATACCCATGTCTACACCTGCATTCGTTCGTTTCCCAACACATCAATGCAATTCCCTTAATTCACATCATAATTAGTGATACCGTAATATTAAATATTAATCAACGTATATATTAAAAAATATTATTAAAATATAAGATCAACTTTAAAAAACATAAAATTACCTAGGCATCCTTTGGACTAGCCCTTCACCAAAATGATTGAAAGCAATAGTGACCTGCATGTCTTTATCTTGTGTATAGGAATCACTGTGCCCTAATAACATAACCTTGTCATGATGGGTCATATAGTTGTTAGAAATGGTAATGGCAGTGGATCCATGAATAGCATCAATAAGCCCATCTTGGCAATTAGACAAGGAACAATGATCCACCCACACATTCCTCCCTCCCAAAATCGACACGGCGTCACCGTCCGACACCGTCCACCACCCCGAATGGCGGGGCGAGTCCCTTATATTAGCATTCCCACCCTGCTTACAATCATGAATATGGAGCCCATGGATAATTATATTTGTCACATAGTGAATTTTAATGCATGGCCCACCGGCAATGTGAACGCTAGCGCCTCGGCCATCAATAGTCTTGTAAGAGTTCATGACCAGCTCTTGATTTAGCTTAATCACCATGTCTCTTTTAAATATGATCCATAGTGGTTCATCTTGTATCACAGCATGCCTTAGGGTGCCCGGCTTTGGGTTGACCGGGTCGTCGTTACACGAGTCAGTCACCACGTAAATTCGACCGTTTTTTCCACCAATGGCGTTCTTGCCGAACCCGATGGCGCAGTCTGCTAGGCGTTGCCTGTTTTGCTCCCAATTGGAGTCGCAACGCCAGCAATCGTCGATGGGGTTGCCTGTTCCGCATGACAAATATCCCAAGTTCCTCCTAGAGGCATTGATGCTCCTATAAAATTGCAACGCAACTTAAATTAAAATAAATAATTGGCACATTCAATTCATATATAGCATACAAATTAGAAATATATTATGTATGTAGTAGGCTGTTGATATTATAATTTAAAATGTTGTTGTCTTGTTGATAGATCAATAAGTGTCACTTAGAGTATCAAATGTCCCTAAAACAATTAAATCGTTAAATAATCAAAAGATGTACTAATCAGTAAATTAATTACCTATGGACATCTTGTACCACTAGGTCAGGGTCTTGAATTGATGAGGAGGAAACAAGGAGTAATGGAGTTAGGAGAGAGAATAAAAGGATGAAAGAAAATTCAAGACTTGCCATTTTCCTTTCCACTATTTTGGAAAGAAAATTGTGGAGTGAAATGAAGACGTACGAGGGGTGAGGAATTAAGTGGTGAGCAGGGTTATATATTATAAAGGAGCAAAAGCCGGGATACATGGCGCGATCAAACGGAGCATTAGAGGCCCACCTGGCCGGGAAAGTCAGGCTTTATGATATTGGGTTCCCACTTGGTAGTTTAAACCGTTAGGGTTTAGATGGTATGGACTCTTTATATGTGTACTTTCTAAACCCTTTACATGGAGTAGTATTTAGTTTTCTATTATTCTTTTTAAAATCAGTAATCAATGTGTCATGTAGTATTCTCATGAATGCCTGTCATTTCGCCCACATCCTTTAATTAAGAGTTATAAAAGTCACTAAAGAAAATGAAAATTTTCTGTTTTGCTCAAATTTCTTGTTTATGATCAGTTTCATATGGGATGAAAGAGAAAATAAAATAAAAGGGTGGTATATAACCTAAGCCATTTTTTTTATAATCCCTATATTAGTACTTAATTATTAACAAACACAACAAAATTTAATAAAAAATGGTATATAACCTAGTATTAAAACTTACATTTTCTTTTCCTTTTCTTTATAATTAAATTAAACTCACAACCCTCACCAAAGAAAATCTAAGTTTTCTATTCTTTAATTATGACCTAATTTAAGTTTGAATTTTTTTTTTTTCTGTTCAAAACTCACAAACAAACATGACTTAAGTTTCTTATATAAGTAATATGAAAGATATTGGTGGTGGTGGAAGAATGAGTACTCCGGCCGGCAGCCATGAACGACTCAATGTCCCCCACGAATAATTAGGCGGAAGGAGATTCCCTTATTTTGTCCACTGACTGCGGAAGATACATTGACTTCCATGTCTTATCTACACATGAAGTGCTATTTTCCCTTAATTATGGTTTGTTTGAATACATTACCAAAAGTCCACCCTAATTTTCTTTTTGTTTGACATGCTTTAAATTTGCTTGGTGCTTGATTTGCGTTGTGGTGCCTAATCATGTGCTTAATATATATTTTTTTCAAATTACATTTGTATCTTACATCAGTAACTGGTATTAATTAAAATGATGTCAAGCGTATAATATCTGTTTGATGGTATGCCTATAATTTGTCTAAGAAAATAGCCTACTTAATAAAGATGTTTTTTTATTATTTTGTATTGTTTTTAAGTTATGATTTAAAGTTTACAGCAAGTCTTCGACATGATTCATGCGCGCAGTTATTAATGTGTTGGATGACATTTTCCTAAATTACATAAATTATGGGCGAAAATAATCATGAATCTAGTCGAATAGTATTTTAATCAAATTTTACTCCAAAATTTTTAATTAAATATATATATAAAAAACTTATTTTGACAAAATATTCTGTTAAAAATAAAACTTATACATGATAAAAGTTTTCGTCACAATACAATTGTTTCGGCGAAAACTAATTTTAACGAAATTTCTATCAAAAATATCTTGTCATGCGTTGCTTCTAAAGTGAATCACAATTTGTATCTACACCTGTTTTTATTCAATTTTTTCCTATAAAAACATATACATATAGCACAAGGACCAACATATACGTCAAAATGACTAATCCTTTAAACTATCCCAACAATAATACATACATATAACTGTAACTATTTTTACACATCAAAATGGTAATCCTCCAAACAACACATAAATACTTATTTCAACAACAGTAGCTAAGTTAAGGAAGAAAACAAATATAACTAAATTATGATGTATAACAAATATAAGTTAAAACTAAAACTATAATCAACAATAATGTGTTGGGAATAATCTAATAACAGATTAGAGGATTGTTTAATTAAGGGGGAATTTCATTAGAGTACCCCTGATTAGATTTCAAATTATAGATATGATTTGATGATGACACATGTATGTGATTTAAATGATGAAGCCTATAAAATATATGTGCATAAATAATGTTTGTACAATCCTTAACTGGGATATCTATCTACAAGGACTTAGAATAGTATGATCAAAACTGTTAGGTTGATCCTTGCTCTGAATTACAAAAGAAATAAATAGGATCAATACAAACAAACTACTCTGCATAAAAAGAAGTATTGATCACAGAAGTAGACCTACATGTGCTTAATGCATATCTTTATAAGTAAGTTTTGTAAAGTTCTTCAAAAGAATTGATGTATAAAGACTTAGAATAGAAAGATCAAATAATGTTAGGTTGATCTTATGATAGCTGATCTGATTTATAGACGAGGAACTTGTGCCAAAAAGTCACTATGCCATTTCACAATTAAAAGATACTCAGCAGAGTCAACCATGTTCGTACAACATCAGAAGACAAAAAAGCTCATGTCAACACATAGACAAAGACTTCGAACGTAAAGTAAACACTTGATCTCAAAGTTGCAAGGCTTATCTCTGTGGGAGAAATTGTGTCTACACAACATAAAATGATCGTAGAATTCACTCTATGTTGCAGACAGAAAGCCAACTCGTAAAGGAAGTAAATGATCTCAGAGCCACGTACAACACTAACACAGAGCTGCACAAGAAGTTGTCAAACATCATCTGGCTAAGAACTATAAAACCTCTGAGCAAATCAATGGATTGTAGAGGAAACATATCAAAAGGTACACTGATATAAGAAGGTACATCGATGACTGTTACCACTGATATTATATAGCATTTTGCCAGCTGCTTTCTCTTGGTTGAGTTGACTCGTTATCGCGCTCCAATAACTGAGCCCTATTTACAACATCTGAATACAAACACAGTTTATGAGAAATTAGATATTGACGTATCTCGGGTTTCAAACCTCTTAGAAACATCCGCGTCATTCTCTCCTCATTGTCAACCAAGTGAGACGCAAACCGGGACAACTCGGCAAACTTAGCTTCGTACTGCGATACGGTCATATTGTTCTGCTCCAACTTGATGAACTCTACCTCTTTCATGTGAAGAATACTTTCGGAAAAGTACTTGTCATTGAATAGTTCTTGGAACTTCTCCCAAGACATCTTCAGTGTAGCAGGTTGAGTAAGTTTTACCGATTCCTACCAATAATCTGCCTCTCCTCGCAACATAAAGGTGGCAAAGGGAACCTTTTGCTCCTTGAAGCATCCCAAGACATCAAATATCTTGGTGATCTGCTTTATCCACGTCTCCGCCTTAAGTGGTTTTGGCTCTCCAATAAACTCCGGTGGTCCCAACTCCTTGAACTGTTTAGTAGTGACCGTCCGAGAGTTGCCAGTGTTTCCACCTGTATTTTGGACAGGAGTCTCTCTTGCCTGATGTTGTACAAATTGCAGAAAGCTCCTAAACATTCCGTCGTTTGCCATTTGGTCGGTGTTGTTGTTCCCTTGAGGATTATTGCCTTTCTGATGCACATTGTCCTAGGTGTTGATCCGTGGTAACTCAACGGTCTGCTGTGCTCTATTTCTATTCTCAACATTCTCGGATGTCATTTTTAAATACTGCCACAAAACAAGGGTTAATTGACATGTCACATATTATCCCTATACTCTGACCGACCAATTAAATACAAAATAAACTTAGGTAGGTCATACTAGCGAAGGAATTCCCCGTCTCTCCCCTCCTAGTTTTTGTCTCACATCTCAGCCAGAGATCATATCCCTAAGCTTTGATACCAACTTTGACGCCCCCAAAATAGGTATACATCACCCATCTTGAGTCGCCAAATACATGGTACAAAATTCAAATACAACTTAATTATACAACAGTCGTGTAAAATACGACAAAACATAATCTAAGAGTTTTAATAAGAATATTGTCATCTAGACAATATCCCCACTCAATGGAGTCCTCATTACATTTATTGTCACATTTATTTAATGAATAGTGAGGACTACTAATGTTATCATCGGACCGCCACTCCGCTCCACGACTAGTCCCGGCTTACATTCTCATTTCTGAAGAAACGGTGAAAGAAAGGGTGAGCTCAACTAGCCCAAAGAAGAAATATTATGACTAAGATAATGCGAGAATAAATTATCATTAGCCTTCAACGATGTTAAAGCGATAAAATATAATAAACATCAAGTTTAAGCTGCGGTGAAACAAACAATCCATTAGAAGAGTCAAGTAGAGAATAAAATCTACTATCTTCTATGATTTAAAAAGTTTTCATCACTTTTATCATTTGAGACTCGACAATAAATAAACCACATCATCCATGCACTACTACTAATGATATTCATTAGTATCACTACCATAAATTATCCATACACTACGGGCCGATGATATTCGTGTATTCATCAATGGTCACGATCATGCTAATAACCATCCATCAATGCACTACTACTGACGATGAGGACTTTTACCACATCATTTATAACATTACGGTCGTGATTATACAAGAATAATCTCGGTCATAATCATACCAAGTCCATCTATGCACTACTGAAGCCACGGATGACTTTCAACATATTATAAACATGAGGATGATGACAATGATATAAGAATTCAATAAAACAAGTTCAAGGATAAATTTGTAAAGATTTATAATTTAATTTATCCGAGAAATCAATAACGTCAAATTGTCAACATGATCTTCGCTTTGTGAAGTAAAATTCAAGAATGCTCGGAAGAATATTTTCATGAAAAGATCTTTGGATGAAGCCTTGAAATATCAAGGATATTCCACTAATTTTATGAAGTATAGAAGTCAAAACTTTAATCAACTTAGTATAATATAATATATGAAATCATAAATGAATTTTTGCCACCATGCGGTAATCACGTAGACAGATTATTCCAACAGAATAATAAATAATGGAATAACTGAAGAATTCACCAGGCGTGCGTAATCCGCGCAGAGCGAGTTATTCAACAGAATAATAAAGAATGTAACGATTAAATGCGTAATCCTCGCTGCATGAGGATGTTCCAGCAGAATAATAAAGAATGGAACCACGTCGCCGTAATCCACTTACGAAAGGATGTTCCAACAGAATAATAAAGAATGGAACCAGGTCATGCGTAATCCGCACAGACATGATGTTCCAACAGAATAATAAAGAATGGAATAACAACAGAATTCACCAGGCATGCGATGGACCGCACAAACAGGTTATTCCAACAGAATAATAAAGAATGGAATAACAGAAGAATTTCACCATGTATGCGGTACTTCACATAGAAAGGTTATTCCAACATAATATTAAAGAATGGAATAACAACCCTTACGAGTATTGAAAGAAAATAACTCTTTTCATGAATACGAAAGAATAATACCACTTACTTTAGAAAAACTGAATACTGGAATAGTGAGGTAGCAGACTTCTCTTTTTCTTTCTCTCTATAATTTCTCACTATAATAATTGCTCTAAAGCTTTTGTGAATTGGTGAGAACTGAAGGAAGAATGAGCTTCTATTTATAGGAAAATATAGTTTCGATAATTGCACGTTTTGGGTGTAAGACCCCAAATTATTAATAAATGAAATTTATTTTCCTTTATTTATTATTTTGAAATAGTAAGGGTCGATTTGATTAATGTGGATAGTTATGGGTAAAATACGCAAATATTTCGAATAAGCAAGTGGTTATAAAATATTCATTATTGTCGGGGAATATTCGTTTGGTCGTGGAATATTAAATCTTCGTCGGGGAATATTAAATACGGACTGGCCAGTGAGTCTTTTGTGGGCCCCATAACGGAAAGCGATTGGATGAAGAAAGCGACAAATATAAGTTGTTTATAAATAACTGGCGTAGTTATTACAATTATCTTGTTGGAATACCCGGTGGTTAAAACACACTAATACGCGTTGTTGAGCAGTAGGCTGCGGTATTGCACCAATTATTGATTCTTACGTAAGAAGGCACTACTCAATAATTATTACGATAATTCTTATTCGATATTTTATTTTATTGATTCAATAATTGTTGCGTTGATATTTTATATTCTTTGTTGTTTTGATAATTGTCATTACACGGTATTTTTTATTATCGAAGCAATAATTCATATTATCTGAATAATATTATTGGATAACATTATTGGCAATGTCTAGAAAGTTATGTCTCAGGAGAGGTTTGGTCACCTAATTAATTGCGCCAAGTAAGGAGAAATTCTTATTGGAAAGCCCTCTTTCAGGAGGCTAATGTCGGTTGTCAATAATGTAATTACCGTAATATTATTTGTGAATAATTAATTATTGATTTATATGATGAGGAAAATATTGATTTTATGTGGATATAGATGGAGAAAATTTTTAAAATGACAATTGTTGAAAATTAATATTTTATCTTTTACGATAAAATAATTCATTTAAATATATTATTTTAATAATATATTAACGGTGATATTTTTACAACGAATGTGGAATATATGAGTATCTGAGGAGGAAGAGTATTTTTATTGCAATAAATATTTAAAACATGTTAAACATGTCGATTGGACCCCATTTCTTGGTGAAATTTGATTATAGCACTGTAAAATTGTCGGGTATGTGGATTTTTGGTCAATTTTTGTTTGGAATTTGGAAAAACTTTCTTACGCAAAGTTGTAGAGAATTGAATTTCCTATAAATAGTCGTGAGATTGAATTTTACGATAAAATGGCTATTTATTATGAATTATTGAAGTTACGAAATTTCGAAATAATTGATTTTGGAAGTTTTATTTATTTTATTAATAAAACGTTTTTTATATGTTGTGGGCATATTTAACATGTAATGCGTGGTGGTTGAATTCAGATTCAAGATGTGGGCGTATGAATTTTGTTTATATATAATATTATTATATTCAATTTTCTGCTTTGGTGTTAAAGCGATTTCTATAAATAGGGTGCTTAGGTTAGAATTTGAAAATCACACCGTAAGCTGAAGTTTTCTCTCTATATTATCGAGCGTATTCTTGTGAGTATTTTGAGTATACTTTGAGTATTGCTATACGGTCAAAGTTCAAGTCATAGCTTTATGTCAAGGTGTTTCATTTAGAAATCTTGTCTTTTCGAGGTAAGGGATGTTATTTTCTTCTCGGATGATATTATTTCTTCAATATCATTATCTTTGAAATATTGGTTGAAACTTTTATCAAATTTGGAACTTTTTCATGTATGGGGTTCTTATTCACGAGTTCTTATTCACGAGTTACTTATTCATGAGTTCTTATTCACGAAGATTCTTATTCACGAATACTATTCTATGAAGCGTGAAGATGTTTTTTGTGGAATTTCTATCTTTTGGTGTTTGAGTTACTATTCATATCGTATTCACTTTATTCACGATATCTGCCTTTATTCACGTGGCATTATTCAATAGAAAAATAAAAATTTTTCTTTTAAATCTAAAATATCTATTCGGATACTAGCTTTGATTGTATCCATGTTTTGATCATTCTTGAATTTTACACCCCTATGATTATTTTTGAGGTATTTTTGACGTGGATAAAACAAGTACGAATCCTTAATCCTTAATCCTTGTCATTTTGTTTCACTTTGGATTCGTTTCTTTAAAAATATTTTTCATCATCTTGAGTCTTAAATGATGATATTATGGAATATCTTTGGCCCCAGAAGCGAAGATGAATGATTTGAAGAATATCTTTGGCGTGAAAGGCAAAAGATGAGCAGTGTTTAGATGAACATGATTAATGATGAATATCTTTGGGCTGTAGTGCAAAGATGAATATTTGATTCAGATGTATGTTGATTGATGTTATAGGGATAAAAGATAGACGACAAACTTTTAAATTCATACATAAAAGATAGTAGTTGCATTCTCTACTTAACTCTTCTAATGAATTATTATTTTCGCTGCGAATATTGGTTTAAAAACTTGTTGTCTATTGTATTCTATTAGTTTTTTTCCTGTTGAAGACTAATGATAATTTGTTGTATATTATCTTAGTCATAATATTCTTTCTTGGGCTAGTTGAGCTCACCCTTTTCCTTTTTGTTCCATTTTTTCTTCTCGGGGAGGCGAGAATGTAAATGAGTACTAGTGGGGTATGGAATGAAGGTTACAGAGAGTTGTTTAGTAGTCCTCACCATTTTGTAAAATAATGTATCAATAATTATGATGGGGATTTATTTGCGTGTGGATATTGCAGAGATGGCAATATCGTATTTAAACTCACAGTTTATATGTTGTAATAATAAAGTTGTAGTTATTTACGTACCATGTATTTGGCTACTCGAGAATGGGTTGGATGGAATGGACCTATTTTGGGGGCATCACGGTTGGTATCGAGCTTAGGGATATGATCTCCGGCGGAGATCGGGGAATAGAACTAGAGAGGAGAGCGAGTAAATCCTTCAATTTAGTGTGTCCTACCTAAGCTTAATTGTTAGTTGGTCAATATATAGGGATATTATGTGATATATTGATTTCTTAATTAACCCTTGTTTTATGACAAGTATTTGAGAAAGTCGAATGAGAATATTAACGATGGAGTAAATGAGACCAGTGGAGATGCTGTCTTTTACCAACGAGGAGAGCGTGCAACAGTGACAATGTACCTCCTGTGAACAACACCACCGAGTAGATGATGAGCGAGGGGATGTTTAGAAGCTTTTTGCAGTTTCATGCAAAAATCGGGCGAGAGAGACTCGTGTTCAAAATACTGAGGAGGAAATGATAGCAATTCACGGGTTGTCACACCCAAGCGATTCAAAGTTGGGACCACGAATTTAAGGGAAAGCGAGATCCGATCATGGTGAAAACATGGGTCAAGCAAATTACCAAGATATTCGATGTCTTGGGATGCACGGAGAACAGAAGGTTCCATTCGCCACCTTTATGTTCCGTGTGGCGAAGGCTGATTCTTGGTGGGAATCGTGAAGCACTCCATCCCGGACTCAAAGATCGGCGTGTCGGAGACATTTCGAAGCAGTTCAATGACATGTACTTTACGAAAGTATTCATCATATGAAGGAAGTGGAGTTTATTAGGCGGAGAAGAATAACATGATGGTGTCCCAAAGATGACGGCGAAGTTAGCGGAGTTATCGAGTTTGCACCTCATTTGGTGGAGAATGAGCGAACGTATGGCGGATGTTTCGAGAGGTTTGAAACCCCTAAGATACGTCGAAGATCTCATTCTCATAAATTTTCTCTATTCGAGATGTTGTCATTGGGGCTCGGTTGTTAGAGCGAGATAACGAGTACGTTCAACCGAGGGACCATAACCAGGATCATACCGAAGATAGCAGTCATCAGAATAACGATAACCAGCGGAGAAAGAAGAATACAGACAAAGGCGGTAACCACTTTGGTGGTAATCGTGGCCATGAAAATAGAAGAAGCGAGTCGGGAGGAGATTTTAAAAAGAGGAGATTCAACAACGACCATTTGAAGACGCGTCGCGCCAAGAAGAACTAGTTCAAGGAGGAGAAAGACCACTTGGTCGTATGTTACAAATGCGGAAAGAGGGACATATCATTCAAACCGCCTACAACAGTTAAAGGTATGCTATAATTGTGGAAAAGAAGGACATATCGCTTCGAGTTATGCGATATCGAAACCCGATCCAGTGGGAATGGTGACTCAAAAGATGTCCAGAAAAGTCAAAGTCAAGCGGTTCTCGGAAGAGCGTTTGTCGTGGCCGGGTCAAAATACGAGGAACCCGAACGAAGTTAGCATGGGTTAGTTAATTATAAATTCTTGCGAAGTTTATACCTTACTAGATCTGGGTTCTACCCATTCTTTTATCTCTCTTTGCTTTGCGCTCAACGTTTGAACTTGACTACGGAGAAATTAAACTTTGACCTATCTGTGGAGACTCCATTGGGAGAAAATTTCATTACATCCGTTGTTTAAAAATCTTGCTTGATTCAGTTGGCACTATCACATTACACCGTTAACCTTATTTCTATAGAGATATTTGCTTTTGATGTGATTTTAAGGTTAACTACTCATCACGCCGAAATTGATTACTTTCGTAAGGTTGTTAGTTTTCATATTCCTAAGCAACCTGTTATTCAATTCAAGCAATCAAACCATTGTAGTCAAACATTTTCATATCGTCATTCCGATGAAGTCATTCGATTTGAATTTATTACGGATGTCAAGTTTTCTTAGTCCATGTTATGGATTTGAATAAAGACACGCCGATTTGAATAATATTCTTCAATCATCGTGAATGAGAAAACGACAAAATATTTTATTGAAATATTGATTTTTCCGTATTATTTTACCTCAAGAATTTCTTGACTTACTCCCAAAGTTTGATTCCGATATTAAATTTTGTATCAATTTGAACATCTAGATACTTTATTAAAACTCATTTCTAAAATCTCATGCATCGAATGGCCTGCTGAACTTCGAGGAGTTAAAAAATTCAACTATAGAATTTGGTATGGACGAGCCTTTTTCTATAAATGTGACTTCTAACACTTTGTGGAATGCAGAGAGCCCGACATTCTCCAAGTGGGGACACCATATTACTACAATGCGATGAAGTAAGGCGATGGGTGTCATTGTAACGTCTTATCCAAGGTCATTATTGAGTCACGATTGAGAACAACCTAAAAGTGTAAATTAATCGAAATACGTAGCTTTACAGGCTTAGTTGGTTATTATGGAGATTCGTTGAAGGATATTCTCGAATAATCGCTATTCCATTAACGCATACTTGGTGACATTCGTAGAGATACAAAATTCGAATGGAGCTTTAAGGAATGTGGGAAGAGCGATTCTGTTGGAAAATCCTATCGAGAGAGAGACTCATTTCAACACATATTCGATCATGCCATCTGGCATGCGTGCATTTATGGTGAGTTATTCCATTCTTTATTATACCCGTGGTAAAACTTTGACTTTATACTCCATGTTGAGTAGAAGATCCAAAGATCTTTTTCATGGAAATAGATCATTCTTGAATTTTACTCTGAGTACGATATTGGGACGTTCAAAGACTCATTTGAACTTGTTTTATTGAATAATTTACAAATAATAGAGATGGAGATGAAAACTCTAGGTACCCACGGTATGATGATATAAATGAGTATAATCGACTTTTAATCGATAAAGTTAAAGTTGATTCAAGCTATTGACACCGGTAATTAGGGGATGAATTTGGAAGAAGGAGGTAAGAAGTTGTTATTTCTAAAAAAGCAAGAATCGGTGGTGAGCTAATGAAATTTAAACCATTATGATTTATTAATCCATTTGAAATTCTCGATCGAATAGAACTGTGGCCTATAGACTATTGTGATAATTTTACCGCCAAGTATGATCTAGTAGACGTGTTCGTATTGTACACTGCTTATATCGATGTTTGAATTTATGTACCATATGTGGACGATAACCGAACCACGCTCGTTGAGATAAGTTAGAGGGAGTAGCAGAAACGAGATAATGACCTACCTAAAGACTTAACGACGAGTAGAGGAGATATATTAATTAACCTCGTGGTTGTGGCAAGTGTTTCGAAATGGCGGTGAAAAGATCTTGGATAGAAATCACTACGTCCTAATGCAAATGCACGACCGAGGTTATACCACAAGTTAAAGTTTTGTGGAGAAACCATGCTATTGAGGAAATGACACGAGTTGGAAAAGATCAAAACTTAGAAATACAAAAAAGCGAGGTATTCAGGTTCATCTTTTGAAACACAAAATTGGATTACCCGATACGTGATGCTCGAACAAAATCACGCGCTTTGGCGTGGTGTAAGATATTCGAGGATGAAATTTCATAAAAGAAGAAACAATGAGCGAAGAGAGGAGGTAACGCGTTGATAGTGTGTAAAAAGACCCCAAATTAATAATAAATAAAATTTATTTCCCTGAATTATTTATTATTTTGAAATAGTAAGGCAGAATTCGATTTGATTAATGTGGATAGTTATGGGTAAATATACGATAGTTATGGGTAAATATTTCGAATGTTAGTGGTTATAAAATATTCATTATTGTCGGGAATATTCATTTGGTCGTGGAATATTCGATCGCTCGGGAATATTCGTATTTACCGGTAGCGGTCTTTTGTGGGCCCCATAACGGAAAGCGATTGGATGAAGAAAACGACAAATATAAGTTGTTTATAAATAATGCCGTAGTTGTTCACAAGATTAATATTGTTGGAATACCCGGTGGTTAAAACACACTAATATCGCCGTTGTTGACAAGAAGATATACCAGATTGCACCAATTATTGATTCTTACGTGAAAGAAGGCACTACTCAATAATTGTTACAAGAATTTCTTGCTCAAAGATTTTATTTTATTGATTCAATAATTGTTGCGTTGATATTTTATATTGATGTTGTTTCAATAATTGTCATTACACAAAGATTTTTTTATTATCGAAGCAATAATTCATATTATCCGAATAATATTATTGGATAACATTATTGGCAATGTCTAAAAAGTTACATCTAAGGAGAGGTTTGGTCACCTAATCAACGCCAAGAAGAGAAATTTTATTCGAAAGCCCCTCTTCCCTCGAATGCGCCCTCGTCACAATAATGTAATTTGTAATATTATTTGTGAATAATTAATTATTGATTTATATGATGAGGAAAATATTGATTTTATGTGGATATAGATGGAGAAAATTTTAAAATGACAATTGTTGAAAATTAATATTTTATCTTTTTCTCGATAAAATAATTCATTTAAATATATTATTTTAATAATATATTAACGGTGATATTTTACAACGAATGTGGAATATATGAGTATACGAGGAGGAAGAGTATTTTGTTACAATAAATATTTAAAACATGTTAAACATGTTTGGACCCCATTTCTCGACCGAAATTTGATTATAGCTTGTAAAATTGTCCGGTATGTGGATTTGGCCAATTTTTGTTTGGAATTTGGAAAAACTTTCTCTCGCAAAGTTGTAGAGAATTGAATTTCCTATAAATAGTCGTGAGATTGAATTTTCTGATAAAATGGCTATTTATTATGAATTATTGAAGTTCAAATTTCAAATAATTAATTTTTGGAAGTTTTATTTATTTTATTAATAAAAACGTTTTTTATATGTTGTGGGCATATTTAATATGCGTGGTGGTTGAATTCAGATTCAAGATGTGGGCGTATGAATTTTGTTTATATATAATATTATTATATTCAATTTTCTGCTTTGGTGTTCTAAGCAATTTCTATAAATAGGGTCTTGGGTTAGAATTGAAAATCACACCGTAAATCAAGTTTTCTCTCTATATTATCGAGCGTATTCTTGTGAGTATTTTGAGTATACTTTGAGTATTGCTATACTGATGCAAGTTCAAGTCATAGCCTATATCCTGTTTCAACTAAATCTTGTTTTTCGAGGTAAGGGATGTTATTTTCTTCTCGATGATATTATTTCTTCAATATCATTATCTTTGAAATATTGGTTGAAACTTTTTATCAAATTTGGAACTTTTTCATGTCGGGGTTACTTATTCACGAAGTTACTTATTCACGAAGTTACTATTCATGAGTTACTATTCACGAGTTCTTATTCACTTAATACTATTCAGCGAAGCGTGAAGATGTTTTTGTGGAATTTCTATCTTTTGGTGTCTGAGTTACTATTCACGATATACGGACTATTCACGTGATACTTGACTATTCACGAATACGGCACTATTCACCACAAATTATCCATGCACTACTACTACCAAAGATAATCGTATTATTAAGATTAGTATCACGAATAAATTATCCATGCACTACTACCAAAGATAATTGTGTATTCATTAGTATATCACGACCACAAATTATCCATGCACTACTACTACCAAAGATAATTGTGTATTCATTAGTATCACGACCACAAATTATCCATGCACTACTACCAAAGATAATTGTGTATTCATTAGTATCACGACCACAAATTATCCATGACTACTACCAAAGATAATTGTGTATTCATTAGTATCATGCACTACTACCAAATAAATTATCCATGCACTACGACCACATTATCCATACCAAAGATAATTATGTTTTCAATTACAGTTATGATTATACTAGAACAATCCACAGTCATAATCATACCAAGTCCATCTACGCACTACAAGCCGAGATGACTTTCAACATAATATAAGCGTGAGGATAATGATATAAAGAATCAATCAAATGAGATAAAGGATAAATATTAAACATTTATAATATAATTTATCCAGATTCAAGAATATCCCCATGTTATCAATCACTTAATAATCTCATAATCTAATATCATTAATATTATAACAATATTTTAATCATTTCTTAAATTTGTAAACAATTTTTCTTAATTGTTTACGTTTTACCATATAATGCATTTAATCATTCAAAAATGCCATACTCATAAGATATCATCACCAATTATCAAATCTCTCAAAAAATATGCATATACTCTATATAGGATTCTCTACCATAATATCCTATTTTCAACTTTGTTACTTCACATAACATATTTAACTCATATGTTCGATCACTAAACTATTTTCATGAAAAATACCAAATCAGTCCCAAAAATATTTCTTTTCTGGGATTTAGCATAATATAGTCCCATAATGAAAATATATTTTTCTCGAATTTTTAAAATTCATTTACTATTTTTCAAAATCAATTTCTAATTAATTCCTTAAGAAATTAGCTACCTCAAGTTTAACTCCAAAAATTCCCAAATTTTGGCAGGACCTTACACATGTTAACGTGAGCTTCTAGTTTAAATTTCATGGTCATCGGAGTTATAGAACTCCGGTTATAGCGTTTTTCGTCGGAAAAACCTAAATATTGAAAGAGTCATAACTTGCTCATTTTAAGTCAGAATGAGCTCATTTTTGGACAGGAGATACTTTATACCATATACCTTCATGTCCCTAAAGGCCAGAATTTTTCTCATAATTTAAGTGGCCGAAACAGCCCCTTAAAGTTTCTGGGCAGTAGCATTTTTGAAATTTACAGCTTTGGCCTCCTTTGCTAAAATCAGTCCACACAAAAATCTACAATACCTTTTCCAGTAATTCCACTTGGATTAGTTAGGTAACTCATAGATCTAACTCTAGGACTTGACCACATTCAAAAATTCAAAATATAATAAGAGATATGGTCAATTGAATTTCATGTTATTTTTCACCAAAATCTGATTTTCAACTCTTTGTGATTTCTAAGAAACTTTCATGTTTTTACATACTAACCAACATAACTCATCATAAAACTTACTAATACCACGAATACCCATGATTTTCATTATTCCAATGCTTTTATTATGACTTTCATCATAAACCACGTAAGCTGTTCATTTAGTTGAAGAAATATTTGAGGGTTTAAGAAATGGGTTTTTTGTCTGGGGTCAATACAAAATTCGATTTCACGCCTAGGGTAGGCTAGGAAATCTTCAAGAATACGTCAAGAAATTTATTAATGATAGAAATATCATTCAAAACATTACATTTTATTCAAGACTTGGATAGTACGTCACATTGATACCAACTGTGACTTCTATCCCTTAACCTAGATAACACCTCACAATGATACCTATAAACTTGCCATCTTCATTCACGATGTCGCCTACAGAAAGTCCGGCTTCGGTGCATTCCACACAAGGAAGTCAACAACGAAAGGTTCGGGGCTCTTTACTTATGGCTTGATATGACAATGATTAATTTTAGGGTTTGGTTACTTTGAATTCGTGTAACAGGGTTGTTATAAATATAAAAGCTAACAACCTTACTTAAAAGCATGATGAGAAGTTAACCAATTGATTCCTAAAATCAAAGGCAAGTATTTTCAAAGAGATAAGATTGACAGTAACGTGAAAGTTTCGATTTGAATCAACAAGATTTATAAACAGTGGAGGTAACGAAGGTTTCTCCCAACTAAGTTTAAATAGATAAATCAAAGTCCAATTTCTCTGGAGTCAAATTTAAACGTTGAAGCATAACTAGGTGAAATAAAAGAGTGGGTAGAACCGGAATCTAACACGGTATAGACTTCGCAAGAGCTTATGATTAACTTACGGTGATAATTTTATTCGTGTTCCTCGTCACGAGAAAAAAACGCCTCTCTTAAACCATCGGGCTTTGGTTTGTGCGGGACAAACCTTTGGTGCCTCCATCCTAGTTGAATTTGTCTTTCAGAAACGATAAAATCGAGCTAAGTGACCTTCTCTTCCACAATTATAACATGCTTTGACTCAAGCATGGCGCAGATTCGGACCGATGTGTCCCTCTCCTCCGCATTTGAAGCATATAATAGGTGGTCCTTCCTTCTTAACAACAACAAAGTCTTTGGTGTCGACGTCTTTCCATCATTGTTGAATCTCCTTTTCTTGAAATGTCCATTCTTATTGTTTTGGCCTCGATTACCACCCAAGTGGTTACCATATCCGGCCTGTTGATTCCTCCATGCTTGTTGTCACCGCTTCAATGACTACTCTCATTTGGTATTATAATTTTGCCGCTACTTTCTTTTAGTTGGGTTTACTCTGTTATCGCGCTCCACTAATTGAGCCCTATTTACAACATCCGAATAAAAACACGCTTTATGAGAAATAAGATGTTGACGTATCTCCGCTTCAAACCTCTTAAAAACATTCGCGCCATTTCTCTTCATTATCTACCAAGTGGGACGCAAACCGTGATAACTCCGCAAACTTTGCCTCGTATCATGACACTGGCCATATTGTTTTGTTCCAACTTGATAAACTCCACCTCCTTCATGTGGCGAATACTTTCAGGAAAGTATTTGTCGTTGAATGCCTCCTGGAACTTCTCCCAAGATATCTTCAAGACAAAGAAGTTGAGTATGCGTTTACCGATTCCCACCAAATGTCTCGCCTCCGCCGCAACATAAAAGCGTAAAAGGAACCTTTTGCCTTCTGAGCATCCCAAGACATCAAATATCTTGGTAATCTGCTTTATCCATGCTTCCGCCAGAAGTGGTTTTGGCTCTCCCTTAAACTCCGGTGGTCCCGGCTCCTTGAATTGTTTAGCTATGACCACCGAGAGTTTTCCGTGTTTCCACCCCACGTTTTGGACAGAGTCGCTTTTTTGCTCGATGTTGCATGAATTTAAAACCTCTTAAACGCACTGGTCGTTAGTCAATTGATCGGTGTTGTTGTTTACGTGGAGGATTATCGCCATCCTGTTGTACATTGTCTCGATTATCGATGCGTGGAGAATCAATAGTCTCGTGTGCTCCATTGCTATTCTCAACATTCTCGGATGCCATTTTCAAATACCGCCATAAAATAAGGGTTAATTAACATATCACATATTATCCCTATACTCGAATCCACCAATTAAATACCAAATAAATTTAGGTAGGTCATACTAGCGAAGGAATTCCCCGTCTCTCCCCTCCTAGTACTATTCTCACATCTTAGCCAGGGATCATATCCCTAAGCTCTGATACCAACTATGACGCCCCCAAAATTAGGTATACGTCACCCATCTTGGGTCGCCACTTACATGGTACATAAATTCAAATACAACTTACTAATATAACTGCTGTATGTAATAATACTGATATAAATCGTGAGTTTGAATACAAATTTTGTCTACTAGATATTATACAAACTCAAAAGGAGTCCTCATTACAACTATTATCACACTATTTCACTGAATAGTGAGGACTACTAATGCTATCCTCGGACCATTACTGTTCCCCGACTCGTCCCGGCTATGTTCTCATTTCTCAAGAGAATAAAGGAAAGAAAGGTGAGCTCAACTAGCCCAAGAAGAAATATTATGACTAAGATAATGCGTAATAAATTATCATTAGCCTTCAACAGTTGTTAAACCGATAAAATACAATAGACAACCCGGTTTAATCGGCAATGAATAAGCAATCCATTAAAAGAGTTAAATAGAGAATAAAGTCTACTATCTTTTAGGTTTTAAAAGGTTTTCATCAATTTTTATCACGAGACTCATTTTAATAATAAACCACCACATCTAATCATCATCCCGTACTACGGCCAAGGATTTTCATCAAATTATCAATGGTCATGACTATACCGAATCACCCCCGGTCATAATCATACCAAAAACTATCCATCACTACATTACAAAGCCAATCGAGGACTTTTGTCACATCATTTATATCAAGTCATGATTATACCGAATGATCCTCGGTCATAATCATACTAAGTTCATCTATGCACGTAAGCCAAAGATAACATAATATAATATGAGGATGATGACAATGACATAGTAATTCAATAAAACAAGTTCAAGAATTATTTAATCCATGAATTATTAACGTCCAAATTGTCAAACATGATATTGCTTTCGCAGAGTAAAATTCAATAATGATCGGAAGAATATTTCCATGAAAAGATATCGATGAAACGCAAATATCAAGGATATTCTACTAATTTCATGGAGTATAAGTCAAAGTTTTAACCAACTGGGTATAATAAAGAATGGAATAACAAAAGAAATCACCATGCATGCGGAGATTTGGCGACAGACAAAGTTATTCCAATGTAATAATAATAACGGAACCCAAAGTCGGGTGAAATTCACACCCACATGATGATGTTCAATGAATAATAAAGATGGAACCAGATCGATTGTAAAACACACGATAGGATATTCCAATAGAATGATAAAGAGCGAACCAGTCCTGTGTAAACACACGCATGTGATGTTCCAGCAGAATGATAAAAAATGCAGTCATAGTGATGCAAAACACAGAATGGCAAGGATGTTCCAACCCGAATAATAGTAAAGAATGTCACCAAATATAGGTAAATTTATTATTTGAGGTTATGTAAGACCTCAAATTTTTTAAATAAAAAGAATTTCCTTTATTTATTATTTTGAAATAAGAAGGGTTGATTTGATTAATGTGGATAGTTAAGGGTTAAATACGCAAATATTTCAAAAATAAGCAAGTGGTTATAAAATATTCATTTTTGCTTGGGAATATTCTCTTGGTCGTGGAATATTCGTATGCTTCGGGAATATTCGCACGACGCATATCGCGCAGCCATGTGTGGGCCCCATAATGGAAAGCTTATTGGATGAAGAAAACGACAAATATAAGTTGGTTAAAATAATTCACAGTAGTTGTTACCATTAAGATCGTTGGAATACCCGGTGGTTAAAATACGAAGAATACGCGTGGTCGTACAAAGAGCATTACCAGTATGATTGCACAAGATTGTTGAATTATTGATCCTCACGTAAGAAGGCACTACTCAATAATTTTACAAGTAGTTATCGCTCAATATTTTATTTTATTGATTCAATAATTGCTGCGTTGATATTTTATATTATTGTTGTTCAATAATTGTCACGCACATTATCTCCATTATCGATCAATAATTCATATTATTTAAATAATATTATTAGATAACATTATTGGCAATGTCTAGAAAGTTACATCAATGAGAGGTTTGGTCACCTAATCATGGCCAAGAAGAGAGAAATCCTTATCTGAAAGCCCCCTCTTCCCGGAACTACACGGTTGTCATAATTGTGATTCTCAGAATATTATTTGTGAATAATTAATTATTGATTCATATGATAAAGAAATATTTATTTTATGTGGATATAAATGATGGATTTATTTATGTGGTTATAAATGAAGAAATTATTGTTGAGGTGTTTTATCAAGATTTTACCGTATCGAGGTATTAAAAATTAAATCGTGGGTTTTGAGATATATCATGGGATTATAATTTTTAATCCCGACCGTTGATTGTGGTAATTTTTGGGTATGTTATACATACATAAGTTGAGTATATGTCCACAAATTTTGAACCGTTAAAATGCACGAATGATTTGTTATGAATTTTAAGAGGTGTCTGATTCTAAATTAGGGTTATAATTGATTTTGGTGGAAAATTCTAGAATTGAGTGGGCCCCACTTGTGGTTGGTGAAGAAATGTGCTGAATTTTATTTCAAATGTGGTGGGTGGCAACAAGTAGCAGTAAAGCCATCAGTAGCAGTCAAGTCTCTGGCTTTACGGGCTAACATTTTCCTATAAATAGAGGGCTAAGTTAGAATTGAAAATCACACCGTAAACAAGTTTTTCTCTTCTCTCTCTATATTATCGAGCTTTATTTTGTGAGTATTTAGATACTTTGAGAGTTGTTGTTCAAGACAAGTTTCATTCAAAGATCACTTCCGACCTTTCTTTCCAAGGCATCGATTCTTCGAGGTAAGGGATATTATTTTTTTTCAGTAATGATATTATTTCTTCAATATCATTATCTTTGAAATGTTGATCCGAAGTTTTTATCAAATTTGGAACTTTTTCATGTCTGGGGTTACTATTCATGAGTTACTATTCACGAGTTACTATTCATGAGTTACTATTCACGAGTTCTTATTCACGAGTCTTATTCATTAAGCGTGAAAATATTTTTTTGTGGAATTTCTATCTTTGGTGTTTGATTTACTATTCACGATATTTAAGATTATTCACGATATACTAAGACTATTCACGATATCTGACTATTCACCAAAAATAAAATTTCTTCTTTTTGTCCAAAACATCTATTTTGGATACTAGCTTTGATTGTATCCATGTTTTGATCATTCTTGAATTTTACACCACCGTGATTATTTTGGGGTATTGTTGGACATGGATAAAACAAAGTACCTAATCCTTAATCCTTAATCCTTGTCATTTTGTTTCACCGGATTCGCTTTCTTTAAAATATTTTTCATCATCCTCACCTTAAATGATGATATTATTGAATATCTTTTGGCCCAGAAGTGCAAAGATGAATGATTTCTGAAGAATATCTTTGGCCTCAGTAGTGCAAATGATGAATGTGTTTAAGATGAACACGACCGATCGATTAATATCTTTGGCCGAGAGTAGCACAAAAGATGAATGTGTGTTTAAATGAATACGACTAATCGATGAATATCTTTTGGCAAAAGACTAAAATAGTAAAGATGAATATTTGATTCCGTATGTATATCGATTGTTGTTACGTGGATAAAAGATAGACGATGAACTTTTAAATTCATACAGAAGATAGTAGTTTTCATTCTCTACTTAACTCTTCTAATGAATTATTATTTCACGCATGAATATTGATTGAAAATTTGTTGTCTATCAGATTCTATTAAATTTTTCCTCGTTGAAGACTAACGATAATTTGTCAGATATTATCTTAGTCATAATATTCTTTATCGAGCTAGTCGAGCTCACCCTTTTCTTTTGTTCCATTCTTCTCGTGAGGCGAGAATATAATGGAAGAGTACTTAGCCTGGGTATGGAATGAAGGTTTTAGAAAGGATTGTTTAGTAGTCCTCACCATTTTTGTAAAATAATGTATCAATAAATGTGATGAGGATTTATGTGAGTATAAATATTGCTCTGTAAGATAATATTTGTATTTAAACTCACAGCTTTATCGTTGTAATAATAAAGTCAGTAGTTGTTTCGTACTACGTATCGACAACCGTAATGGGTGATGTATACCTATTTTGGGGGCGCCACAGCTTGGTATCGAAAGATAGGATATGATCTCCAGGAGATCGGGAATAGAACCAGAGGGAGAGACGAGTAAATCCTTTTAGGTGTGTCCTACCTAAGCTTATTTCATAGTTGGGTCAAGATATGTGGATATTATGTGATATATCGATTTTTTAATTAACCCTTGTTTTATGACAAGATTTGAGAATGTCGAATCGAGAATATTAACAATGGAGTAAATGAGACCGTGGAGATGCTCGATTTTACCAACGAGGAGAACGCGGTAACAAGCTTCGGGCAATGTTCCTCCCGTGAACAACACCACCGAAAGCGATGATGAACGAGGGGATGTTTGAAGCTTTAGCGATTCATGCAAAATCGCATTGGTAGGAGACTCGTGTTCAAAATACAGGAGGAAATGATATAGAATTACGGGTTGTCACAAATGCAAGATTCAAAGAGTCAGACCACCGTAATTTAAGGGAAAGCCGATCCGATCACGTATGTGAAACACGGGTCAAACAAATTACCAAGATATTCGATGTCTCTGGGATGCACGGAGAAAAGAAGGTTCCATTCGCCAGACGCCCCAAAATAGTATACATCACCCATTCTCGAAATGTTAATACATGGTATGTAAACAACTACAACTTTATTATTACAACAAAGAAATCGTGAGTTTAAATACAAATATTATCTTCTGCATAATATTTATACTCAAATAAATCCTCATCACATTTATCGATACATTATTTTACAAAAATGGTGAGGACTACTAAACAATCCTTTTCTAAAACCTTCATTCCATATTCCCGACTCATACTCGCTATATTCTCGCCTCCCGAGAAGAATGGAACAAAAAGAAAAAGGTGAGCTCAACTAGCTCAAGAAGAATATTACGACTAAGATAATATACAACAAATTATCGTTAGTCTTCAACAGGAAAAATTTAATGTAATACAATAGACAACAAGTTTTTCAGATCAATATTCGTAATAATAAATAATAATTCATGTAAGAGTTACGTAGAGAATGAAATCTACTATAATCTATGAATTTAATACCATCATCAAATATTTTATCCTCGTATTCATCAATCAATATTCATCTCAAATCAAATATTCATCTTCATGCACTGCTACTTTGTAAAGCCAAAGATATTCATCACTTGGCCATGTTCATCTCAACACTGCTCATCTTCTTTGCATATTCAAAGGCCAAAGATATTCATCACGGCTCATGTTCATTTAAACACTGCTCATCTTTGCTCACAGCCAAAGATATTCTTCAGAAATCATTCATCTTTGCACACATGTGCCAAAGATATTCAATAATATCATCATTTAAGACCGAGGATGATGAAAATATATTTTAAAGAACTAATCCAAAGGAAACAAAATGACAAGGATTAAGGATTAATGATTCAGATTTTGTTTTATCCATGTCCAACAATAATACCTCAAAAATAATCATAGTGGTGTAAAATTCAAGAATGATCAAAACATGGATACAATCAAAGCTAGTATCCGTAATAGATAGATTTGGATTTAAAAGAAGAAATTTTATTTTCTATGAATGATACTTGAAAGGCCAGATACGTGAATAAGGTCAGATACGTGAATAAAGGCCAGATACGTGAATAAGAATCCGACACCAAAAGATAGAAATTCCACAAAAAACATTTTCACGCTTCACTTAATAAGACTCGTGAATAAGAATCGTGAATAAGAACTCATGAATAAGAACTCGTGAATAAGAATCTCAATAATAGTAACCCCGACATGAAAAAGTTCCAAATTTGATAAAACTTCAGATCAATATTTCAAAGATAATGATATCAAGAAATAATATCATTATTAAAAAAAAATAATATCCCTTACCTCAAAGAATCAAGATTTTCTAAGGAAAGGCTCAAGTGATGTCGAATGAAACTTGATCAATAAAGAACTCTCAAAGTATCTAAATACTCACAAAATACGCCAATAATATAGAGAGAGAAAGAGAGAAAACTTTGTTTCGTGTGATTTTCAATTCTAACTTAAAGCCCTCTATTTATAGAAAATGTTAGCCTACCAAGCAGACATTTCGACTGCCACCGATGGCTTTACTCGCTACTATTGCCACCCACCACATTTGAAATAAAATTCAGCACATTTCTTCACCAACCACAAGTGGGGCCCACTCAATTCTAGAATTTTCCACCAAAATCAATTATAAACCTAATTTTAATCGCACACCTCTTAAAATTCATAACAAATCATTCGTGCATTTTTAATTCGCTCAAAATTTGTGGACATATACTCAACTTATGTATGTATAATATACCCAAAAATTACTATTAATCCAACTATTTGATTAAAAATTATAACCCCGCAATATATCTCAAAAACCCCGATTTAATTTTTAATACCTCCAACTGATAAAAAATATCGATAAAACACCTCAACAATAATTTCTTCATTTATAACCACATAAATAAATCCATCATTTATATCCACATAAAATAAATATTTTTTATCATATGAATCAATAATTAATTATTCACAAATAATATTACGTAATCACAATTATGACAACCAAAGCCGCTCCTGTGAAGCAGGGCTTCCGATAAGGATTTCTCCTCATCGGGCGCCGCAATTAGTGACCAAACTCTCCTCGATGTAACTTTCTAGACATCGCCAATAATGCTATCTAATAATATTATTTAAATAATATGAATTATCGATCCGATAATGGAGATAATGCAAGTGACAATTATCGAACAACAATAATATAAAATATCAACGCAAAGAATTATCGAATCAATAAAATAAAATATCGAATAAAGAATTCATCGTGAAAATTATCGAGTAAAGGCCTTCACGTAAGGATCAATAATTCAACAATACTGCGTAATACCGCCAAGCCATCGCAAGGCAACCACGCCAGACATCGTATTTTAACCACCGGTATTCCAATGCCTTAATCTGCAGAATAACTACGCCGTTATTTTTAACCAACTTATATTTGTCGCTTTCTTCATCCAATCGCTCACATGGGGCCACACACGGTCGCACGCCGCATTTAATATTCCCGACAAAGATTTAATATTCCACCACCAAACTAATATTCCCCGACAAAATGAATATTTTATAACCACTTGCTTATTTTGAAATATTTATGATTTAACCCTTAACTATCCACATTAATCAAATCAACCCTTACTATTTCAAAATAATAAATAAAGGAAATTCCTTTTATTTAAAAAATTTCGGTCTTACAACCTCCCTCCTTATGAAATTTCGCCCTAAATCGACGACATATTCGGTGTGTTTCAAAAGGTGAGGATACCTCGCTTTCATTTCCGCTTCCAATTCCTGTGTCATTTCCTCTATAAAGATGATTCCTCCACAAAACTTTAACTTGTGGTACGACCTTTCACAGTAGGACATGCTCCTTCCTATCCAAGATCTCGACAGTACCTCCTCCTCACACGTTAAGTCTTCGCTATCTCGTCTCCTGCTCTAACTCAATAACGTGGTTCGGGTCTTTCACATATTTATTTAAGTACGTATATGTGAAACACATTATGAACACGTAGACATACTGGAGGTAACGCAAGTCTATAAGCTACATTTCCTACTCTGGCCAAGAATTTGAAATGGACCAATAAATCGTGGATCGAGCTTTCTCTCTTCCCAAATCTTGTAACTCCCTTCCACGGAGCAACTCGCAACAATACATGATCCCCTACATTAAATTCCACGCCCTTTCGATGAAGATCCGCGATAACTCTTTTGTCGATCTTGAGCCGCTTTGTATACGCTTTGTCAATCATTCGATCTTTTCAGAGTCATACGCATTTTAACTCTCGTCCCAACAATGTTGTTTCACCCACCTCATCCCAACATATCGAGAACGACATTTTCGCCCATATAATGCTTCAATGGAGCCACACCTATACTTGCTCGATAATCGTTGTAGGAGAATTCCACCAATGGTAAATACTTATCCCAACTCGCCTTGAAGTTCAGGACACGTAGTCTTAATAAATCTTCAAGAGTTCAATAGTCCTCTCGATCATTCGTCTGCTTGGGGATGGTACGCCAACTAAATCGCAAACTGCGCTCCATAGCTTTTTTGCAAGCTAACCCAAAATCAAGTGAATCTTGGGTCACGATCCAAACTATGGATACAGCATGCCATGCAACCTCACAATCTCATTTACGCATATACTAAAGCAAGACGCTCAAGGAATAAGTCTCCAGACGGCAAGAAATGAGCAGACTTGGTTAATCTATCAACAATAACCCAAATAAGATTGATGCCTCGAGAAACCGTAGAAGACCCCAGAACTAAATCCATGGTAATGTGTTCCCACTTCCATTCCGGAATCTCAAGTGGTTGCAACGGACCTTAGGTACTAGATGTCCGCCTTTACATCGGGCAAGTTAAACACATCGAGATAAACTTTGTAATCTCTCTCTTCATATTATTCCACCAAAATGTACGTCAAGATCACGATACATTTTAAGACTTCCGTGATGGATCGCAAATGGTGTATCGTGTGCTCCATCATAATCTTCAGACTTCAAATCGTAGTCGTTAGAACACAAAGTCTAGAGTGGACTCAAGTATTCCTTCTTCATCAATTCTCGCCCTAATAGCTCCTTCAGATTTCTTCTTCATATGATCACCCTGCCCATGGCTCGAGCAACCTTAACTTTTTCTATTAAAGTTGGCTCTACGCGATACTTGACATCATCGCACTCTGCTCCTCAAGATACGATCTTCTACTCAACGCGCCGCCTACCACGCTCGCTTTACCAGATGGTATCAATAGTGTGGTCGTAGTCTTCAATAGCTCGAGCCAACGCCACCGCCAGATGTTGAGTTCTTTTTTGAGTGAAGAAATATTTAAGGCTTTTATGGTCCGAATATATCTCCACTTTCTCCCCATATGATAAGGCTCCATATCTTTAATACATGAAACGATCACGCTAACTCTAGATCACGCAGTAGGATAATTCCTCTCATACTTTTTGTTGTCGCGAGGCATAAAGGCTATGACTTTCCCACGCCTGCATGAGAACACATCCTAACCTTTCGCTCAAGATCGTCAGAGATAACAAATCCATCCCAACCAGATGGTATTGTTGTAACAAAAGCCAAATAAGTCTCCTCTAAGCTCTTGGAAACTTTTCTCGTGATTCTTCATTCCAAACGAATTTTCAGATCCTTTCGAAAGTTAATGAAGTTAATGGAGTAGCGATTCGAGAAAACCTTCCACTTAATCTCCGATAATAACCAATAAGCCCAAAAGCTACGATTTCAACCACCGACTTTGCCGTTGTTCTAACTTCAGATTGCTTCAATCTTCACGATCAACAGATACTCCATGTTTTGACACACATGCCCAAGAAATGCTACTTCCTCGCCGTAACTCGTGATTTCTTCAATTTGGCATATAGTTGGTTTTCACGGGTTTTCGAGTACCAAATTTAAAATGGTGCTCATGATCTTCACGACTTTTGGAATATATAAGGATGTCATCAATAAAGACAACAACTAACCGATCCAAATATTCCTTGAATACTTGGCTCATCATATCCATGAAAGTCGCAGGAGCATTAGTTAGTCCGAAAGACATGACTAAGAATTCATAATGCCCATACCGAAGTTCTCAAGCGCGCCTTTGAATATCCTCGCCTAATTTTCAAATGATATCCGTAATCTAAGATCGATTTTTGAAAAGAATCGCGCCCTCAGAATCGGGTCAAACAAGTCATCAATACGAGGTAGAGGATACCTATTCTCGATGGTGACATGGTTCAATTCCCGATAGTCAATACAAAGTCGATACCCCGCTTTCTTTCTTTTTTACAAATAAAACAGAGCACCCCAAGGAGATGTACTAGATTTACGAAACCGATGTCCAACAATTCCTCGTAGTTGACCTTTAACTCCTCAAGTTCAATAGAGCCATTCGATATGGGTTTTAGAAATGGGCTTTGTACTGTGTTCAAGATCAATAAAGAATTCAACTTCACGCTCGGGGTAATCGGAAGTTCTTCAGAAATACGCCAGAAAGTCAATAACAATGTGAATATTATTCAAATTTGACGTCTTTATTCAAATCCATAACATGGGCTAAGAAAGCTCGACATCCGCTTTTCAATAAACTAATAAATTTTATGATTAGATATGATAGTGATTGATTTTAATGGTTTAGTTGTTTGAATTGCATAACAAAGTTGGTTAGAATATGAAAACTAACAACCTTATTTAAAACAATCAATTTTGGTATGATGAGTAGTTAACCAATCAATCCCTAAAATCACATCAAAAGCAAGTATCTTTAAAGAGATAAGGTCAATGTAAGGTAATGGTGCCAACTTCAATCAAACAAGATTTATAAACAATGGATGTGATGAAAGTTTCTCCTAACTGAGTTTCCACAGATAGATCAAAGTCTAATTTCTCCTGAGTCAAGTTTAAACGCTGAGCACATGCAGAGAGATAAATGAATGGGTAAAGACCCAGATCAAGTAAGGTATAAACTTCGCAAGAATTTATAAATACTTACCCGTGATCACCTCGCTTGGGTTCCTCGACATGACCAAACCACAACAAACGCCTTCCCTAATCGCTGACTTCGACTTTTTCGGGATGTTTTTCGAGTCACCGTCCCTCACCGAACTAGGTTTCGCCATCGCATAATTCGAGCGATATGTCCTTCCTTTCCACAACTATAGCATACCTTGAATCGCTGGGGCGCTTGACCGATATGTCCTCTTTTCCGTGATTTCAGAAAGATACGACCGGTGGTCGCTTCCTCCTTAGAACCAGCAATGTCACGCAGACCGCTGCTTCACATAGTCGTTGTTAAATCTCCTCTTTAAAATCTCCTCCCGACTCGCTTCTTCGCTTTTCACGACTCATGATTACCACCAGAGTGGTTACCATTTCGTCCGTCTCGCTTTTCTCCGCAGTTATCATTATTCGCTGATCGCCATCTCTCGTACGATCCTCGTTATGGGTCCTCACCGACTGCACTCGTTATCTCGCCTAATAATTGAGCCCTCGCTTACAACATCCAATAAAGAGAAAGTTTATGAGAAATGAGATATCGACGACGTGTTTCAAACCTCTAAGAAACATCCGCCATATACGCTCCTCATTCTCCACCAAATGAGGTGCAAACCGATAACTCGCAAACTTTGCCTCGCATCGAGACACCGCCATGTTGTTTTGTTCTAATCGATGAACTCCACTTCCTTCATACGATTTAACACTTTCGTGAAAGTATTTGTCATTAAATAGTCTCTCAAACGCCTCCCAAGACATACGCCGAAAAGTACCGGACGGGTACGCTTCACGACTCCCACCAAGAGTCCGCTTCGCCACTTTTAACATAAAGGTGGCGAATGGAACCTTCTGCTCTCCGCGCATCCCAAGACATCGAATATCTTGTAATTTGTTTCGACCCATGTTTCCGCCCATGATCGGATCCGCTTTCCTTAAATTTCGTGGTCCCAACTTCGAACGCTTTCGTCGGATAACCCGTGAATCGCTATCATTTCTCCTCAGATTTTGAACACGAAGTCTCCTCGTCTCGATTTTGCACGAATCGCAAAAACTTCTAAACATCCCCTCGCTCATCATCTCGCCCATGGTGTTGTTCACAGGAGGAACATTGCCAATACGGTGCAGACGCTCTCCTCGCTGTAAAGACAGCATCTCCACTGGCCTCATTTACTCCATCATAATATTCTCACGACATTCTCAAACATCGCCATAAAACAAGTGGTTAATTAAGGAAATCAATATATCACATAATATCCCTATATATCGACCAACTAACAAATAAGCTAGTAGACACACTAAACAAGGATTTACTCTGCCTCCCTCCTAGTTCTATTCCCGATCTCCGCCATAGAGATCATATCCCTAAGCTCGATACCAACCGCGACGCCCCCAAAATAGTATACATCACCCATTTCGAGTCATCAATACATGGTATGTAAACAACTACAACTTTATTATTACAACAAGAAAATCGT
Organism: Panax quinquefolius; assembly: GCA_020205615.1. Lineage (NCBI taxonomy): Eukaryota > Viridiplantae > Streptophyta > Magnoliopsida > Apiales > Araliaceae > Panax > Panax quinquefolius. The sequence goes on along the minus strand of CM035169.1, from coordinate 25,428,650 downwards.
GAGTTTAAATACAAATATTATCTTCTGCATAATATTTATACTCAAATAAATCCTCATCACATTTATCGATACATTATTTTACAAAATGGTGAGGACTACTAAACAATCCTTTTCTAAAACCTTCATTCCATACCCCACTGCATACTCGCTATATTCTCGCCTCCCGAGAAGAATGGAACAAAAAGGAAAAGGGTGAGCTCAACTAGCTCAAGAAGAATATTACGACTAAGATAATATACAACAAATTATCGTTAGTCTTCAACAGGAAAAATTTAATGTAATACAATGTACAACAAGTTTCAGATCAATATTCGCAATGAAATAATAATTCATGTAAGAGTTACGAGAGAATGAAATCTACTATAATCTATGAATTTAATACCATCATCAATATTTTATCCCTCAGAACATCAATCAATATTCATCTCAAATCAAATATTCATCTTTGCACTACAGCCAAAGATATTCATCAACCGGCCATGTTCATCTCAACACTGCTCATCTTTGCACTATGTGCCAAAGATATTCATCACTGGTCATGTTCATTTAAACACTGCTCATCTTGCACTACAGCCAAAGATATTCTTCAGAATCATTCATCTCAGCACTACAAAAGCCAAAGATATTCAATAATATCATCATTTAAGACCGAGGATGATGAAAATATTTTAAAGAACTAATCCAAAGGAAACAAAATGACAAGGATTAAGGATTAATGATTCGATTTTGTTTTATCCATGTCCAACAATACTTCAAAAATAATCATAGTGGTGTAAAATTCAAGAATGATCAAAACATGGATACAATCAAAGCTAGTATCCGTAATAGATATTTTGGACAAAAAGAAGAAATTTTATTTTCTATGAATAGTGTCAGATACGTGAATAAGGTCAGATACGTGAATAAAGGCCGATACGTGAATAAGAATCTCGACACCAAAAGAAGAAATAAATTCCAAAAAACATTTTCACGCCTCACTTAATAAGACTCGTGAATAAGAATCGTGAATAAGAACTCTCATGAATAAGAACTCGTGAATAAGAACTCATGAATAAGAACTCCGACATGAAAAAGTTCCAAATTTGATAAAAACTTCAGATCAATATTTCAAAGATAATGATATCAAGAAATAATATCATTACGAAAAAAAAATAATATCCCTTACCTCAAAGAATCAAGATTTTAAGGAAAGGCTCAAGTGATGTCGAATGAAACTTCAGATAAAATAAAGAACTCCTCAAAGTATCTAAATACTCACAAAATACGCCAATAATATAGAGAGAGAAAGAGAGAAAACTTTGTTTTCGTGTGATTTTCAATTCTAACTTAATTTCTATTTATAGAAAATGTTATTTACCAAGCAGCATTTCGACCAAGCACCGATGGTTTTACTCGCTACTATTGCCACCCACCACATTTGAAATAAAATTCAGCACATTTCTTCACCAACCACAAGTGGGGCCCACTCAATTCTAGAATTTTCCACCAAAATCAATTATAAACCTAATTTCCTAATCATAACACCTCTTAAAATTCATAACAAATCATTCGCTGCATTTTTAATCTGCTCAAAATTTCAGGACATATACTCAACTTATGTATGATAACATACCCAAAAATTACTACAATCCAACTATTTGATTAAAAATTATAACTCGCAATATATCTCAAAACCCCGATTTAATTTTTAATACCTCCAACTGGGTAAAATATCGATAAAACACCTCAACAATAATTTCTTCATTTATAACCACATAAATAAATCCATCATTTATATCCACATAAAATAAATATTTTTTTATCATATGAATCAATAATTAATTATTCACAAATAATATTACGTAATCACAATTATGACAACCGTGCCGCTCCTGTGAAGCAGGGCTTTCGATAAGGATTTCTCCTCATCAAGCGCCGCAATTAGTGACCAAACCTCTCCTCGATGTAACTTTCTAGACATCGCCAATAATGCTATCTAATAATATTATTTAAATAATATGAATTATTGATCCGATAATGGAGATAATGCAAAAAGTGACAATTATCGAACAACAATAATATAAAATATCAACGCAAAGAATTATCGAATCAATAAAATAAAATATCGAACAAAGAATTCATCGTGAAAATTATTGAGTAAAGGCCTTCACGTAAGGATCAATAATTCAACAATATCGCAATACCGCAAGCTATCGCTAAGCAACCACGCCAGACATCGTATTTTAACCAACCGGTATTCCAACAAAGCTTTAATCTCAGAATAACTACGCCCGCTATTTTTAACCAACTTATATTTGTCGCTTTCTTCATCCAATCGCTTTCACATGGGCCCACACATGGTCGCTACTGTCCGCATTTAATATTCCCGACAAGCATTTAATATTCCACCACCAAACTAATATTCCCCGACAAAATGAATATTTTATAACCACTGCTTATTTTGAAATATTTATGATTTAACCCTTAACTATCCACATTAATCAAATCAACCCTTACTATTTCAAAATAATAAATAAAGGAAATTCCTTTTATTTAAAAAATTTTCGGTCTTACACTTATTCACTGAACGCCTTGCTAATTATATACGTAAATGAGATCGTGAGGTCGCATGGGATGCCTCAGATCCATAGTTTTGATCGTGACCCAAGATTCACTTCAAGATTTTGGGTTAGCTTAAAAAGCTATGGTAACGGATTTACATTTAGTTTGGCATACCATCCCCAAACCAGATTTGGACAATCGTAGAGGACTATTCAAACTCTCAAGATTTATTAAGACTGTGTCCTGGTACTTCATGGCGCTAGGATAAGTATTTACCATCATGGAATTCTCCTACAACAACAAAGCTTATCGTGCAAGATAGGTGTGGCTCCATTCAAGCATTATACGGACGAAAATGTCGCTTCCAATACGTTGGGATGAAAGGGTGAAGTAACATTGTTGGGACCTCGAAAGTTAAGACGATCACCGAAAAAATCCAAATGATTCGATAACGATATAAACCAGATAAGATCGATAAAAGAGTTATGCGGATCTTCATCGAAAGGACGTGGAATTTAGTGTAGGGATCGCGATTGTCATGAAGTTGTTCCATGGATGGGAGTTATAAGATTTGGGAAGAGAGGAAAGCTCAATCCACGATTTATCGTCCATTTCAAATTTCGACCGAGTAGAAATGTAGCCTATGACTACATACATTCAGAAGTATGCCTATCGTTCATAATGTGTTTCACATATCCCATTTCGTGAATATGTGAAAGACCCAACCACGCTATCGAAAGTTGTAACCGACGAGATAACCAAGACTTAACGATGACAGGAGGCACTATCAAGATCTTGGATAGAAGGAGCACGTCCCTACGCAACAGCGTCATATACACAAGTTAAAGTTTTGTGGAGGAATCATGCTTATAGAGGAAATGACCGGGAATCGAAACTAAACGAAAGCGAGGTATCCTCACCTTTCAAACACTGCAGTACGTGACGTCAATTTCGAGGATTTAAATTTCATATGAGGGAGGTTTAAGACCCTCAAATTTTTTAAATAAAAAGGAATTTTTTTTATTTATTATTTTGAAATAAGAAGGGTTGATTTGATTAATGTGGATAGTTAAGGTTAAATACGCAAATATTTCAAAATAAGCAAGTGGTTATAAAATATTCATTTTGTCTGGGAATATTCGTTTCGTCGTGGAATATTAAATCGTTTGGGAATATTCGTACGATTTGCTGCTAAATGCATGTGTGGGCCCCATAACGGAAAGCGATTCGGACGAAGAAAACGACAAATATAAGTCAAGTTAAAATAACTCACAGTAGTCATATCAAGTAAGATCATTGAATACCCTATGGTTAAAATACAAAAGAATACGCTGGTCAGACAAAGAAAGACACCAGATTGCATAAGATTGTTGAATTATCGATCCTTACGTAAGAAGGCACTACTCAATAATTTTTACAAGAGTTATCGCTCAATATTTTATTTTATCGATTCAATAATCATTGCTATTGATATTTTATATTATTATTGTTCTCAATAATTGTCACCGCACATTATCTCCATTATCGATCAATAATTCATATTATTTGAATAATATTATTAGATAAGCATTATTGGTAATGTCTAGAAAGTCTGGCAAGGAGAGGTTTGGTCACCTAATCGCTCGCCAAGAAGTGAGAGAAATCCTTATCTGGAAAGCCCCTCTTCCCGGGAACTACCGTCATTATAATCAGGATTCTCGTAATATTATTTGTGAATAATTAATTATTGATTCATATGATAAAGAAATATTTATTTTATGTGGATATAAATGATGGATTTATTTATGTGGTTATAAATGAAGAAATTATCATTGAGGTGTTTTATCAAGATTTTACCGTATCGAGGTATTAAAAATTAAATCGTGGGGTTTTAGAGATATATCATGGATTATAATTTTAATCCGACCGCTGGATTGTGGTAATTTTTGGGTATGTTATACATACATAAGTTGAGTATATGTCCACAAATTTTTGAACCGTTAAAAAATGCATTTAATGATTTGTTATGAATTTTAAGAGGTGTCTCGATCTTAAATTAGGGTTATAATTGATTTTGGTGGAAAATTTAGAATTGAGTGGGCCCCACTTGTGGTTGGTGAAGAAATGTGCTGAATTTTATTTCAAATGTGGTGGTGGCAATAGTAGCAGTAAAGCCATCGTAGCAAAAAGTCAAGTCTGGCCTACTAATAACATTTTCCTATAAATAGTAGGGCTGTTAGAATTGAAAATCACACCGTAAACAAAGTTTTCTTTCTCTCTATATTATCGAGCGATTTTGTGAGTATTTAGATACTTTGAGAGTTGTTGTTCAAAGATAAGTTTCATTCAAAGATCACTTCCGACCTTCCTTCCCAAGATCGATTCTTTCGAGGTAAGTGGATATTATTTTTTTTCAGAATGATATTATTTCTTCAATATCATTACGTTGAAATGTCGATCTCAAGTTTTATCAAATTTGAACTTTTTCACGTTCAAGTTATTATTCATGAGTTACTATTCACGAAGTTACTATTCATGAGTTACTATTCACGAAGTTACTATTCACGAAAGTACTATTCATTAAGTTAAGATGTTTTTTTTGGAATTTCTATCTTTCGTGTTTGAGTTACTATTCATGATATCACTAAGATTATTCACGATACTAAGACTATTCACGATACTTAAGACTATTCACCAAAAAATAAAATTTCTTCTTTTGTCCAAAACATCTATTTTGGATACTAGCTTTGATCAGATCCATGTTTTAATCATTCTCAATTTTACACCACCGTGATTATTTTCGGGGTATTGTTGATATGGATAAAACAAAGTACTAATCCTTAATCCTTAATCCTTGTCATTTTGTTTCAACCGGATTCGCTTCTTTAAAAATATTTTTCATCATCCTCGCCTTAAATGATGATATTATTGAATATCTTCGCCCAGAGTCAGAAGTAAAATGATGAATGATTTTCAAGAATATCTCGGGCCCGTAGTGCAAAAGATGAACAGTGTTTAAACGTAATACTTAATTAATCGATGAATATCTTTATTCAGAAAGTAAAGATGAACAGTGTTGAGAATGAATACGACCGATCGATGAATATCTTCGGCCTCAGAAAGCAAAAGATGAATGTTTGATTTGAGATGAATATCGATTGATGTTGTGGATAAAATATTGATGATGGACGTTAAATTCATAGATTATAGTAGATTTCATTCTCACGTAACTCTTCTAATGAATTATTATTTCCGCGTAATATTGATTTAAAACTTGTTGCCTTATCAGATTCTATTAAATTTTTCCCTCGTCAAGACTAACGATAATTTGTCAGATATTATCTTAGTCATAATATTCTTTATCGAAAGCTAGTTGAGCTCACCCTTTTCCTTTTTGTTCCATTCTTCTCTGTGGAGGCTAGAATATAAATGAAAGTATTTAGCCTGGGTAATGGAATGAAGGTTTTAGAAAGGATTGTTTAAGAGTCCCTCACCATTTTGTAAAATAATGTATCAATAAATGTGATGAGGATTTACGTGAGTATAAATATTGTCTGTAAGATAATATTTGTATTTAAACTCACAGCTTTATCGTTGTAATAATAAAGTCAGTTGTTTCGCATCATGTATCGACAACTCGTAACGGGTGATGTATACCTATTTTGGGAAGGCCACAAAAGTTATTCCAATGTAATAATAAGCAATGGAATAACATAAGGATTTCACCAAGTATAGGTACGCCACAGACATGTGTTATGATATAGGTATGCCACTTTTTACAAAGTTATTCCAATGTAATAATAAGTGAATGGAATAATGTAAGTCTCTTCAAGAAAGAATAACAATTCTCACCGTAAAAGAACCTAATATAGAAGTAGTGAAGTACCGTATCATACTTTTCTTCTTTTCTCTATAGATTTTCTCTATAGCTTCTCTCTATAATTTCTCTCTGTAGTTTCAAAGGAATTGTAAGAAAATAATGAAGGAACGAGCTTCTATTTATAGAAAATGGAATGCATAAGAATTAATCCATGAACTATTCTGTATTGATTTACTTTAACTGATCATCCATATTTAAAGAAAATCTTTAAATAAAATATAATATATTCTATTTATATAAAAACATTTTACTACGCAAACACTATGCAATACTATGCAAAACACTATGCAAAAATACTACGCAACACTATGCATAATAAAATATAATATATTCTATTTACGTAATAACTTTAATAAAGATTCTATTTTATATAAAGATGTTTCGCTTTTATTACGCTAATAATAATTAATAAAACAAAACGCCATTATCGCTATAATAATTCATATTATTAATCGACAATAATGGAATCAAACCGAAGTGACTTCTCACATAAAGATCAATAATCAATACCGCGTGCTACTACGCAACCACACTTATTATCGCATTTTTACTACCGAAAGTAGCTCAACAAGAACTACCAGAAAACTTCCGCCGTTATTTCAATAAAATATTTTTGTCGCTTTTCAATCCGATAATAATTTCGCTAGGGTCCACCAATGATTGAGTCATTGTATTTAATATTCCCTCGCTAAATGTAATATTCCCTAACCAATCGAATATAATATAACCACTGTGATACTTTGCAAAATTTATAAATACTACCCACAACTATAATATTATCTCAAATTCACACCATAATATTAAAAAATTATTTTGACAAAATTTAAATCTTTATCGATAAAACTGGGTCTCACACTTACTTCTAGAATAACGATTCTCAGACCTTCTTCTTTATATTCATCACTCTAGTGTAGCTTGAGCTGCTTTTAACGCCGATTCTACTCAGATATTCAAGTATCTTCACGCGGGTCCCTAGAGAGTCTTTAACTCTATCTTCATCATTTCTAAGTTTTATTTAAATTGGTTTTTGTGTTAACAACATCGCACTTCAGAACGCATAACATCTTCACTCAACGCTGGGCCATCTACCACGCTCGCTTCCCACGATGGTATCAATAAGACGATCGTAATCTTCAACAAATGAGCCAACGCTTTTCACAGCATTATACGCTCGCTTTGGTTGAAGAAATATTTAGGGTTTTATAAATAGAGGAAATTCGATTTTTTTTTATAATAAGTTGAGGTCTTACAAAATATATTAATATCTCAAATAAATATATAATCATTTCAGAATTTATATACACAATAATTATAACCATGTCGATCAATTCACCCAGATTTAAGTTTAAAGATATTCAATTATAAATTCAATGGTCATGATCATACCAGTCAACAATTCAACTTTGCACTACTGACCAAAGAGAACCCATAGTCATGATCATACCAAAAATCTACCCATCTTTACACTCAAGTCAAAGAGAAATATCATCATTAAGGTTATAAAAATGTTATATATAATAATAAAAATAATATAATCAACATATAGATTTAATCTCAAGAGTAAGATTCATAAATCAACGATAATTGATCGTAAAGTAAACCAATTTTGTCGTAAATAAGAACTTGAGAATAGTAACCCCTATACATGAAAAAAGGTAGAAATTTCACAATAAAATTCATACAAATATTTCTAAGATAATGATATTGAAAGAATAATATTTCTTAAGCTTATAAACAATTTATTTTAATTGTTTACACTTTACTAAATAATGCATTTAATCATTCTAAAATGCCAACCTCATAAGATTTCATCACCAATAACCAAAACCCTCATAAAAATCAGATATATCTCATGTAGGATTCTCAAGCCATAAAATCATATTTTCTAATTTTCTTACTTTACATAACATATTTAATTCATTTACTCATAATTAGTCCATTTTCATGAAAAATACCAAATCAGTTCCAAAAATATTCCTTTCTGGGATTTAGCAGAATATAGTCCCATATTGAACATATATTTTTCTCGTAATTTTAAAATTCATTTACTATTTTTCATATGGCCAAAACCATTTAATATTTAGACTTTTATCATAAATTTTACTTTTATCCAAAAATTCCAAAATTCACAGAGTATACTAATATTATATAGATATACTTCCAATAAAAATTTCATCAATTTTGGAGTTAACCACAAGGAGTTATAAGCGCTACTTTTATAATAGTTTTTTCATAAAATTCATAACTCTTAATCTATACATCTAAAAATTACCATTTTTGGACACAATCAATAAAACTCATCAAAATATCATTTCAAATTTTTCCAGAATTTTGAAGGTTTGAAAAGTTACTTAAACATGAAAACATAACAACCCTTAAAATCCCTTACCTCAAAAGAGCAATATTTCGACTCAATATCTGATATAAACGCACGAATCTAACTTGTGTCGATAAAGAACACTCAAGATATCTAAATACGTGAATAGTGTCAGATACGTGAATAGTGCCGATACGTGAATAGTAACTCCGACGCCAAAAGATAGAAATTCCACAAAAAACATTTTACGCTTCATTTAATAAGACTCGTGAATAAGAATCGTGAATAAGAACTCATGAATAGTAACTCGTGAATAAGAACTCATGAATAGTAACCCCGACATGAAAAAGTTCCAAATTTGATAAAACTTCAGATCAACATTTCAAAGATAATGATATCAAGAAATAATATCATTACGAAAAAAAAAAATATCCCTTACCTCAAAGAATCAAGATTTCTAAGGAAAGGTCAAGTGATGCCGAATGAAACTTGTACCAACAAAGAACTCTCAAAGTATCTAAATACTCACAAAATACCAATAATATAGAGAGAAAGAGAGAAAACTTTGTTTCTAGGTGTGATTTTTAATTCTAACTTAAATTTCTATTTATAGAAAATGTTAATTTACCAAGCAGATTTCGACCGCCACCGATGGCTTTTACTCGCTACTATTGCCACCCACCACATTTGAAATAAAATTCAGCACATTTCTTCACCAACCACAAGTGGGGCCCACTCAATTCTAGAATTTTCCACCAAAATCAATTATAAACCTAATTTCCTAATCGACACCTCTTAAAATTCATAACAAATCATTCGTGAATTTTTAATTCGCTCAAAATTTGTGGACATATACTCAACTTATGTATGTATAACATACCCAAAATTACCATTAATCCAACTGGTTTGATTAAAAATTATAACCCCGTAATATATCTCAAAACCCCCGATTTAATTTTTAATACCTCCAATCCGATAAAATACCGATAAAACACCTCAACATAATTTCTTCATTTATAACCGTATAAATAAATCCATCATTTATATCCACATAAAATAAATATTTCTTTATCATATGAATCAATAATTAATTATTCACAAATAATATTATGTAATCACAATTATGACAACCAGACTGCTCCTGTGAAAGCAGGGGCTTTCCGATAAGGATTTCTCTCTCATCAAGCAAGCAATTAGGTGACTCAAACCTCTCCTCGATGTAACTTTCTAGACATTGCTAATAATGCTATCTAATAATATTATTCAAATAATATGAATTATCGATCCGATAATGGAGATAATGTGCAAGTTGACAATTATCGAATGTTAATAATATAAAATATCAACGCAAAGAATTATCGAACCAATAAAATAAAATGTGAACAAGAATTCATCGAAAAATTATCGAAAAGGCCTTTCACGTAAGGATCAATAATTCAACAATTCGCATGCAATACCGCGTGCATCAGGCAACCACGCCAGACATCGTATTTTAACCACCGGGTATTCCAACAAAGATTAATCCAGAATAACTACGCCGTTATTTTTAACCAACTAATATTTGTCGCTTTCTTCATCCAATCGCTCACATGGGGCCCACACATGGTCGCTACTGGGCCGCATTTAATATTCCTGACAAGCATTTAATATTCCACCACCAAACGAATATTCCCTAACAAAAATGAATATTTTATAACCACTGCTTATTTTGAAATATTCACATGATTTAACCCTTAACTATCCACATTAATCAAATCAACCCTTACTATTTCAAAATAATAAATAAAGGAAATTCCTTTTATTTAAAAAAATTCGGGGTCTTACAACCTCCCTCCTTATGAAATTTCGTCTCTAAATTGACGACGTATACGGTATTTCAAAAGGTGAGGATACCTCGCTTTCATTTCCGCTTTCCAATTCCCGTGTCATTTCCTCTATAAGCATGATTCCTCCACAAAACTTTAACTTGTGGTATGAATTTTCATACAGTAGGGACATGCTCCTTCCTATCCAAGATCGTGACAGTACCTCCTCATACGCTAAGTCTTCTATTATCTCGTCCGGTTCTAACTCAATAACGTGGTTCGGTCTTTCACATATTTACATTTAAGCACAAGATATGTGAAACACATTATGAACACGAGACATACTTTGAGGTAACGCAAGTCTATAAAGCTACATTTCCTACTCTGGCCAAGAATTTGAAATGGACCAATAAATCGTGGATCGAGCTTTTCTCTTCCCAAATCTTGTAACTCCCTTCCATGGAGAAAACTCGTAACAATACATACGATCCCCTACATTAAATTCCACGCCCTTTCGATGAAGATCCGTGATAACTCTTTTGTCGATCTTGTGCCATTTGTATACGCTGTCAATCATTCGATCTTTTCTAAGAGTCATACGCATTTAACTCGGGTCCCAAAAATGTTGCTTCACCCACCTCATCCCAACATATCGGAGAACGACATTTTCGGCCCATATAATGCTTCAATGGAGCCACACCTATACTTGCCTCGATAACTCGTTGTTGTAGGAGAATTCCACCAATGGTAAATACTTATCCCAACTACCCTTGAAGTTCAGGACACGTAGTCTTAATAAATCTTCAAGAGTTTGAATAGTCCTCTCCGATTGTCCGTCTGCTTGGGGATGGTACGTCAACTAAATCGCAAACTGCGCTCATAGCTTTTTGCAAGCTAACCCAAAATCTTGAAGTGAATCTTGGGTCACGATCCAAACTATGGATACAGCATGCCATGCAACCTCACAATCTCATTTACGTACATACTAGCAAGACGCTCAAGTGAATAAGTCTCCCAGACGGCAAGAAATGAGCAGACTTGGTTAATCTATCAACAATAACCCAAATAAGATTGATGCCTTGAGAAACCGTAGGAAGACCCAGAATCTAAATCCATGGTAATGTGTTCCCACTTCCATTCCTAATCTCAAGTGGTTGCAACGGACCCTTAGGTACTAGATGCTCCGCCTTTACACGCCTGGCAAGTTAAACACATCGAGATAAACTTAATCTCTCTCTTCATATTATTCCACCAAAATGTATGTCAAGATCACGATACATTTTAAGACTTCCGTGATGGATTGCAAATGGTGTATGTGTGCCTCCATTATAATCTCAGACTTCAAATCGTAGTCGTTAGAACACAAAGTCTCAGAGTGGACTCAAGTATTCCTTCTTCATCAATTCTCGCCCTAATAGCTCCTTCTTGTACTTTCTTCTTCATACGCATACGCCTCCGGCTCAGGTGGCTCGAAAGCAACCTTAACTTTTCTATTAAAGTCGGGCTCTACGCAGATACTTGACATCATCGCACTCGCTCCTCAAGATATGATCTTCTACTCAACGCTACCTACCACGCTCGCTTTTACCGTGATGGTATCAATAGTGTGGTCGTAGTCTTTCAATAGCTCGAGCCAACGTCACCGCCGCATGTCGAAGTTCTTTTGAGTGAAGAAATATTTAAGGCTTTTTACGGTCCAATATATCTCCACTTTCTCCCCATATAGATAAGGCTCCATATTTTTAAGCTGAACGATCGGGCCGCTAACTCTAGATCACGAAGTAGGATAATTCCTCTCATACTCTTTAAGTTGTCATGAGGCATAAAGGCTATGACTTTCCCACGCTGCATGAGAACACATCCTAACCCCTCATTTCAAGATCATCAGAGATAACAAATCCATCCGAACCAGATGGTATTGTTGTAACAGTCTTAAATAAGTCTCCCTTAAGCTCTTGGAAACTCTTCTCGCATTCTTCATTCCAAACTAATTTTGTATCCTTCCGAAGTTAGCCGAAGTTAATGGAGTAGCGATTCGAGAAAACCCTTCCACTAATCTCCGATAATAACCAAATTTAAGCCCAAAAAGCTACGCATTTCACCACCGACTTTGGTTGCTCCCTAACTTTCAGATTGCTTCAATCTTCACGGATCAACAGATACTCCATGTTTTGACACATTGATGCCCAAGAAATGCTACTTCTTCAAGCCGTAACTCGCATTTCTTCAATTTGGCATATAGTTGGTTTTCACGAAGCCTTTTGGAGTACCAAACTCAAATGGTGCTCATGATCTTCACGACTTTTGGAATATATAAGGATGTCATCAATAAAGACAACAACGAACCGATCCAAATATTCCTTGAATACTTTGGCTCATCATATCCATGAAAGTCATAGAGAGCATTAGTTAGTCCGAAAGATACGACTAAGAATTCATAATGCCCATACCGAAGTTTCAAGGCGTCTTTGAATATCCTCGCTTTTAATCTTCAAATTGATGATATCCGTAATCTAAGATCGATTTTTGAAAAGAATTGCGGCCTCTCAGAATCGGTCAAACAAGTCATCAATACGAGAGGTAGGATACCTATTCTCGATGGTGACATGGTTCAATTCCCGATAGTCAATACAAAGTCGATACTCCCGCTTCTTTCTTCTTTACAAATAAAACAGAGCACCCCAAGGAGATGTACTAGATTTAATGAAACCGATGTCCAACAATTCTCGTAGTTGGACCTTTAACTCAAGTTCAACAGAGCCATTCGATATGGGTTTTAGAAATGGGCTTTGTCAAAGTTCAAGATCAATAAAGAATTCAACTTCACGCTCGGGGTAATCGGAAGTTCTTCAGAAATACGTCCGAAAGTCAATAACAACAGAATATTATTCAAATTTGACGTGTCTTTATTCAAATCCATTACATGGGCTAAGAAAGTTTGACATCCGCTTTTCAATAAACTAATAGCTTTATGATTAGATATGATAGTGATTGATTTTAATGGTTTAGTTGCTTGAATTGCATAACAAAGTTAGTTAGGAATATGAAAACTAACAACCTTATTTAAAAACAATCAATTTTGGCATGATGAGTAGTTAACCAATCAATCCCTAAAATCACATCAAAAGCAAGTATCTTTAAAGAGATAAGGTCAATGTGTAAGGTAATGGTGCCAACTTGAATCAAACAAGATTTATAAACAATGGATGTGATGAAGGTTTTCCTAACTGAGTTTCCACAGATAGTCAAAGTCTAATTTCTCCTGAGTCAAGTTTAAACGCTGAGCACAAGCAAGAGAGAGATAAATGAATGGGTAAAGACAAAGATTCGAGTAAGGTATAAACTTCGCAAGAATTTATAAATAGCTTACCCGTGATCACCTCGCTTGGGTTCCTCGATTATGACCAAACCACAACAAACGCTCTCTTCCTAATCGCTGACTTTGATTTTTTCTCGATATTTTTCGAGTCACCGCCCTCATTGAACTAGGTTTCGCTACTGCATAATCTCGAGCGATATGTCCTTCCTTTCCACAACTATAGCATACCTTGAACTGTTCAGGGCGCTTTGACCGATATGTCCCTCTTTTCCGTGATTTGTAGAAGATATATGACCGGTGGTCGTTCTCCTCCCTAGTAACCAATGTGTCCAAGACCGCCGCCTTCACATAGTCGTTGTTAAATCTCCTCTTTTAAAATCTCCTCCCGACTCGCTTCTTCCGCTTTTCACGACCATGATTACCACCAGAGAGTGGTTACCATTTCGTCTGGTCTGCTTTTCTCCGCAGTTATCATTATTCGCTGATCGCCATCTCGGTACGATCCTCGTTATGGTCCTCACCGACTGCATTTCGTTATCTCGCCTAATAATTGAGCCTGCTTACAACATCTCAATAAAGAGAAAGTTTATGAGAAATGAGATATCGACGTACGCCGTTTCAAACCTCTAAGAAACATCCGCCATAATGCCTCATTCTCCACCAAATGAGGTGCAAACCTAGATAACTCGCAAACTTTGCCTCGCATCTTTGTGAGACACCGCCATGTTGTTTTGCTCTAACTGATGAACTCCACTTCCTTCATACGATTTAACACTTTCGTGAAAGTATTTGTCATTAAATAGTCTCTCAAACGTCTCCCAAGACATGCCGAAAAAGTATGGATTTGGTACGCTTCACGCACTCCCACCAAAGATTCCGCTTCGCCACTAACATAAAGGTGGCGAATGGAACCTTCGTTTCCTCCGCATCCCAAGACATCGAATATCTTGTAATTTGTTTGACCCATGTTTCCGCCATGATCGGATCTCGCTTTCCTTAAATTTCGTGGTCCCAACTTTCGAATCGCCTGGCGTATTGACAACCCGTGAATTGCTATCATTTCTCCCAGATTTTGAACACGAAGTCTCCTCGTCTCGATTTTGCATGAATCGCAAAAACTTCTAAACATCCCTCGCTCATCATCTCGCTCCATGGTGTTGTTCACAGAGGAACATTGCCATCTGCACGCTTCTCCTCGCTGGTAAAGACAGCATCTCCACACGGCCTCATTTACTCCACTGTTAATATTCTCAACGACATTCTCAAATACCGCCATAAAACAAGGGTTAATTAATGAAATCAATATATCACATAATATCCCTTATATAATCGAATTAACTAACAAATAAGCTTTAGTAGGACACTAACAAGGATTTACTCTGCCTCCTCCTAGTTCTATTCCCCGATCTCCGCCGTAGATCATATCCCTAAGCTCGATACCAACCGTGACGCCCCAAAATAGGTATACATCACCCATTCGAAAGTCACATATACATGGTATGTAAAACAACTACAACTTTATTATTACAACAAGAAAATCGTGAGTTTAAATACAAATATTATCTTCTGCATAATATTTATACTCACATAAATCCTCATCACATTTATCGATACATTATTTTACAAAAATGGTGAGGACTACTAAACAATCCTTTCTAAAACCTTCATTCCATACCCGACTCATACTCGCTTATATTCTCGCCCCCGAGAAGAATGGAACAAAAGGAAAAGGGTGAGCTCAACTAGCTCAAGAAGAATATTACGACTAAGATAATATACAACAAATTATCGTTAGTCTTCAACAGGAAAAATTTAATAGAATACAATAGACAACAAGTTTCAGATCAATATTCGCAAATGAAATAATAATTCATGTAAGAGTTACGTAGAGAATGAAATCTACTATAATCTATGAATTTAATAATACCATCATCAATATTTTATCCTCGTAACATCAATCAATATTCATCTCAAATCAAACATTCATCTTTGCACTACAGCCAAAGATATTCATCATCGGCCATTGTTCATCTCAACACTGCTCATCTTTGCACTATGTGCCAAAGATATTCATCACTTGGTCATGTTCATTTAAACACTGCTCATCTTTTGCACTACAAAGCCAAAGATATTCTTCAGAAATCATTCATCTTCTTTGCATGTGCCAAAGATATTCAATAATATCATCATTTAAGACCGAGGATGATGAAAATATTTTAAAGAACTAATCCAAGAAACAAAATGACAAGGATTAAGGATTAATGATTCGTACTTTGTTTTATCCATGTCCAACAATACCTCAAAAAATAATCATAGTGGTGTAAAATTCAAGAATGATCAAAACATGGATACAATCAAAGCTAGTATCCGTAATAGATATTTTGGACAAAAGAAAAATTTTCATTTTCTATGAATAGTGCCATATACGTGAATAAGGCCAGACACGTAAATAAGTAACTCGGACACCAAAAGATAGAAATTCCACAAAAAAATATTTTCACGCTTACTAATAGTAGACTGAATAAGAATCGTGAATAAGAACTCATGAATAAGAACTCGTGAATAAGAACTCTCATGAATAAGTAACCTCGATACATGAAAAAGTTCCAAATTTGATAAAAACTTCAGATCAATATTTCAAAGATAATGATATCAAGAAATAATATCATTAAAAAAAAATAATATCCCTTACCTCAAAGAATCAAGATTTCGGAAGGAAAGGCTCAAGTGATTTGAATGAAACTCAGATCGAATAAAGAACTCTCAAAGTATCTAAATACTCACAAAATACGCTCAATAATATAGAGAGAAAGAGAGAAAACTTTGTTTTTGTGTGATTTTCAATTCTAACTTAGCCCCTCATTTATAGAAAATGTTAGCCCTACCAAGGCATTTCGACTGCCACCCGATGGCTTTACTCGCTACTATTGCCACCCACCACATTTGAAATAAAATTCAGCACATTTCTTCACCAACCACAAGTGGGGCCCACTCAATTCTAGAATTTTCCACCAAAATCAATTATAACCCTAATTTCCTAATCATACACCTCTTAAAATTCATAACAAATCATTCGTTGCATTTTTAATCTGCTCAAAATTTGTGGACATATACTCAACTTATGTATGTATAACATACCCAAAAATTTCCACAATCCATCCGGTCGGATTAAAAATTATAATCCCGCAATATATCTCAAAACCCCGATTTAATTTTTAATACCTCCAATCCGTAAAATACCGATAAAACACCTCAACAATAATTTCTTCATTTATAACCGTATAAATAAATCCATCATTTATATCCACATAAAATAAATATTTCTTTATCATATGAATCAATAATTAATTATTCACAAATAATATTACGTAATCACAATTATGACAACCGTGCCGCTCCTGTGAGCAGGGCTTTCGATAAGGATTTCTCCATTGGCGCCGCAATTAGGTGACCAAACCTCTCCTTCACGTAACTTTCTAGACATTGCCAATAATGTTATCTAATAATATTATTTAAATAATATGAATTATTGATCCGATAATGGAGATATAATGCGTAAAAGGACAATTATTGAACAACAATAATATAAAATATCAACGCAAAGAATTATTGAATCAATAAAATAAAATATTGAACAAGAATCACCGTAAAAATTATTGAGTAAAGGCCTTCACGTAAGGATCAATAATTCAACAATGCGGTAATACGTAAAGCTCATCGTGGCAACCACGCCAGACATCAGATTTTAACCACCGGTATTCCAACAGCCTTAACTAGAATAACTACGCTGCTATTTTTTAACCAACTTATATTTGTCGCTTTCTTCATCCAATCGCTTCCGTTATGGGCCATTATTATCAAGTCGCTACCGTCGCATTTAATATTCCCCGACAGCATTTAATATTCCACCACCAAACTAATATTCCCCGACAAAATGAATATTTTATAACCACTTGCTTATTTTGAAATATTTCATGATTTAACCCTTAACTATCCACATTAATCAAATCAACCCTTACTATTTCAAAATAATAAATAAAGGAAATTCCTTTTATTTAAAAAAATTTCGGTCTTACACTTATTCACTTGAACGTCTTGCTTAGTATGTACGTAAATGAGATTGTGAGGTTGCATGGGATGCCTCAGATCCATAGTTTTGGATCGTGACCCAAGATTCACTTCAAGATTTTGGGTTAGCTTGCAAAAAGCTAGCGGGCACGGATTTGCGATTTAGTTTGGCATACCATCCCCAAACCTGGACGGGACAATCGTAGAGGACTATTCAAACTCTCAAGATTTATTAAGACTCGTGTCCTAGACTTCAAGGGCATTGGGATAAGTATTTACCATTGGTGGAATTCTCCTACAACAACAGCTTATCGTGCAAGTATAGGTGTGGCTCCATTCAAGCATTATATGGACGAAAATGTCGCTCTCCAATATGTTGGGATGAGGTGGGTGAAGCAACATTGTTGGGACCCGAAAGTTAAGACGTATTTACTCACCTGAAAAAATCCAAATGATTCGACAACGTGATACAAACCAGATAAGATCGATAAAAGAGTTATGCGGATCTTCATCGAAAGGACGTGGAATTTAGTGTGGGGATCATGTATTGTCATGAAGTTGCTCCATGGATGGGAGTTACAAGATTTGGGAAGAGAGGAAAGCTCAATCCACGATTTATCGTCCATTTCAAATTTTCGACCGAGTAGGAAATGTAGCCTATGACTTGCATTACCTCCGAGTATGTCTCTCGTGTTCATAATGTGTTTCACATATCTGCATCGTAAATATGTGAAAGACCCGAACCACGTTATCGAGTTAGAACCTGACGAGATAGCCAAGACTTAACGTATGAGGAGGTACCTATCAAGATCTTGGATAGAAGGAGCATGTCCCACGCCAAGAAAGGTCATACCACAAGTTAAAGTTTTGTGGAGGAATCATGCTATAGAGGAAATGACCAGGAATTGGAAACGGAAATGAAAGCGAGGTATCCTCACCTTTTCAAACACCGGTATCGTCACGCCAATTTCGAGGACGAAATTTCATAAGGAGGGAGGTCAGAAGACCTCAAATTTTTTAAATAAAAGGAATTTCCTTTATTTATTATTTTGAAATAGTAAGGGTTGATTTGATTAATGTGGATAGTTAAGGGTTAAATACGCAAATATTTCAAAATAAGCTGGTTATAAAATATTCATTTTGTTTGGGAATATTCGTTTGGTCGTGGAAATATTAAGATCGCTTGTGAATATTCGCATTTGCCACAAGCCCACGCATGTGGGCCCCATAACGGAAAAGCGATTGGATGAAGAAAACGCACAAATATAAGTCAAGTTAAAAATAACTACAGTAGTTGTTACCGTTAAGACCGGTTGAATACCCTATGTGGTTAAAATAAAGAATACGCTGGTGGTTTAAAGAAGACAGCATTACCAGATTGCACAAAGATTGTTGAATTATTGATCCTTACGTAGCATAAGGCACTACTCAATAATTTTTACAAGAGTTATCGCTCAATATTTTATTTTATTGATTCAATAATTCATTGCTATTGATATTTTATATTATTGTTGTTCAATAATTGTCACCGCACATTATCTCCATTATCGTATCAATAATTCATATTATTTAAATAATATTATTAGATAGCATTATTGGTAATGTCTAGAAAGTTCTCGCCAAGGAGAGGTTTGGTCACCTAATTGCTCTCGCCAAGAAGGAGAAATCCTTATCTGAAAGCCCCTCTTCCGGGGGAACTACCGGTCATCATAATTGTGATTCTGTAATATTATTTGTGAATAATTAATTATTGATTCATATGATAAAGAAATATTTATTTTATGTGGATATAAATGATGGATTTATTTATGTGGTTATAAATGAAGAAATTATTGTTGAGGTGTTTTATCAAGATTTTACAGATTGGAGGTATTAAAATTAAATCGTGGGTTTTGAGATATATCATGGGATTATAATTTTTAATCCGACCGTTGATTGTGGTAATTTTTGGGTATGTTATACATACATAAGTTGAGTATATGTCCACAAATTTTGAACCGTTAAAAATGCACGAATGATTTGTTATGAATTTTAAGAGGTGTCCGATTAGGAAATTAGGGTTATAATTGATTTTGGTGGAAAATTCTAGAATTGAGTGGGCCCCACTTGTGGTTGGTGAAGAAATGTGCTGAATTTTATTTCAAATGTGGTGGGTGGCAATAGTAGTAGTAAAGCCATCGTGTAAAGAAAGTCAAGTCTCGCTTTCTACGGCTAACATTTTCCTATAAATAGAGGGCTAAGTTAGAATTGAAAATCACACCGTAAACAAAGTTTTTCTTCTCTCTATATTATTGAGCGTATTTTGTGAGTATTTAGATACTTTGAGAGTTGTCGTGCTCAAAGATAAGTTTCATTCAAAGATCACTTCCGACCTTTCCTTCCAAGCATCGATTCTTTCGAGGTAAGTGGATATTATTTTTTTTTTCAGAATGATATTATTTCTTCAATATCATTATGTTGAAATGTTGATCCAAGTTTTTATCAAATTTGGAACTTTTTCATGCTCTGGGTTACTATTCATGAGTTACATTATTCACGAAAGTTACTATTCATGAGTTACTATTCACGAAGTTACTATTCACGCAGTACTATTCATGAAGCGTGAAGATGTTTTTGTGGAATTTCTATCTTTTGGTGTCGGATTTATTATTCATGATATTTCAGACTATTCACGATACCTTGACTATTCACGATACTCGACTATTCACCAAAAATAAAATTTCTTCTTTTGTCCAAAACATCTATTTTGGATACTAGCTTTGATTGTATCCATGTTTTAATCATTCTGAATTTTACACCACCGTGATTATTTTTGGGGTATTGTTGGACATGGATAAAACAAAGTACTAATCCTTAATCCTTAATCCTTGTCATTTTGTTTCACCGATTCGTTTCTTTAAAAATATTTTTCATCATCCTCTACCTTAAATGATGATATTATTGAATATCTTTGGCCCCGTAGTAAAGCAAAGATGAATGATTTCAAGAATATCTTTCGGCTCAGTAGTGCAAAGATGAACAGTGTTTAAATGAACATGATTAATCGATGAATATCTTTGGCCTCAGTAGTGTAAAAGATGAACAGTGTTGAGATGAACATGACCGATCGATGAATATCTTTGGCCTCAGAAAGAAAAAGATGAATGTTTGATTTGAGATGAATATCGATTGATGTTACAGGATAAAATATTGATGATGGATCGTTAAATTCATAGATTATAGTAGATTTCATTCTCTACGTAACTCTTCTATGAATTATTATTTCCATGCTAATATTGATCTCAAACTTGTTGTCTATCAGATTCTATTAAATTTTTCCTGTTGAAGACTAACGATAATTTGTTGTATATTATCTTAGTCATAATATTCTTTTTCGAAGCTAGTTGAGCTCACCCTTTCCTTTTTGTTCCATTCTTCTCGTGAGGCTTAGAATATAGCGATGTAGTACGTAGCTCCTGGGTATGGAATGAAGGTTTTAGAAAGGATTGTTTAGTAGTCCTCACCATTTTGTAAAATAATGTATCAATAAATGTGATGAGGATTTATGTGAGTATAAATATTGTCTGTAAGATAATATTTGTATTTAAACTCACGCTTTATCGTTGTAATAATAAAGTTGTAGTTGTTTTCGCATCATGTATCGACAACTCGTAATGGGTGATGTATACCTATTTTGGGGGCGCCACAAAGTTATTCCAATGTAATAATAAGCAATGGAATAACATAAGGATTTCACCAAGTATAGGTACGCCACAGATACAAAGTTATGTATAGGGTATGCCACTTTTACAAAGTTATTCCAATGTAATAATAGTGAATGGAATAATGTAAGTTCTCTTCAAGAAGAAAGAATAACACCCCTTACCGTAAAAGAACCTAATATAAGTAGTGAAGTACCGTAATACTCTTCTTCTTCTTCTCTCTCTATAGATTTTCTCTATAGCTTCTCTCTATAATTTCTCTCTCAGAGTTTCAAAGAATTCGTAAGAAAATAATGAAGGAATGAGCTTCTATTTATAGAAAATGGAATGCATAAGAATTAATCCATGAACTATCAGATTGATTTACTTTAATCGACGGTCCATATTTAAAGAAAAATCTTTTAAATAAAATATAATATATTCTATTTATATAAAAACATTTTACTATGCAAACACTACGCAATACTATGCAAAACACTATGCAAAATACTACGCAACACTATGCATAATAAAATATAATATATTCTATTTACGTAATAACTTTAATAAAGTATTCTATTTTATATAAAAGATGTTTCGCTTTTATTACGTTAATAATATTTAATAAAACAAAACGTCATTATCGCTATAATAATTCATATTATTAATCGACAATAATGGAATCAAACCGAGTGACTTCTCACATAAGCATCAATAATCAATACCGCTGTGCTACTACGCAACCACACTTATTATCGCATTTTTTTACTACCGAAAGTAGTTCAACAAGAACTACGGTGAAAACTTCCACCGTTATTTCAATAAAATATTTTTGTCGTTTTTCTCAATCCCGATAATAATTTCGTTGTGGGTCCACCAATGATTGAGTCGTCATACTAATATTCCTCGCTAAATGTAATATTCCCCACCAATCTAATATAATATAACCACTGCGATACTTTGCAAAATTTATAAATACTACCCACAACTATAATATTATCTCAAATTCACACCATAATATTAAAAAATTATTTTGACAAAATTTAAATCTTTATTGATAAAATCTGGGGTCTCACACTTACTTCTAGAATAACGCATTCTTGCACCTTCTTCTTTATATTCATCAGCTCTAGTGTGTAGCTTGAGCGGTTTTAACGTTGATTCTACTCGTATATTCGTTATCTTCACGTGGGTCCCTAGAGTCTTTAACTCTATCTTCATCATTTCTAAGTTTTACGAAATTGGTTTTTGTGTTAACAACATCGCACTTGTAAACGCATACGATCTTCTACTCAACGCGTCATCTACCACGTTCGCTTTCCCACGATGGTATTGAATAGTACGATCGTAATCTTCAACAGCTCGAGCCAACGTCTTTTGCGCATTATACGTTCGTTTTGGTTGAAGAAATATTTAAGGGTTTTATAAATAGAGGAAATTCGATTTTTTTTTATAATAAGTTGAGGTCTTACAAAATATATTAATATCTCAAATAAATATATAATCATTTCAGAATTTATATACACAATAATTATAACCATGTTGATCAATTCACCCTTGCATTTAAGCTAAAGATATTCAATTATAAATTCAATGGTCATGATCATACCAGTCAACAATTCAACTTTCAGACCATCGACCAAAAGAGAACCCATAGTCACGATCATACCAAAAATCTACCCATCTTTACACTCAAGTCAAAGAGAAATATCATCATTAAGGTTATAAAAATGTTATATATAATAATAAAAATAATATAATCAACATATAGATTTAATCTCAAGAGTAAGATTCATAAATCAACGATAATTTGATCAGAAAAAGAAACCAATTTTGTCGTAAATAGTAACTTGAGAATAGTAACCCCGACATGAAAAAGGTAGAAATTTCACAATAAAATTCATACAAATATTTCGGTATAATGATATTGAAAGAATAATATTTCTTAAGCTTATAAACAATTTATTTTAATTGTTTACACTTTACTAAATAATGCATTTAATCATTCTAAAATGCCAACCTCATAAGATTTCATCACCAATAACCAAAACCCTCATAAAAAATCTGCATATATCTCATGTAGGATTCTCAAGCCATAAAATCATATTTTCTAATTTTCTTACTTTACATAACATATTTAATTCATTTACTCATAACTAGTCCATTTTCATGAAAAATACCAAATCAGTTCCAAAAATATTCCTTTTCTGGGATTTAGCAGAATATAGTCCCATATTGAACATATATTTTTCTCAGAATTTTTAAAATTCATTTACTATTTTTCATATGGCCAAAACCGCCGAATATTTAGACTTTTATCATAAATTTTACTTTTATCCAAAAATTCCAAAATTCACAGAGTATACTAATATTATATAGATATACTTCCAATAAAAATTTCATCAATTTTGGAGTTAACCACAAGGAGTTATAAGCAGTTACTTTTATAATAGTTTTTTCTCATAAAATTCATAACTCTTAATCTATACATCTAAAAATTACCATTTTTGGACACAATCAATAAAACTCATCAAAATATCATTTCAAATTTTTCCAGAATTTTTGAAGGTTTGAAAAGTTACGAAACATGAAAAACATAACAACCCTTAAAATCCCTTACCTCAAAAGAGCAATATTTCTGACTTGAATATCGGATATAACGCTGAACGAACTTGTGTCGTATAGCAACACTCAAGATATCTAAATACGTGAATAGTGCCGTATACGTGAATAGTGCCGTATACGTGAATAGTAACTCCGACGCCAAAAGATAGAAATTCCACAAAAAAAACATTTTTACGCTTCATGAATAGTACTCGTGAATAGTAACTCGTGAATAGTAACTCATGAATAGTAACTCGTGAATAGTAACTCATGAATAGTAACCCCGACATGAAAAAGTTCCAAATTTGATAAAAACTTCAGATCAACATTTCAGCATAATGATATTGAAGAAATAATATCATTACAAAAAAAAAAAAATATCCCTTACCTCAAAGAATCAAGATTTTAAGGAAAGGCTCAAGTGATGTTGAATGAAACTTGTAGATCGAATAAAGAACTCTCAAAGTATCTAAATACTCACAAAATACGCTCAATAATATAGAGAGAGAAAGAGAAAACTTTGTTTTACGGTGTGATTTTTAATTCTAACTTAGCCCTCTATTTATAGAAAATGTTAGCCCTACCAAGCAGATTTGACTCGCAACTGATGGCTTTTACTCGCTATTATTGCCACCCACCACATTTGAAATAAAATTCAGCACATTTCTTCACCAACCACAAGTGGGGCCCACTCAATTCTAGAATTTTCCACCAAAATCAATTATAAACCTAATTTAGAATCAGACACCTCTTAAAATTCATAACAAATCATTCGTGAATTTTAACGGTTCAAAATTTGTGGACATATACTCAACTTATGTATGTATAACATACCCAAAATTACCATTAATCCAACGGTCGGATTAAAAAATTATAACCCCCATAATATATCTCAAAACCCCGATTTAATTTTTTAATACCTCCAATCCGATAAAATCTTCGATAAAACACCTCAACATAATTTCTTCATTTATAACCAGATAAATAAATCCATCATTTATATCCACATAAAATAAATATTTCTTTATCATATGAATCAATAATTAATTATTCACAAATAATATTACGTAATCACAATTATGACAACCGCACTGCTCCTCAGAAAGCAGGGGCTTTCCGATAAGGATTTCTCCTCATCTTGGCGCCGCAATTAGGTGACCAAACCTCTCCTCGATGTAACTTTCTAGACATTCGCCAATAATGCTATCTAATAATATTATTCAAATAATATGAATTATTGATCCGATAATGGAGATAATGTGGCAAGTGACAATTATTGAACAAAGAATAATATAAAATATCAACGCAGCAATTATTGAACCAATAAAATAAAATGTTGAACAAGAATTCACCGTAAAAATTATTGAGTAAAGGCCTTCACGTAAGGATCAATAATTCAACAATTTCAGGCAATACCGTAGCCACTCTTATAGTAACCAACGCCAGACATCGTATTTTAACCAACGGGTATTCCAACAAGATAATCTGTAATAACTACGCCTGTTATTTTTAACCAACTAATATTTGTCGTTTTCTTCATCCAATCGCTTTCAAGTTATGGGGCCCACACATGGTCGCTAGCGTCGTGCATTTAATATTCACAAGCATTTAATATTCCACGACCAAAACTAATATTCCCCGACAAAATGAATATTTTATAACCACTTGCTTATTTTGAAATATTTGCGTATTTAACCCTTAACTATCCACATTAATCAAATCAACCCTTACTATTTCAAAATAATAAATAAAGGAAATTCCTTTTATTTAAAAAATTTCGGTCTTACAACCTCCCTCCTTATGAAATTTCGTCCTCTAAATCGACGACGTATACGTGGTATTTCGAAAAGGTGAGGATACCTCGCTTTCATTTCCGCTTTCCAATTCCCTGTGTCATTTCCTCTATAGCATGATTCCTCCACAAAACTTTAACTTGTGGTATGACCTTCAAGGCTGTAGGGACATGCTCCTTCCTATCCAAGATCTTCGACAGTACCTCTCATCACGTTAAGTCTTGCTATCTCGTCCGGTTCTAACTCAATAACGTGGTTCGGGTCTTTCACATATTTACGAAGTACGAGATATGTGAAACACATTATGAACACTAGACATACTTGAGGTAACGCAAGTCTATAGGCTACATTTCCTACTCGGTCAAGAATTTGAAATGGACCAATAAATCGTGGATTGAGCTTTCCTCTTCCCAAATCTTGTAACTCCCTTCCATGGAGCAACTCGTAATAATACATGATCCCCTACATTAAATTCCACGTCCTTTCGATGAAGATCCGCATAACTCTTTTGTCGATCTTGTGCCATTTGTATACGTTGTCGAATCATTTGGATCTTTTCGGTGAGTCATACGCTTCTAACTCGGGTCCCAAAAATGTTGCTTCACCCACCTCATCCCAACATATCGAGAACGACATTTTCGTCCATATAATGCTTGAATGGAGCCACACCTATACTTGCTCGATAACTGTTGTTGTAGGAGAATTCCACCAATGGTAAATACTTATCCCAACTACCCTTGAAGTCAGGACACGTAGTCTTAATAAATCTTCAAGAGTTTGAATAGTCCTCTCTCCGATTGTCCGTCTGGTTTGGGGATGGTATGCGTCAACTAAATCGCAAACTGCGGTGCCCATAGCTTTTTTGCAAGCTAACCCAAAATCTTGAAGTGAATCTTGGGTCACGATCCAAACTATGGATACTGGTGCATGCCACGCAACCTCACAATCTCATTTACGCATATACTAGCAAGACGCTCAAGTGAATAAGTCTCCAGATCGGCAAGAAGAAATGAGCAGACTTGGTTAATCTATCAACAATAACCCAAATAGCATTGATGCCTTGAGAAACCGTAGGAAGACCCGTAACGAAATCCATGGTAATGTGTTCCCACTTCCATTCCGGAATCTCAAGTGGTTGCAACGGACCCTTAGGGTACTAGATGTCCGCCTTTACACGCACCGGCAAGTTAAACACATCGAGATAAACTTTGCAATCTCTCTCTTCATATTATTCCACCAAAATGTATGTCAAGATCACGATACATTTTAGTACTTCCGGGATGGATTGCAAATGGTGTATGTGTGCCTCCATTATAATCTTGTACTTCAAATCGTAGTCGTTAGGAACACAAAGTCTAGAGTGGACTCAAGTATTCCTTCTTCATCAATTCTCGCCCTAATAGCTCCTTCTTGTACTTTCTTCTTCATACGATCGCCTCTCGCCCGGTGGCTTGAGCAACCTTAACTTTTTCTATTAAAGTTGGCTCTACGCAGTATACTTGACATCATCGCACTCGCTCCTCAAGATATGATCTTCTACTCAACGCGTCACCTACCACGCTCGCTTTACTGAGGATGGTATGAATAGTGTGGTCGTAGTCTTCAATAGCTCGAGCCAACGTCATTGCCGCATGTTGAGTTCTTTTGAGTGAAGAAATATTTAAGGCTTTTATGGTCCGAATATATCTCCACTTTCTCCCATATAGATAAGTGCCTCCATATTTTTTAATATTAAAACGATCCGGCCGCTAACTCTAGATCATGAGTAGTAGGATAATTCCTCTCATACTCTTTTTTTAAGTTGTCGCGAGGCATAGGCTATGACTTTCCCACGTTGCATGAGAACACATCCTAACCCTTTGCCTCAAGCATCGCCAGTAGATAACAAATCCATCCGAACCAGATGGTATTGTTAGAACAAAAGCCAAATAAGTCTCCTCTTAAGCTCTTGGAAACTCTTCTCGCATTCTTCATTCCAAACGAATTTTGTATCCTTCCGAAGTTAGCCGAAAGTTAATGGAGTAAGCGGTGGATGGGTACGCTTCACGTACTCCCACCAAGAGTCCGGCCGCCATTTTAACATAAAGGTGGCGAATGGAACCTTCGTTTCTCCTCCGCATCCCAAGACATCGAATATCTTGGTAATTTGTTTGACCCATGTTTCCGCCATGATCGATCCGGCTTTCCTTAAATTCTCGTGGTCCCAACTCTTTGAATCGCTTGGGTGTGACAACCCGTGAATTGCTATCATTTCCTCCTCGTATTTTGAACACGAAGTCTCCTCGTCTCGATTTTTTGCATGAACTGCGCAAAAACTTCTAAACATCCCTCGCTCATCATCTCGCTTCAATGGTGTTATTCATGGGAGAACATCACAACACTGTTGCACGCTCTCCTCGTTGGTGAGTACAAAGCTCTCCACGCTCTCATTTCCATTGTTAATATATTCTCACGACATTCTCAAATCATACCGCCATAAAACAAGGGTTAATTAAGGAAATCAATATATCACATAATATCCCTATATCTCGACCAACTAACAAATAAGCTTAGGTAGGACACACTAGCGAAGGATTTACTCGCTCATCCCTCCTAGTTCTATTCCCCGATCTCCGCTTGGAGATCATATCCCTAAGCTCGATACCAACCTATGACGCCCCAAAATAGGTATACATCACCCATTCCGAGTTGTCAATACACGGTATGTAAACAACTACAACTTTATTACTACAACAAGAAATCGTGAGTTTAAATACAAATATTATCTTCTGCATAATATCTATACTCAAATAAATCCTCATCACATTTATTGATATATTATTTTACAAAATGGTGAGGACTACTAAACAATCCTTTCTAAAACCTTCATTCCATACCCCAGACTGCATCTCGCTTATATTCTCGCCTCCCCGAGAAGAATGGAAAAAAAGGAAAAGGGTGAGCTCAACTAGCTCAAGAAAGAATATTATGACTAAGATAATATACAACAAATTATCGTTAGTCTTCAACAGGAAAAATTTAATGTAATACAATAGACAACAAATTTTAAATCAATATTAGAATGGAAATAATAATTCATAAGAAAGTTACGTAGAGAATGAAATCTACTATAATCTATGAATTTAATACCCATCATCAATATTTTATCCTCGTAACATCAATCAATATTCATCTCAAATCAAATATTCATCTTTGCACTACAAAGCCAAAGATATTCATCATCGGCCATGTTTATCTCAACACTGCTCATCTTTGCACTAAAGGCCAAAGATATTCATCATCATTATGTTCATTTAAACACTGCTCATCTTTGCACTACAGCCAAAGATATTCTTCAGAAATCATTCATCTTTGCACTACTGTGCCAAAGATATTCAATAATATCATCATTTAAGACCGAGGATGATGAAAAATATTTTAAAGAAACGAATCCAAAGTGAAACAAAATGACAAGGATTAAGGATTCGTACTTGGTTTTATCCACGCCCAAAAATACCTCAAAAATAATCATAGTGGTGTAAAATTCAAGAATGATCAAAACATGGATACAATCAAAGCTAGTATCCAGAATAGATATTTTGGACGAAAAGAAGAAATTTTATTTTTTCTATGAATAGTGTCGTGATATCACGTGAATAAGGTCAGATATCGTGAATAAAGTCTTAAATATAACGTGAATAGTAAACTCCGACACCAAAAGATAGAAATTCCACAAAAAAATATTTTCACGCTTCATGAATAAGACTCGTGAATAAGAACTCATGAATAGTAAACTCGTGAATAAGAACTCGTGAATAGTAACCCCATAATGAAAAAGTTCCAAATTTGATAAAAACTTCAGATCAACATTTCAAAGATAATGATATGAAGAAATAATATCATTAAAAAAAAAATATCCCTTACCTCAAAGAATCATTGCCGGAAGGAAAGTTCTAAGTGATCTTGAATGAAACTTGTCTTGAACAAAGAACTCTCAAAGTATCTAAATACTCACAAAATACGCCTCAATAATATAGAGAGAAAAGAGAAAACTTTGTTTCGGTGTGATTTTCAATTCTAACTTAGCCCTCTATTTATAGGAAAATGTTAGCCCGTACCAAGCGGACTTGACACCAAGCTTACGATGGCTTTTACTCGCTACTATTGCCACCCACCATATTTGAAATAAAATTCAGCACATTTCTTCACCAACCACAAGTGGGGCCCACTCAATTCTAGAATTTTCCACCAAAATCAATTATAAACCTAATTTCCGAATCGAGACACCTCTTAAAATTCATAACAAATCATTCGTGAATTTTTAGCTGTTCAAAATTTGTGGACATATACTCAACTTATGTATGTATAACATACCCAAAAATTACCTACAATCCAACTATCGGATTAAAAATTATAACCCCATAATATATCTCAAAACCCCACGATTTAATTTTTAATACCTCCAATCCGATAAAATCTCGATAAAACACCTCAACATAATTTCTTCATTTATAACCACATAAATAAATCCATCATTTATATCCACATAAAATAAATATTTCTTTATCATATGAATCAATAATTAATTATTCACAAATAATATTACAGTAATCACAATTATGACAACCAGCCGTTTCCTGGAAAGAGGGCTTTCCGATAAGGATTTCTCCTTCTTGGCGCCTTGCAATTAGGTGACCAAACCTCTCCTCGATGTAACTTTCTAGACATTGCCAATAATGCTATCTAATAATATTATTCAAATAATATGAATTATTGATCCGATAATGGAGATAATGCAAGTGATAATTATTGAACAATGTTAATAATATAAAATATCAACGCAAGCAATTATTGAACCAATAAAATAAAATATTGAAGCAAGAATTCACCGTGAAAATTATTGAGTAAAGTGCCTTCACGTAAGGATCAATAATTCAATAATTACGCAATACCTGAAGCCATTCTTGTGTAACCACGCCAGACATCTTGTATTTTAACCACGGGTATTCCAACGAAGATAATGGTAACAATAACCACGCCGTTATTTTTAACCAACTTATATTTGTCGTTTTCTTCATCCAATCGCTTTCGTTATGGGGCCCACACATGCATACTGCTAGGCCGTAAATTTAATATTCCCTTACAAGCATTTAATATTCCACGACCAAACGAATATTCCCTAACAAAATGAATATTTTATAACCACTTGCTTATTTTGAAATATTTGCGTATTTAACCCTTAACTATCCACATTAATCAAATCAACCCTTACTATTTCAAAATAATAAATAAAGGAAATTCCTTTTATTTAAAAAAATTCGAGGGTCTTACAAGAAATGCCTCTCGTAGATAATGCATCGAGGGTCATCGCTCAACCGCTTCAGATAGAAGTTCTTTTAGACAAAACCTCCATTTTTCTCCCCAAATCATTTCAAGATATTCGCTCCCATCTTTCCCCCAAATCATCTTCACCTCCTGGGTCCTCTCTCTCTCTAAACACTTTCTCTCTCCGCTTCTTCCTCCGCCTCTCGTTCTCCTCTCTAACCCAAATCATTTCACTTTCTCTGCCGCTCGTTACTCAATCAACCACTCATCATCTTCTACTCGGATTGGGCACACTTTTTTAGATCGTGAAACCCTAGGCATCGTGGGATCCGTTCTCATCTCTGCCCTTCTTATCGAATTGTAACTCGCATCATCTTCTTCTACTCGAATGCGCGTGTCTTTTTTGGTTGTCCGTTGATATCTCAATGTGTCTCCCAGAATCGGAGAGCCTTCTCAGGTCCTCTTTCTCTCAATCAACAGTATATGATCCCTTTTGAGCAGGGTTGAGCATTGCATCCATGGGAAAAGTATTTTTTTTAGAAATTCATAAATTAAATTGTGTATTGGGATATTTTGGCAATGTTTTGTGCCCCTTTGAGCAGGGTTGAACGTTGCATCCATGGGAAAAGGCTGTAATCAACAAAGATCTTGTGTGTTCCCATTAACAAGTCTCCAAATTGGGTAAGGATATATGTTTTCTTTAACTTGAGTTTCATTCGTAAATTAGTATTTTTTTTGTTATTTCATTTAATTGGATTATAGGAAGCTATCTTTTTTGTTAATCCTCAATTTTAGTGATAATAATTAATTATGCTGATGTGATTTAATGTCAAACAAACCTATTAAAAATTATATTTTTTGGTGTAATTAGCTAAAACTATTACGATCTTTGGATAAGTGGAACACAAAGACATGTAGTCTTCATTGGCATTGCTTCCTAATTTTTGGTGTCCATTCTAGGTTAAACAACACAATTTTAGTCATTGCGCACCATGGAAGTCAATGGACACAGAAATTAACTATTGTCAAAATCAACTTGAATTTGATTAAACAAGTATGTTGACATTTTCATTTGGACAAAATAGAAAATGGAAACAGAATTCTTATTCAGGACTTCCAGTATTAATTGTTGCATATTATTCCTTCTAGTTTGCTAATTTATACTTTTGAGTAGTTCTGCATTGATAGTTTTACAAGTTTTATTTTATCTGATACATCCCACTGGTTAGATAGTTTTATAAGTTTTATTTTATCTGATACATCCCACTGTCAACTTTTCACAACCCTTGTTTCGAGGCACTTTGTTGATATGTCTAGCATAAGAATTGAGGGGCTTCTAGCTACATTCCCAAAGTTGGTTGGAACTGGAAAACAACACACTTATATTGAGACTGAAAACGTGCGCTATGTTTACCAACCAATTGAGGCTCTGTATTTGCTGCTTGTAACAAACAAATAGAGCAACATTCTTGAAGATTTGGATACACTCAAGCTTCTCTCCAAACTTGTATCCTCTCGGTGTTGGTGATTTGTACATTTATTATTGAACTGATAGTTGTCTCTATGTGCTAATATTTCTGCTTAAATCGTTGGAAACTGGCTACTCTCTTATAATAATGCAACGGATTTACAATTTTCCTCTTGTCATTTGATTAAGTCTTACTTGTAAGTTTTTCTTGAGAGTGAGGCAAATAAATACTGATCAAGAAGAACTAATGTTGATGAAGACCCAAGATATAGGATATGTCATCCGAAAGTTCAGATTGAGAAGAAGGTTAAGTTTTAAAACATTAAGCTCAATCTTATAATGGATTTAATAGTTTCTCAGGTTCATTCTCTAGGTATCATTTCTAATTTATAGTTCCTTTCGCATCGCAATATCTCTATGGTATAAATTTTGATTCTAGAAACTGGCTGGTATAGATGACCTTCTGCAGTTGAAACATGCTTTGTCTTGAGATCATACAACTGATAATTGTAACAGTTCTCTAGATTTCTTGCTTTAAAAGCTGTGTAGAAGAGATCTGTAGTTTCTTTTATTATAGAACTCTCAATTGAACTAGTGTAATGTCTGTCCTCTACTCTTCCTTGATAAACTAAATTTCATCCATGGATTCTCTTTCATCACTTTCCGAGTTACAATTGAACTAGTGTAATGTCACGTGATGTTTCAACATGAATCGCTTTCACCAAGTCGTAGTTTCTCTTCTCAATTCCTCCATGCACAAATTGCAGAGAACATCAAATTATTGAGTTGATGATTTTTATGATTTATTGGAGAAATAGCTATCTAACCAATTTTATGATTGGATTTTGCTTGAAAGGTTGCGTTTATATTATCAGTTATCTTTGTGGGAAGCCTAAGATCATTGTACATATTACTATTCTAATTTTAGCACATAAGATAAATAGTGATACTTGTATGCTAGCTATGGACATTATTCATATGGGTGTTACAGTAATTTCATTTCATAAGATGTGCTAGCATGTTCTTAAGTTGCTTCAGTTTTCCCATTTTGATAGTCAGACAATATCATGCTGGTTGAGAAGCATAAGTTAGAGAAGGATCAAAATGATCAGCTCAGAAATAAAGTTGCTCAACTATTACAGATGGAACAGGATCAAAAGTTAAAGATACAACAACGGGATTCAACAATTGAAAACTTGCAGGTTGGTTAGTGGTCTGCTAACGTTCCAATTTTCCTCTCCTTCTTGGCTTCTTGCAATTTTAATGCACTTGTCTTTAAATGTTTTCATGCATTATAATTTTATAACTGATTTTTTGTTCTAAGTTGTTGGTAAGGTTCTTAATAACTGTTGTATGCATAATTTTTGCGGACCTAGGAAATTTTAGAAATATGACAAGAAAATCCCAAAAACGTCATACTACATGTTAGCAGATAATTTTTATGACATCGTCACTACCATTATTTTTTCAGAAGATCAATGAATGCTTTGGCCAAAGTAAACTAGTCTTAGTTTATCATGACTTTATCTGCAGGTGGTGACGTGAAGCAGATATCTACCAAAAAAAACAACTTTCAGATATGATTAAGGTCTTGTTGTGTCCATTTAACTATCCATCAGCAAATTTAGCTGCACATATACTTCTCCCTTACCTTGTTCAATTTTTCTACAGGTATTTACTGCAGAATATTCACTTATAAGTAAAATCTTTGAGTACAAAAAGCCATATATATCCTTTATGGATGGCATAACAATGGGCTTTAGAATTGGCACAATTCAGTCATGGACGCTTCTGAGCTTATTCTTGAGGTATCATGCCTTTCACTCGATAAACATTTTTAGTATTACTATTTAAACTAAAATGGAAATATAATTTTATGTTATTTTTATATTGCCCTCTTTACTTAATTGTTATGCTTGTCAAATTTAACTATATAGGAGACTGGGAGATATCTACCCGTATAGTGCATAAGATTAAGATTGATTAATATTGAAAATTTTGAGCATGATATAATAGTTTAAATCTAATATCTCCTTGTGTTATTGGTCAAAATTTGGTGAACATGGGGATAATTGGATGAATATCTAATATGGTTTTACTGTGTACAACTGCTAACATTTTACTATTAACTCCATCCTAGAGCTTATATTTGTGTGCTTCATTAAAAGTTGTTTTAGATGTGTTTATGCTAGCTAAAAAATATGCTCATTATTATATCTAGTTTTTGATGCAGTATCAATTCTGGAAGTTGCCAAGTCAAGAGTCTTTAGTCAAAGAATAATTATTACTGCTATCATTGAATGTGTTCAGACACTTGTGGCAGAATTTATGTTAGGAAGAGCTTGAAAGTCCATAGTTATATCAGAACTAGATTTAATTTAAATGCTGAAAGGTCTAGAAGTCTGACATTCTTCACCTGTTAAGCAGTAATGTGCACATCTAATAGTATTATTTTTGTTTGACACTTGCAATTTTATTGTGACTACCCCAAAATAGGTCCATTCCATCCAACCCATTCTGAGTCGCCAAATACATGGTACAAAAACAAATACAACTTCAGTAATATAATTATCGTGCAGAATACGACAACACCTATACTGTAAGTTTGAATACAAATATTATATACTAGAGAGTATACAAACTCAAAAGGAGTCCTCATTACAATTATTCAAACACTATTTTACAGAAATAGTGAGGACTGCTAAAACATCTTTCTAGAACCATCACTCTATATCCCGACTAGATCCTGCTATGTTCTCACCTCCTGAGAAGAAAAATGGAACAAAAAGAAAAAGGGTGAGCTCAACTAGCCCAGTAAAGAATATTATGACTAAGATAATATACAACAAATTATCATTAGTCTTCAACAGGAAAAAATCTGATAAAATATAATAGACAACAAGTTTTAGATCAACAACTGCAGTGGAATAAACAATCCATTAGAAGAGTCAAGTAGAGAATGAGTTCTACTATCTTCTAAGATTTAAAAGTCCATCATCAATTTTATCCCTGTAACAACAATCAATATACATCTTTAATCAATATTCATCTTTGCACTACAGGCCAAAGATATTCATTTGTATCACCAGTTGATCATGTTTATCTCAATACCTGTTCATCTTCGCACTACGGGCCAAAGATATTCATCAGTTAATCATTCATCTTTGCACTACATGGCCAAAGATATTCAAGAATATCATCATTTAGGACCGAGGATGATGAAAAATATTTTAAAGAAAAACGAATCCAATTGAGACAGAAGGACAAATAGTAAGGATTCGTATAACAGTTTATCCAAGATCAATAATACTCCATAATCACCAATTTTGAAGCAAAATTCAAGAATAAAGATCAAAACATGGATACAATTAAAGATAGTAACCATAATAGACATCTAGGACAAAAAGAAGAAAATTTTATTTTTCGGTGAATAGTGCCGTATTCGTGAATAATGCCGTATACGTGAATAGTAATCCCGACACAAAGTTTCAAATTTGATAAAAAGTTTATACCAATATTTCGGTATAATGATATTGAAGAAAATATCATTTTAAGAAGAATATAACACCCCTTACCTCAAAATATCAAGATTTACATTTGGAATTTGGATATAGGTCAAGGAACTTGACCGATATAGCAACACTCAAAGTATCAAAATACTCACAAGAATACGCTCGATAATATATAGAGAGAAAGAGAGAAAGCTTTTGTTTCTGGTGTGATTTTCAATTCTAACTTAGCCCTCTATTTATAGGAAAATGTTAGTACGCCGAAGCAGACTTGACCTGCAATCTGATGGCTTTACCTGCTACTATTCCCACCCACCACATTTGAAATAAAATTCAGCACATTTTTTCACCAATCACAAGTGGGGCCCACTCAATTCTAGAATTTTCCACCAAAATGCTAAATTCGGATACTTCAACAATTTCTAAACCAGTCACCTCTTAAAATTCATAACAAATCATACGTTCATTTTTAACGGTTCAAAATTTGTGGACATATACTCAACTTATATATGTATAACATATCCAAAAATTACAACGATCCATCGGTCGGATTAAAAATTATAACTCACACTGGTTTAATTTTTAATACCTCAATTCCGACAAAAATACTGATAAAACACCTCAACATTAACTCCTTCATTTTTAACCACAATAAATATATCCAACATTTATATCCACATAAAATAATTATTTCCTTATCATATGAATCAATAATTAATTATTCATAAATAATATTACAGAATCACATTTATGACAACCAGGCCGTTCCCAGGAAAGAGGGGGATTTCCAATAAGAATTTCTCCTTACTAGCGCGCAATTAGGTGACCAAACCTCTCTTTGACAGAACTTTCTAGACATTGCCAATAATGCTATCTAATAATATTATTCAAATAATATGAATTATTGATCCGATAATGGAAAAATATCGCGGCAGTTGACAATTATTGAAATAACAATAATATAAAATATCAACGCAAACAATTATTGAATCAATTAAAATAAAATATTGAGCAAAGAATTCTCTGTAACAATTATCGAGTAGTGCATTCATACGTAAGGATCGATAATTCATCAATCATTGTACATCCACGCCAGACATCGTATTTTAACCAACGGGTATTCCAACAAGTGTTAATCGGTGAATAACTACTACCGTTATTTATAACAACTCAAACTTGTCGTTTTCTTCATCCGGCAGTTATCCGCTATGGGGCCCACAAATGGTTGCGCCGTCGTATGAATATTCCCTGACAGAAAGAATATTCCACGACCAAATGAATATTTTCCGACAACAATGAATGTTTTATAACCACTTGCTTATTTTGCAAAATTTACACATTTCACCCATAACTAAGGTATTATATCAAATTAACTCCATATTATTTGAAGATAATAAATAGAGAAAATTCAATTTTATTTATAATAAGTTGGGGTCTTACAACCTCCCCTCTTTATGAAATTTCGTTCTTGAAATTGACGTACGTATCTGGTGTTTCGAAAAGGTGAGGATACCTTGCTTTCATTTCTGATTCCAACTCCCAAGTCATTTCTTCAATAGCATGGTTCCTCCACAAAACCTTAACTTGAGGTATAACCTTTGTGCATAGGACACGTTCTTTCCTATCCAAGATCTTGACAGGTACCTCCTCGTACGTTAAATCTTCGGCTATCTCGTCTGGTTGTAACGCAATAATGTGGTTCGGGTCGTCCACATATTTACGTAACATCGATACGTGAAAAACGTTATGAACACGCGACATACTTAGAGTTAAGGCGAGTCTATAAGCCACGGTTCCTACTCGATCGAGGATTTCAAATAAATCGAAGGCTTGAGCTTTCTTCTCTTTATCGACTCTTCTAGAATAACGCATTCTTGCACCTTCTTCTTTATATTCATCAGCTCCAGTGTGTAGCTTGAGCGGTTTTAACGTCGATTCTACTCGTATATTCGTTATCTTCACGTGGGTCCCTAGAGTCTTTAACTCTATCTTCATCATTTGTAAGTTATACGAAATTGGTTTTTGTGTTAACAACATCAAGACTCAGAACGATACGATCTTCTACTCAACGTGTCAGCTACCACGTTCGCTTTCCCACGATGGTATTGAATGGTACGATCGTAATCTTCAACAGCTCGAACCAACGTTTTTGGCGCATTATACGTTCGTTTTGGTTGAAGAAATATATTAAGCGTTTTAGAAATAGAGGAAATTCAATTTTTTTTTTATAATAAGTTGGGGTCTTACAAAATATATTAATATCTCAAATAAATATATAATCATTTCAGAATTTATATACACAATAATTATAACCATGTTGATCAATTAACCCTTGTACTTAAGCTAAAGATATTTAATTATAAATTCAATGGTCATGATCATTCCAGTCACAATAATGACAACTAGGCAAAAGCGTTTCGAGGAAAGAGGGGCTTTCCGATAAGGATTTCTCCTTCATTGGCGGCGCAATTAGGTGACCAAACCTCTCCTCGATGTAACTTTCTATACATTGCCAATAATGCTATCTAATAATATTATTCAAATAATATGAATTATTGATCCGATAATGGAAGATATTGTGCGTTGACAATTATTGAAACAACAATAATATAAAATATCAACGATCAATTATTGAATCAATAAAATAAAATATTGAATAAAGTAATTATTGTAACAATTATTGAGTAGTGCCTTCTTACGTAAGAATCAATAATTCAAAAATATTGTAAATCGTGTTCTCGTGAAAACATGCAGTATTCGTATTTTAACCACGGGTATTCCAACGTTGTTAAGCAGTAATAACTACGTAGATTATTTATAAAAACTCAATTTTGTCATTTTCTTCATCCGACAGTTATTCGTTATGGGGCCCACAAATGGCTGCGCCGTCATATGAATATTCCCCGATAACAAGAATATTCTACGACCAAACGAATATTCCCCGACAACAAGAATATTCTATAACCACTTGCGTATTTTGAAAAATTTATATATATCACCCTTAACTTTAAACTTTTATCAATTTAATCATTTACTGAATTGTAATTATAAGAAAAATTGAATACTTTTATTTCATAAAATTCGGGGTCTTACACCCTACACAATGGAACTATCAATTTTATCTTTAATCAACACAACTTATTCATCATTAATATTATAACTCACAATATTTAACAACCGTGTCGTTCCCGTGAAGAGGGGCTTTCCGATAAGGATTTCTCCTTATTGGCGGCGCAATTAGGTGACCAAACCTCTCCTCGATGTAAAGCTGCTAGACATTTTCAATATTGCAAATAATAATATGAATAACTTTGTCGTCTCAATTATTGATTTAATAATAATAAATATTATGCGAGATAATATTGTGACAATAATTGAATCAATAATACGAGAAATATGATGCAACAATTATCAAGTAATAATTGAGTATAAGCGGTGACTTCTCACGTAAGCATCAATAATCAATACTGGTGTACTACTACGCAACCACGCGTACATCGTACTTTTACTACTAATGGGTAGTTCAACGGTTTTAACGGTAACACTTTCGCCGTTATTTTTATAAAAAAGATAATTCTGTCATTTTCTAACTACGACAATACTTCCGTTGTGGGGTCCACCAATGATTGTGTCGTCGTATGAATATTTTCTTTTAAAACGAATATTTTCCGACCAATCGAATATTATATAACCATTTGCTTACTTTGCAAAATTTGTAAATATTACCCACAACTATAACATTATATCAAATTCACACCATAATATTCAAAAATATATTTTGAGAAAATTATTCTTTATTCATAAAAGTTGGGATCTTACAGTTTTGGTCTGGAAGACCAAATCATTTAGTGGATTTCCTACTTATTGAGCTGGAGAATGGATTAGGAACTGTTTAGTCTTTGAACCACTTAAAACCTCATGTGTCTTTTACATTCTTCACGTTGTGTTTTGTAATGTATATATACTGATATATATGTCAAGTGTTGATCAAGCATATGAATTGTTTAAAAAACCGAGATTTCAAAGTAAATCTTCAAGGAGAGTTTTCAAATTAAACCAATATTCCGCTGTGTATAGTCAATATTGATTAATTAGTTATTTGAGAATTACCAAATAAGTAATTATGAAATAAACTTTAAAGATCTATTAAATCCCCCCTCTTCTAGATCTATCACGTCTTTGGGAAATAACATAATGTACAACATAAAGTAAGTTTAACTACAATTGACAATATATATAACTAAGTATAGTTACAACTATCTATCGCTCACTATCATCGGACGGGGGTCGACGATGTTACTCCAGTGGCTAAAATTATCGCTATCATCCTCTGTTCGTCATTATCACTCCGCTCAGCATCGTCACCCTGTTGACACAATTAAAAATATAACTATTAGTAAACATAAATGAGAATTGAAAAAAATTAGAGGATAATTAAGTAACATGCATAATAAACAACTTAAAACTAAAAAATATCAGAGAAATAGTTAGGGGCTGACTCGGCATCGATCCAAAAAACTCTAACAGTAAGGTAACCACAATCCGTACCACCTCGTTACGTATCGCGACGCACTACTTCAGAGAGAAACTTGTACTCTCAACAATGGCCTCTACTATAATGTTCTTAGCAGGCTGATGCAAATGAGCACGACTAAGGCTAAAAATAGTGACGAGAATCAAGATAGGTTTTCAAAATTTTAGTTCATGAAGCTAATATCAAATAACTTCTTTTCCTCTTCATAATTGTAGAGGACGAAAAATTAAAAAACTATGCCTTTGATTCACTTAATTCCGACATTGGATGAAGTAATTATATTTTTTCTAAATAATGTACTAGTCTGTAGTGCACAAGAGAATTCTACTCATGAATTCAAGTAATCAAATTAGAATAGGATTTGGGATACACCTCAACTCTTTAAATATAAATAGGAAACAATATAGGAGTAATGAACTCCTCAATTTAAATTAAATCAATTATTTAATTTTTCTAAACGAAAAAAAATTTAGTAACATATATATTTCAATTCAATTATGCTTTTAGAAACATTCAAATTAACATTTAACTATTAATAATAATCCATATTATTACACAATCATGGTACTCAACAACTAATTCCCTCTCATCAGGTAGTATCCTACGGTACATCCAACTCCGGTCGTCTAACATATTTAATTGAACAAAAGATGCAATCAGACCACCTCCCATCAGGTAGTATCATATCCTATGGTACATACAATTTCGGTCGTTTGACATTTTTAATTGAACAAAAGTCACAATCAGACCAGGGTTAACATATAAGTTTCATTCATGAATCCTACATATCTTCATTTCAGGTCTAAAGGAGTCAGACTTTTATCCCATTTCTAGATGCGTCTTTACACTAATACCAACACTTTGAGCTCATTTTTTTTTGTTTTAGGAAATTTTGGCAGCACCTCCTCATAGTCTCTAAGTACACGAAATAGATCATGACATTCAGGAACAGTCCTAAATTGGGGACTATTCGGTATTCACTCCTAGCGAGTGAATGTCGAACAGGTTTCTAAGCTTCTAAACAAGCTACATGCATTTGAAGTCGATCGGTTTATTTTAACAGCGAGAAACTAAACAAGTGTTACTTAATTATTTTATTTTACTATTATTTTAATTTATTTAGATGTGGAAATAAGTAATTACTAGTTAGTTTATTATATTATATTATTTAGTAATGGAAACTAAGTAAATGCTACTTAGTTATTTTTTATTATTGGCCTAAATATGAATTAATACCCTAAATTTTTAATTTTTTTCCCACTGGGGATTATCGATTATCTCAATTTTTTCAATTAGGGGATTAAATTTTTAATTTTTTCTGATTACGTCAAATTGATAATGTCACGTCAGAAAATTGATGACATGACATCGATACGTGATTAAAAAATATTTATATGTAATATTGAGTTTCATTTTAACATTTATTCAATTAATTTTTTGTACCAATAAGAGTAAATATAAGACCATTTTTACTTTTTTAAAGTAAATACAGGGCCAAAATTTAATTTGGGCAAACCTTCTAATTTTAGAATGTTAATCAAACCAGAGGGCTATAACCACCAGGCCATTGCCAAAATAGGACCGTCATTGTGAGCTACCAAAGTGGTGAGGAGGGAGGACGATATGCATGACGCTAGAGGGGGAATAGTCGACTTCAAATGGGGGGATATGAGAAGGTATGCATGACGCCGAAAAGGGAAGGTCAACGTCGAACGAGGGATGCGAGAGAGAAAGAATGGATCAAATGGATTTTTTTTATGAAGCGACACAACTGATATGCGATGTAAGTGATGGTGTTATAATATGTATTTCCGACAAAATTTGTGTCAAACTTATTGTATTTCCGACAAAACTAGAGTTAAAAATACTTATAAATATGTCGATATTAATTATGATGTTGGCGGGAACATTGGCACCAAGTGACATAGATTATTTCCGACGGAATTCTATCGGACTTAACCTAATTCTTAGGGAATTATTTCCAAGGAAATATTTTGTCGAGATTAATTTATTTTTTAGGGAATTATTTTTGTCGAAATTAGGTTATTTTCTTGTAGGGCCATATTCTAGGATTTGAATATAATTTTGAAGTCTTGCTTAGATTCAAATTTTACTCGTTTTATTAAACTCGAGTTTGACTCGCATCGCCTCGCTTCGCTTTTTAGCTGAGCTATTCGCGCACGATCATTTAAGACATACACGAATTCGAACTGAATCATTTATATTATGATAATGTAGCAACTATTTGGAATAATTTATATCTTAACTCTTTAAACTAGATCTCGATCTTTGTAAAAAATTAATAAGATGATAATATTACTATTGAATCAATTGATGGACATGTATGTAAAACATAAGAACCTTCCGTTTCTCAGAGTATATGCAAAATTTAATTGTTGAATATTATATATTAAATAAATCAAGCTTACTCGATACTAGATGCAAGTAAGGATCAATAAACTTGTATCAAGTAAGGATCAGTGAGGTGAGAAAAATTCGATACTCTAAATAAGCGAACAGTTGACGGTTCATATCCGACTCATATAAGTTTTTAAGTATCATCATCGATTTGAATTCGACTCGTTTAAATATCAAACCGAATCTCGCTTAAATATTTCTAATCGATCTCGAACAGAGTTTTGAAACGCTCAAATTTATTTCCAGTCCTAAATATAAATAGATAAATTTAACTTTTCAAATTTTCTGCCTATACTTGTTAGACATTAGCGGGTGCACTATTGTTTTTAACATTTTCTCCATAGTCCATTGTAGAGGAAAGTTTTTTACTTTTTCTACTGTTCTTCATATGCAAAATGCTTTATGTGGAACAAAAACGGAGAAAACTTGACATTTGGATTGGGCTTGAAAAATAATAGAGCCCAACTTATAAATGATCGTTAAAACGGTAAAATGAGTAAACAGTTTGGGCTCGATTCGTATTCATTCGACTAAAAATTCGATTCGAGCTCGACTCAAAATATAAATGAGTCAAATATGAGCAAACTTTAAAGTTTGATAAATTACTTGAACCTTCTCAAATTGTAATTTTCTATTGATACTCGAATCATGTTCATTCGAAAAGTTTAAACTGCTCGGACTCGATTCGGAATCGTGCTCGACTCGGTAGCTAAATGAGTCTCAATCAAACCTTATTTTATACTCAATAAATTTTATGAACCAAATCTGAGCAACTCAATAATCGACTCATGTAAAAATATTCGGAAATATCAGTTTCATTCATTATATTGTACTACTCTCCAAATTAACGGGTTCTATTCTACTGTAAATTATATATTATAACTGTAATAATTAATATGACATTTATATTTAGTACTATTATAAATGTTCTGATTCCTAATATATACAGTGTTGTTTGATTATAAAAATAACAAGCATTCAAGTCAGTCATTAATAAACGACCAATTTAAAAAGTCAAGTCCAGTCCAATACTAAATTATTGATTATATCAATTAAGAATTAATTAGGAGAAAATAAAGAAATTTGATGGCATTTACAGATTTACTTTGTAATAGAAAAGTAAACTGTAAGCCAATAAATGTATAAGACTTGGCCACCTAATTCCTATGGGATTAATATATCACCAAATTCAAGTTGTATATTGCTCAACTCACGTGTTATATTTCAAATGAAAATGATGACCCGTAAAATTAGTACTATGTAATATTATTTATTAATAACATGTCAATATGTCATGTGTATAAATTTAGAAGAAAAAAATCAAGTGATTTGATTTATAATATTGTGTAATTATATATTATTTATTATGTTAAAATTGTTTAATTCATTTAAAATATCTATTCTTTTCTAAATTATCTATATATATATATATATATATAATATG
Organism: Panax quinquefolius; assembly: GCA_020205615.1. Classification (NCBI taxonomy): domain Eukaryota; kingdom Viridiplantae; phylum Streptophyta; class Magnoliopsida; order Apiales; family Araliaceae; genus Panax; species Panax quinquefolius. The sequence goes on along the minus strand of CM035169.1, from coordinate 25,383,987 downwards.
TTAAATTAATAAAATAGTCATATTCTATATACTCTATCAGATTCCAAAATTTGAGATACATTTGTAAAACGACTTTTAATGATAATTTTATATTTTCAAATAGTCTTCGTAATAGTTGGGAATTTAGTTGTGGTGGAGTGATATAGAAAATAATTGTGAAAAAATAATGACAAATTAAGAATATCATGTCATTTTATAATCTTAAAATAAAAACATATCTTTAATTTTAGAAAGAACTAAAAAAATATCTTTAATTAATTTTAAAAGAGAATATTATTTTTCTAAACAAGTGTAGCCTGAAAAAAGGTAAAACACAATTTTGTTCCATCTTTGGTCAATTTTGTTTAGGAAATTGATATTTTTATATTATTTTTTGATATTTTCACACGTAAGACTCATATATTAGCTGACTGATATATCAAATTTTTATTAACTAATATATAGGTGTGGAAATATCAAGAAATGATATGAAAAAATATTGAGAGACATACTAAATTCTACTAATATTGGACGGAAAATTTAAGTTCTCATTTCATTTCTTATGTTTCTGAGTTTATAAATAAACGGAAAAGAAAAAAAATAAATAGAAAACTTGGCCACTTTTCTTGTTAAAAATTTTCCTCCAAAATTGGCCTGATTTGGATGCAAAATAAATTAGATTAAGTAATATTTTTATAATTCTCATATTATTCTCAACTTTCAATATAATAAATTTTAAATTATAACTTAGATTCTCAATTTGTTTTTATATGCTAAACCTAAGCTGACAAAGAAAAATATACTTCTTGACGCGAACGACTCCTTTTGTTGACAATCAATAATTATAATAATAAATTTTGTTAATTTCTTCCTCTCTTCTCTTAGTAGCAATCTAAAGGTTTTAGCAATAGAGGTATACTTTCCAAATCTCAATTGTTATCAGAATAGTTGTGAAACCTAAACTTATTATTTCAATCATACTCATTGTTTATAAAATTTGATATTAATTAGTTTTCTCCAACATGTTAACAATATAATTGGTATACTCAATTTTTATTCTCTTTTTAAAATCAATAAAAATAGAAATCTATAATACTTGCTCATTTTTATTTAGATGCTTCAACTCCATCTATTCTTTGTAGGTTAAACTCATTCAATTCATAATGTCTAATACCCACACATAATTTATAGTTGCTCGTTGCTAATTTGCCATTAACGCTTTCATCATATTCACAAAATGCACCGTTTCACTTGCCTAATAATTGAAAATATTTGTGTGGATAAAATTTTAGTGTGAAATTATTTATCAGCAATTTTCTCTTAAAACAAACTCATTATTTGGGATAAGCAGTGGCAGTTCTTTTTGTCAAATTATTATATGGTTGATAAATTTTTTTGTAGCTTCATAAATATTTTCTTAATTATAGTAATTAAGCTTTATTTTTCTACTTAATAATTAAATTATATGATTAGTTATTGTATTGTATTTGTATTTATGTTTTAATAATATTAATTAATATATGGTAAATATAATTTTATAGAGATTAATTACTTAAAAACTATATTATTAAATATAATTAAATAAAATATGATAGTTAACTAAATTGACACCTACTACACTATTTTAATCCATCTAATTGATTGGATTGTTAAAATCAAATAAGAATAATATCACTTAATTGGTTGCATATTTATTCATGGTTCAATAATTATAATTAATAGAATGATAAATTTATTAAAATGATATTTTTCTTTTTTTCATTAGAACTCAAACAACGTAAGAAAAGAAAATTTTTAAATTTTCTATTAAAAATTCAGAAACAACACAATGAAAAATTTTATTTATTTTATTTTTTTATACTGTTTTGATTTAAATTTTTTAATCTTTTTTTTTTTCATACAAAACTCAGAAACAAAGTATTATTGTCATCACGTGAGAATCAGGGAAAAGGCACTTCCCCAACCCACTACGTATAGATGATGCGCCAATTTATCCGCTAAAACGAAATCTAGAAATCTCCTCCATTGTCCAATCCCATCCCTCCACGTTTCGACAAGCAGAAATATATGCATTACTTTTTTCACACTTTTTATGCCACAAAGTCCAACGGCTGAAACACTGCTCATCTGCTTAATACTGCTCTGAAATTGAAAAATCCAGCTCTCTGAGCCGAAAGGAAACCCTAGTCTCACCCTTGGCCCATCTCGTAAATCCAGAACTAAAATCCGAAAGCCCAAGTTTCTCTCCCCGGAAGACACCCAACATCCCATTATTCCCGGCCAAATGCCCGCCGATCACCACCAATTGACGACGATGATTTGTTTGGTCACCCCACTACCTCAAATGTGAGTCACGTCACGTGTCTCTATTTATTACCACTATTACTAGTACTATAATTATATCATCATCTAATCTTGACCTTTTTACATGCATGCTAAATGAAGTACGAAATATATACTACTTTATTAAGATAAGAAAAATAATTAAATAAATATTTAAAACATGTAGAAATTAATTTGGATCATGAATCTGTAATTTCTGCATTCATTTTTATTACCACCAAAATAGGTGAAAAAGAAAAACTGTTAAATTGATCTATGATTGTAGAAACCGGTGGATCGGTTGCATCATAAATATGTATACCAGTTAATTCCCATATGCAATTTTACCCAAAGGCTAGGGTGGGTGCAGTTGATTAATATGCATGCATGCATGCTTTGAAAGGTTGATTAAACAATGGGTGAATTTAACTTAACTTTGGCTAGAAAGACTGGGGAACTAATGGAGGATTATGGAAGGTTCCTGAAATGAGTTCAAATAACAATAACAATGGTTGCAGTAAAGTAGTGGAGAAAGTACGAGGAGGAGAATGGAAAATAGGGCAAAGAGAAGCCAGCGTATTGAGATACAAGGAGAAGAGGCAGAACAGGCTTTTCTCCAAAAAGATCCGCTATCAAGTTCGGAAGCTTAATGCTGAAAAGCGCCCTCGGATTAAGGTACGTACGTACGTAATAATCCCTTAATCATTTCCATAATAAGCAATTACTTACTTTTAATCAAATTTGTTTTTATGTTTATTTCAACTATTAATTTGTTTGTGCAGGGGCGTTTCGTTAAGAGGGATTAAGAGGTAAAAACTTTTGGAATAAAATTATAGGAAAAAGTGTGTGCGCAACACTTTTAATGTTATTTCTTCGTATTGTATTAGACACTGCCACCGATGAATAACGAGGAATGCTGGTGTACCAACATACTTTTTGAATCACCATACTTTTTAAATCTATGATTCTACATCTCTGAATTATAATATCACATCTACAATTTGAATTCTTGTGGGAACAAATTAAATTTTTTGTCCAAGTATTGCGATATATATGAAAGAAGATTGAGCTTAGTCTTTTTTCTTTTCTTTTTTGGGATAAAACCTTGTGTTCAGGCAGGCAATCCGTTTGTCCTGTTTTTCTTTTCCACCATTTTCCCTCTTGACAATAGGCATATGTTCGCTCCTGAATTTATGAACATTCATGACATGAAAACCATGCAAAAAATAATTGTAACAAATGATATCAAATCTTCCTTAAAGAAATAACAGTTTCCTAAGAAAACAATTGGTCAGTTGTTAGCATGAAGTTAACTTTGGTCAATTGACTAATTATACAATGTCGATACACAAGCGGGAGGTGATCTCTCTCTGCGTGTCAGTACTGTATTGGTCAATTGATCAACTTATTATAATGTTAACTTCATATTAACCGGATCCGTCTTGTCTCTGTAATTTATTTCGGGTCCTTTTATGGGGGATATAATATTTGTTGTCTTTTGACAAGTTAGCTGATTGCATCTCTCCAATGGATACCTAATTACATTCTATGTCAGACAAATTATTAATATAACTAAATTTACAATGCAAAATAAAAAATAACGTAGATGAGGTGACAAAAGAGGACGATTGACACCGATACTCTAGCTCAGTTGGTGGACTAGGCCTCTTGCAAAGCAGGAGGTCCTAGATTCGAACATGCCCCAATAGACAATTATGAATCACCAAAAGTTAGAAGATGTCACAAGATTCCTACACATTAGAGAGCAAAATGAAGGTCAATCTTTGTGTGCACAGCAAAATTAAGAATAGTACTTCTGAAAAGAGGTTTTCGATCCTGGTCAATCCAAATTATTCCGTCTACTTAGATAATCTTATATAAATAGGACTAGAATCCTCTCCATTTCAAATGAAATAGAGAATCTCTATTTTTTGTATATTTTCTATCATCATCTCTCCCTCTCCCATCAGCATGATGTCACATTCTAACATATTTTAAATCTGGACCATAAAATGAAGACTCTAATTCATTTGAAATGAAGACTTTTTAATTCATTTTAAATCTGGACCATAAATGGTTGAAATTGTATAGTCGTATACAATGTCATTCCCCTGCTACATAAATGCAATCTGTCCTATATAAATAAAACTCGTTTTTTATAGATTAATGAATTGTTCATTTTGAAACAGTTTAGAATCTAGATTTCTCAAATAAAATTAAGTATTTTATATCAATAAAATAATTAAGTATAAACATGGAGTTCTTACTTAATTATTTTTTATAGTGGTTAGCATGAAGTTAACTTTGGTCAATTGACCAATACAGTGTCCACACGCAGGCCGAGAGGTGATCTCTCCCTCTGCATGCCAACTGTATTGGTCAATTGATCAACTTACTTCATGGTAACCTCCATTGTTCCTTTAGCGGTCAAGGGTAACTGTACTTTAGCTTAAGAAAACTTGAATTAATTAATGCGATACAATCAGGAGAAAATCATGGACTTCGTTCAGAAACCACCCTCAAAATGCTATAGACTTGATGCACTTCGTAAATATGATGAATAGAATTAATCTCCCATGTGTTTAATGGCATGAGAATCATACTAATCAAATCATATATACGACACAAAATGTACGAGACTTTTTGGCGGACATTGTTTCTTAGGTGGTCAAGGATAATAGTAAATAGCTTAAAGAAAATATTTAACTTGAAACTAAGGTGAAGACAATCATGGATTCATTCACAAACCATGTGATTATGCTCTATTGCTTGGGTGTACGTCTTCGGGGTGAACGCCGACTCTTTGGACCTGCAAGAATGTTGCCGCCGATGTTAACGGTGTTGGGTTGACATAGGACCATACTTCATTCTAATTCTTATTGTCACCTTTAAGGTTCGTTCAACTTCCCAATCGAGCAATTAGAAGAGCTTCTCCTCGGGTCTTTCTCCCAGCAAGCACGACAGTTAAGCACGCTCAAACTTGTTACTGAAATTTCGGGCCGCTGTGCGTGTTGCATATAGGTTAGACCTTTCGCCCTGCCTATGTGCACAAGCACAAAGTCGTAGATCTGGCACCTCAAATGCCCAATTCTCAATAAGGGTCAATCAATACTTGGCAGGAACGAACGATTCACTGAATCAGCTAACTAACCTTCGGACAATTAAGGGAGTTAGAGCTAGACCTGCAATCACACCCAACAAGTAACTAGCTAGACATAATCTGCTTGTGGGGCGAGGCCATCCGGCCTCGAATAGGCGGTGACCTTGAGGATAAAGTCTTGTTCGAGGCAAAAAAGTCCCAGTTCGTAAGTTGGGAAGTAGCCTATTAGGGCATCGTTCATTAAGCTTTCGAAAGAGTGCTTGTCAAGAAGCTTCTATGAAATGACTATATATCAAACTGTTATAAGCGATTACTGCACAAGGCCCCTGCAGAGGAAAAGCTTTATGTCGACAAATTACTTGATTGGTTGATAAAGTCAGAAATAGTCAGAAAGTCCCTACTTAACTAACAAAATAAGAGATAGGCGTGGTTCTTGGGCCAAGAATTCTAGGCCTGGTACCTTCTAACAATGTAGTTGATGTCCTCTAAAACAACTCGAAATAACCGAGATCAAATTTTGAGTCCCGAACAAATTTTGAGTTAAATTTTATGATTGAAAGAACTAATATTAGTAATTTAAACTTAATTTCTTATATATATTCAAAATTTTCTCATATCTTTTCGACGTGACACTGTTGTTTAATAGCATGAGGATCATATACTACATGGATTGAATTGAGGTATATGTATGACAATCAACTGGCAAGCTGCTGCGTCTCCTGCCCTGTCCTTCACCAGGTACTACGTAGTTCTATTAATTATATATATATATGATCCTGAAGAATTAATTAATAATAGGAATATTGAAACAGTCAAAAAAATACATATGATGCTTGTTTGATAAATTGCAAATATGTATCTATATATAACACTAGCTAGCTAGCTAGTTCCTTTACTCTTACTATATACACACCCATATTTAATTAATCAAGATCACACAAAAAACGTCTCACCAACTCCTTTGTTTAATTAAGTAGTAAAGAATTATTTAGCAAATTAAAAAAGTAGTAAAGAATTCTTACCTCGACATTTAGTTTGTTTGATGAAATTGATATAAACCTGGAGATATTGGTAAATTGGTTGACAGAAGAAGAGAGAGAACAAGACAGGGCATACACAAGTAATAGCATGGGTATGATCAGTTGTGCTCCCTCTCTTCTGTCAACTAAACACATATAAATTAATTTAAATATTCAAATATATATATATATATATATATCACCCGTCCGGCCAAAGACCTTGCTTGTCATCCCTGTAAAACAGATCAAAGAAACATCCATCGGTCATCCAAATTAAGAAACTGATAGATCAAGGACTAAACTAAAATTTTATACAGTCAGTCAATTAGTAGTAGTTTCATATATATATAGGAATTATTCCATTCAGAATCCTTAATAGGTTCTTTATGAATCTTGTCTTATTTACTTTATGGATAGTTGATAAATTGAATAGATGGTACCGAGATTGAAACATAAATATCTAAAAAGCCTACCAATTTGTACAAACTTTTATTTTAATATGAGGACCGCATAGTCAACGTGTTGTCAATTTGTTTAAATAAAAAGAATTTTTAATATTAAATAATGCTCGGACGCTACATGCTCTTCTTAATTTATTAAAAAAAAAAAAAGCAGGACAAGCTCTTACTACTTGCCTTGCAAATATTACTCTTGTCATATATTTGTTATTTTATATCATATATTTGTTATTTTATAATTCTTTATATAAAATAGCAAATATTTTATAACCTATTTATATCCTATTATAAAATAACAAATAAATAATATAAAATAACAAATAGGATATAATTTTGGATGAGCAAATATATGCTATTTTATATAAAGAATTATAAAATATCCTATTTTATATCCTATTATAGAATAACAAATATTTTATAATTCTTTATTTGTTATTTTTATAAAAATATTTTATATTATTTATTTGTTATTTTATAATAGGATATAAAATAGGTTATAAAATATTTACTATTTTATATAAAGAATTATAAAATAACAAATATATGATATAAAATAACAAATATACGACAAGAGAATAATATTTATGAGAACAAACCGTAAAGCTTGTTTGCTTTTTTTTTTTTTTTTTTTTTTTTTGTAACAGCCGTAAGAGCTTGTCCCGGTTGGATCTTGTTTTTATTCCAAGCCGCATAAGCTTGTGCCGTGGGTTGGTTGTTATTTTTTTTTTTTTTATTACGGTAGTAGTAAGAACAGTGGCGGTAGGAGTATTTTATATTTTTTAAGTTTTATTAATGATGTCTTTGAGTCATGACTATTAATGGAGAAATGCTTAAAAAAAAATAAAAAAAACACGGTAAGTCAATTTTCTGGTCGGAGCATTATTTAAAATTAAAAATTCGTTTTATTTAAACAAATGACAATATGTTAACAATGTGGGGTCCTCATATTAATAAAATAAAAGAAGTACAAGTTTGCTTGACTTGGTATATTTATGTTTCAATCTCTACCATCTATTCAATTTATCAACGGTCAAAAAAGAGGTGTTTCAGAGACTTCATAAGAATGCATATGAAAGGGCTCTATATATATATATATATATATATATATATATATATATATATATATATATATATATATATGCAAATTGTGTAAGATGGAAGTGATGCAGAAAATGATTCAATGATTTCGAAAGAATTGAAACGAGGATGGAGGCTATACCGTAGCAAGTTAAATTAATGTAGATATTTATAGAAAATTGAAGAGGGCATAGCAAGAGAGATGTATATATACTGATGAATTAAAGATTCAGAAGAAAATATCTTATATATATATATATAGGGTATCCATTCACAGCAACGGGACCTGTAGCGGCTTATAAAAAAAAAAAAAAAATTTGTCTAAGGCCGGTACAGGTTGTAGCGGCTGGGCCAAAAGGAGTTGCTCCCCAACAACTGTGGATAGAATCCCATATATATATATATATATATATATATATATGTGTGTGTGTGTGTGTGTGTGGCGAGGATTATCTTAGTTTGACCAATAGATCAGATGAGAGAAGAATAAGCTAGCAACTAGTCTATCAGACAAGTGGTTTATAATTAAGCTGATGCTGTGATTATGTCAAATTTATTGGTTTATTTCTTTTATCTATCTATACAAAATACAATTGAATTTAAACCATTTTAATTTCCCGCTCAATCCTATTAAATGATCTAGACCGTCAAAACTATTGGATAAATCTGAACCCTTCATTCATTACTATGGTTAACAAAATACTCTGCTATCTAAACCTTCCTTATATACCACCGAACCAAACCACCGATCGGCGATCTCTACCTTTTCTTCTTCTTCGATTTCTACATACATCTACCTTTTCTTCTTCTTCGATTTCTACATACATCGGCGACCACCTTAGGCCAAGCGATTTCTACATCATACGTCCGCGATTTCTACATACATCATTAGGCCGCGATTTCTTTGATTTCCACGGCGACCACCAGCATTGCAATTAACCATCGGCGACCCAGACCCAAACCAATAAACCAAAAACCACCAACGACCCACCCGACCCAGCGACCCACCGCCACTAACGACCCAACGCCGCCGCAGCGGCGATTTTCTACAACTACCACCAACGACCACCGGCGATTTCTACCCCGCCGCCACCACCATCGCCACCAACGACCCTTGCCGCACCGGCGACCGCAAGGTCCCAAGGTCCCAGCACCCATGCCACCGGCGATTCTCGACCCACTACCTACCCCGCGATGATTCTCGAGGAAAGAATCGGTGGTGAAGAAAACCTCAAGGTCCCGAAAAGCGGCGAAAACATGGGTCGAAGAGGCCGAACTCTCATCGACCTCCGTAAGAATTCGACTCTCTCTTGACACTTGAAATCCAACAAGCACACTGTGGGACCAAATTTGAGCCAAAATGAGGGAAAAAGGTTCGATCGCTCACCGAGCTATGTGCCTTTGACAAGTGGAGTAATTTGTTGAAGGAGTTCAAAAAAGTCTAGCAATGACTAGCGGTGCTCCCAAGATGTCTTATTACAAGGAAATTGAGGAGATTCTTGGGGACGGAAGCAAAACAACCCATTTCAACCGTTCGTCTCTGCTTGGTATAACCTTCTTGAGATGGGTCTTTCTTTTTGTTCGAGAAATTGAAGATTGACACTTGGGTGCTAGAATTTATACCATGAATGAACTGGTATGATAATTCCTTCAAACATTTTCTAGGTTGTTAACCTTTTAATTTTATAATTCCTTAAATTCTTTGCTTTCTGTTGTGATATGCTCTGATTAGGTGAGTCACTTTCATTAGTAGTAGTAGAACTTTAATGCGAATTTTTTATAACTATGAATTTTGATATTTATTAGATTATCATCATCTTTGGCACCCATCACATACCCATCTTTGTAAACATAAGTTTACGATGTATATGTAATACCTAATTCAATTTATGCGTACTCAAATTTAAGATTCGAGTGAGTACACATACATACGTCGATATACACTCTTAAATTTTTTGCATTGCTTTTGCTAAAGTTAATTATCCTTCTAATTAGTATACGCTTACTAAAAAATTTTATTACGCTTTCTTATTTGATTGAAAAATTTGCTTTTCATTAGTTAAGATAGAGGAGTAGGTAATATAGTTGTGCGGTATGAATGAGTGGCTAATGGCTATATATAAGATAAAAAATAAAAATAAATAGAATTTTCTTCAATTGCCTTGGGTTGGATTATTAATTAGTTAAGATAAGAGGGAGTAGGTAATATATCGGTATAGTGGCTAATGGCTATATATATCACACATGCACACTACACAAAATAAAAATAAATAGAATTTTCTTCAATTGCCTTGGGTTGGATTATTAAATAACCATATTGAATGAATACCTAACTAATTTATATGGGAAATATCAAATAAACATTGAACTCTAAAACCATGATAGTATGTCTGTCAATATACATATCAGGTCTAGACTTATTGGACTTTACCTTAAAAAACACATATTGTCCCAAAAGCAAAGTCATTCAGGTCTAGAAATGGTTCATGGGTTTCAAAATTCAAATAAAAAAAGCCATGAATAAATTTTCTCTATAAGCCGTGAAAGCTATATATCCCTTTTCTTTTTTATATATCCTACTTTTACAAAGCAAAAAAAAGCCATGAATAAATTTTATGATAATTCTTTCAAACATTTTCTAGGTTGTAAAAATGATTTGAGAGTCTTTATTAACCTTTTATGATAATTCTTAAATTTTGTCTTTCTGTTGTGATAGGCTACTGATTGAGGCGGCTTCAAAGAAGGAAAAATGTTCATACATGGATACATGTAAGCAATGCCACCTAAGCACCATGCCATTTAGGTTTGCTAAACCGTAGACTAGGCGGTTGCTCTATATTCTATAGTTAGTATCCATTGCACATGTTGTATTATGATAGACATTTTCTTTGAAAGAGCAAACATCCTTGAAACCATCACAAAAAAAGAATGAAAAGAGCTAAAGGGACAAAATTTCCCCTCGTATCAACGATACTACCTATAGTTATCCGGTGCGTTGGATCGATGAAAGTGAACATTAATTAGCATGGTGATGTATAGTAATTTCTCGCCCACCAAATAAATGAGTAATTTCTAGCTCATCGGTAAAAATCTAACATGTACCAAGAGAAAATCGAACCCGATTACCAAGTGGGTGTCTGAAGCACCACATGTTTGTTAAAAGTCCCGTGTGGAATTTGTTTTGGCTAAAAAGAAATTCTAGAGGAATTGAAGTTGGGGTTATATATGTACATCTGTATAATATGAGGAGAGGTTTTTGATATATTAAATGGAAGCGAAAACAAATTTTTAAGCTAAAACCAAAGAGGATTTTGATATGTCAAAAGCGATCTTTGGCCTTTGTTTTGAGTAGCTTCTGAGAATCGAAATAGAGTGGTTATACCTTTAATTCTGATCTTACATATGAACTTAGCTAATGCTTTTCCACAGTAGTTAATGTGTCCTTTATTCAAATTCAAATTTGATATATTAAATGGAAGCGAAAACCAATTTTTTAAGCTAAAACCAAAAGAGGATTTTGATATGTCAAGCAATCTTTGGCCTTTGTTTTGAGTAGCTTCTGAGAATACGAAATAGAGTGGTTATACCTTTAATTCTGAGTCTTACATATGAACTTAGCTAATGCTTTTCCACGATGAGTTAATGTGTCCTTTATTCAAATTCAAATTAAAATTACTTAAAAGCGAGGCTAGGGAAAAAAAGGTATTGCCTTTCGATATTGCTTTTCTGAGAGAAAAGAATTGTTGCAAAGTATTTGGGTTTAATATGGGGTTTAATATGGGTGTATTTAGAGTGACTTTTAATTTATTTAGTATATCGACTTTTAAATTATTATAATATTAAGTTGTTTGGGCGTTTTTTTATTATACATAGACTATAGTGAATTAGTGATACATGCATTCAATTAACGGTTCGAGTTCAAATTGATCGATTGCTACTTTTTAAGTTAATATATTTGAATATGAAGTTGTGAAAATATATAATAATAATGCATATACTTTTTTGGCGTTTTTTCTTTTGGTATTATATAATTGAATCGATTCTTTACTTTTTCTTTTTAAGTTAATATATTTGAATTAGTTGATACTTTTTAAGTTAAAAAATTGGTTTTAGTTATGATTGATCCAAAACTTTTTTGGCAGGAATATATCCTTTAATGTTAAAGATAATCATGTACACATTTTAAATTATATTCTTGATCTTTTTTTCCCTTTTCTATAATGACTATTTATCAGGTTCAATCAAAGACATGAAAGAGTTCAGATATTACGGTTGGTTGTCTTGCACTAATGTGTTTGATTAACACACAGTACATACATAATATGTCCACTCCATTAACTAATAATAGCATATGAATTTTGTCAAAAAACAACTAATAATTAGTAGTTGTCAAAAAGCTGAAAGAGGAAGAGGAAAATTTTGTTCATTAGACACCAACTATTGTTGCATTAGTAGATCATTGTATTTGAGTCTTCTTAATTTTTTTTGAAAATATTGAATATTAGGTCCGATAAACATGTCCGTGTAGAAGGACTAGCTTTAGATTGTTTGTGTGTCGGTGTTGAATTTGTTGTTTGAGCTTGTAATTCATGACTATACTATTAATTATCTGCTAACAAGGTTATCGGTAATTAGTTCACCTTAATTTCTCAATTTTGATATGTTCTCTTTCGGTTGCATATGAATTGTATATATACACACACGTGTGTTAAGTATTGATTGTGATTGTGTACATGCTTTCCTTTCTAGAGTTTTCCCAGTTTTTAAGGCATTACGTATCATGTTGAGTTTTGTAGCGTATGGTAATGTTTGGTTAAAATTATTATTTTGATTATGATAGTATGAAAATTGGGTCCAAATTTTGTAGTGTGTAAGTACTTGATAATCGTACCCTTCTTTTTAAAATAATCGATTAAGTAGTTAAATATTGTGAATTATTATTATTATACATGTGAAATATTGTTTTAGTTGTGATGGATTTAATTATTAATAAGAATATTCTTTCATCATTTGAATTTGATTTGTTTCACACTAATACATTTTTCAATAGCGAATATGAATCATGAGGTCACCACCTTACAGGACCACCTTCTTATCTTGTGTTTGGATCGTAAGTTCCTTTTTGGACTTAATGAAAATTGAACAATTAATATTCCTTTTGAAATTTCTAGCTTTTATCTTTCAATTTGGGACGGGAAGATTATAATTTGCAATGCGGTAAAATTATTTCCTTCTTTTATAGCAAACTTGCAATTTAATAGTTTTTTTATACTTTCTATATTTAACCTTCTTTTTCCTTTCTTTAATAGAGAGCATTATCGAAAAAGAATATTGGTATTATCATTCGAGAAGAATGCGAATTGAAGATGATCGTAAAGCGAAGATAAGATTACTTTTCTTTTCTTAAGCTCGTACTTTATTTTCAAGACAAAACATCTTATATTTATGTATTTGTCGGAAAATCAAAGAAAACATCGAGCAAAGGAAAAAGGAAGGAGTTTGAAAAAAGAAAAGGAAAAGAAAAGAAAATCAACCCTGATTTGCATGTGGTAAGTATCTGATATTCGGACTTTTCGTTAGTAGTTACAAATATTTGTTACCACAAAGTCATTTAAACAAAATATTTGAACCTAATTTATTAACGACAGGTACTAGACTTATCGTAGTCAAGTGTGGTGCTTTAGTATGAAGCAAAGATGCTTTAGTACTTTAAGCAAAGATGATAATTTATTAACGACCTTTATGCCTTTTAGGTTTATAATTATATTTCTTTTAGGGTTTGATAATAATATTATTGTGAAAAGGCGATAAACATATTGCATAAGCGCTTTCGTGTGAAATCTGAAGACCAAACAAATGAATATATGCATCTAATCAGAATAAATATAAAACATTATTTTACGCTCAAAAAAATACTCGACGACTTCTTCTCTTTACACTTAGAGATATCTATTGTTATTTGTAGGGATCGATAAACATATCCTTGTGAAGCTCGATTCCTCGGCGTAAAAAAGGCGAAAGGGATGGTGGTGATGTCGTCAATACATATTGCTTTCGGTAACTTTGCGTCGTGAAAGAGAGAAGCAAGCAAAAATAATACAATCTCAACAATATCCATATCGACCAAGATTTTCCCTGGTTTGATCCCGGGTCATCACCAATATGACTTATGAGCGGGATTGTATCGCGATCGAGAATCATTTTTATCGGCGATCATCGTTGTTTAAAACTGCGCCATCGGATTCTAATCGAATTCCTCGATTAGATTTTACCACCTCGAGGTTATATTGACTAACTTTCAAATTCAATGGGTCTTTGAAATCCTCCTTCCACCGAATAATATAGAGCATGTACATGACTCCGTACCATTATATCATCTTCCGTACCTACATCACCAACTTTTGGGTTAGTTTAATGCAAATTATTTCTAACTATATACCATAAGGAGTGTTACGATATATGTGAACTATTTGAAACAAGTTCATTTATTTTTTAGGTTATTACCAATTATTCAGTCAACCCTTGATGAAGCTTGCGTACAAGATGAGGCATTGCCTACAACTATAGCCCCTCTGCCGCATCCTATTTTAGGAAGACACTACCTCAATAAAATGAATATCTGATTGTCCTCTTTGCTTTCGACATTGCATTGGAAAAGCGAAAAGTTAACAAATTCATCATTGGTAGCCACTTTCTTCTTGAACATGTTGTTTGCGAGGAAAGATTCAACTGACTATTAGCGCCTCCTCAGGAAATTCAATCATTATATGATGGCAATGATGATCGATCGAAGTCCTTTCGAAGTTATACCCGAATTTGTCTGATCGTACAATGCTTTTACGAGCTTAGGTGTACATATGGATGATAAGTGGTTCTGGTAGGGTCCCAGCGCATTTACAATCCATGGGGAATTGCGACATCAGACGGGAGTTACTACAACCTCCACGGTCGAAGATCCGATATCGCCATGGTTGTACATTCACGATCTGCATGATTGCTTTAGAATATCGTTCTCGAAGAAACCGAAAGCTGCGAGAGGATGTCCTACGAACAATCGAGGATAGTCTTTTGAGATCTGACTCATTTTCGGGTAAGTTTAGACATGCAATTTTGCAATTTTAAGCGGGAAGATTTGAGCAATCGGGACATCCCGGCATACCTTCATTATAGTGCGCAAAAAAGGCCGTCGAACTCATAATTTACCCACGTCGGAGGAGGTTCTTTGTCATATTACACGGAGATGGTCTTTGAATTCTGCGATGAGGGATATTATTATGCGGTTAAGAGGAGTGACCGGTTGATGCGAGATAAATGAATGCCATCCGACTTATTTACCACTACATTACGTATTGTTGTTTAGTATGGTGAGCTTGGATGGGAACGATTTTTAAGCGGTGGGATGTCGATCGAGGTAAAGCTTCATCAAAAAAGACTTACTTGATTGCAATATTATGGTTATCGTTTGTTTGAAAGACCTCTTGAGTATTCAACTATCTTGAGGGTGGAAGATTATTTCAAGAGTTTGTTGTAGATCGTGGCGGCGTGACGAGGCGAATCGATTAACATATTATAGGCTCGACCAACAAAATTACGATCGATCTATACAAGATGCGGTGAGGTAGTTCTGATGGGTTAGAGGCTAATCAAGTTGGTAAGCGAGTAGTTTTGCCTTCTTCTTTTTACGGGAGTCAAGGCGAATGTTTGAAATCTTCAGATTCTATGGCATAACTTCGGTATAACCAACACCACGATATTTTCTTAACTATATTTGCAAATCCGAATTGGCGAGATAAAAGATGCCTTTGTTACCACATCAAACGTCGATTGACCGCCCGGACTTGGTGGCGCGTATTTGAATTGAGCGGCGAGCTTTGATGATGGAAATTGATAAGAAGAAAGTATTTGGTCTGAAAGGTGGCACATGTTTTCACGATTGAATTCCAAAAGCGTGGGGTTGCATACGTCGTTTGCTAATATTTCTTGAGGATCGATAAAATACGAACACGTGAGCAGTGTAAATCGAAATTTGTTTGTCTTGAATTCCCGATCGATTTACGATCCCTTATATGTAAACAGTTAAATCTTGCGTGATACATGGACCATGTGGTGTTAAAATCTTAAATCACCATGTATGGAAGATGGTAAATGCTTTAAGAGATATCCTAAATATTGGGCGGAAGAAACTATAATGGGCGAAGATGGGTGTCAGATATATCAAAAAGTATGATGACGATCGAAAACATTGTCTAAGGTGCGGACATGAAGTTGATAATAGAGATGTTGTACCATATAATCCATACCTCTCTAGATTGTTTAGTTGCCATATAAATGTGGAAGTTTGTGCGGGAGTAAGGTGCGTAAAGTATATCAATAAGTACATCTACAAGGGTTACGATCGCCTGACTTTGGTATTTAGAAGTAGTAGATGAGATTAAGCGATTATATTGACTCAAGGTATATTGGGCCTCTGGTGGCGTGGCGGATATTTGGATATCCTATGCATCAAGAGTTCCCTCAGGTTATCGTCGGTAGTTCACTAGAGGAAAACATCGCGTCTGCTTATAACCGCCGAACGATATTTGCGATATTTGAGGAAGCGGAGGATCGTGAGACAACTCTAACGAGATTTTTTGCATCTTTGCTCTACTAATGATTTAGCTCGAACTCTCACATACCAACAATTTCCAAAGCATTTCGTTTGGCGAAGAAAAAAACAACTCTGGACGAGGAGAGACAAAGGGGTTTCTGATCGGAAGAATGTATTTTGCGGTCAAATGAAGGTGAAAGGTTTTATCTGCGTCTTACATTGGCGGTTGTAGAGGACCTCAATCTTTTCAATGTTTAAAACGGTTGATAATGTTGTACACCCACGTATAAAATTTGCGTGTATTGCAAAAGGCCTTTTGGAAGGCGATGAAGAGTGGATTGATGTCTCGGAGAAGCATCGATAATGAAACAGGCTCTCGATTAAGAAGGTTATTTTCTATTATCTTGACACTGATGCTCTCCTTTAAATCCGAGCGTTGTGGAACCAATTTTCTATGCATATTTGTGATGATTTATCACACAAAATAAGTACATGTTATGGCATTGATGTTCTACTAATGCTCAAATTTGTGATTATGGTTTATACCTTATTAATCTTTTGCTTGAGAGTCGGGGAAGAGCTTATCGGATTACCCCTGATGCCCTTTGCCGTATGATAATTGGAGAATTATCGTTTGTGATCGACTTATTGGGAACATGGCGATTCTGACTTGAAGTTGATCGAATAAATGTCGACAAAACATTGATCTCTTGAATGAAGGTCGTATGGCTTATAATGCAATCATTTCATCATTTATGAAAATAGAGAACAACATTCTTTACGAGTGAAGTGCGAGGCTGGAAAGACTTTTCTCTATAATCTGATTGCCAAAAAATGTCGTTCCTTATCTTTATATAGTAATTACGGTAGCATCCTCTGGAATTGCTTACGGGTTATTACATGGGGGCGTCTTCTTGCATTCAACATTCTGCATTCCACTTAGCGTATTAGAAAATTCGGTTTGTGGATTCACGAAGCAATCATCACACTCTCGAATTATTTTGAAGGCTAGACTAATTATATGGGATGAGGTTCGATGCGCGACATCGCCATTGTGTTGAAGCGATTAATCGTACCTTCTGAGACATTCGTGATAACTCCCGACCATTTGGAGGTATTCTTTGTTGTTCTTGGGGGGAGATTTTAAGCGATTCTTCTGTTATACCTAGAGGTCTTCGTGAGCATATAGTGGCGACATCACTTCGACGTTCTTTGCTTTGGAAAGATATCGTGTCTTGACATTACAAGTTAACATCTTGCTTGCCACGATGACCAATCGTTATTATTTGATTTCTCGGCTTTTCTTAATGAGGTTTGAGTATTTGTATCTTTATTCATATTGACATCTATATATCGTCGAGAATATTTGATAATTTACTAATACTTCATTATTGTGTAGATTAGGTCTAACCTCGAGAATCTATCTGACTTCAGATTCAATAAAAATAACTTTCAAAGTGTAGATAATCTTATCTCGATCATCTACCCGAGCTAGAAGTGCCAAGTAAGGTCACTCCGAATTCTTAAAAAGCGCACAATTCTCTCGCTAGAAATGATGATGTCGATGATATCAACCTAGGCTGCGTTGGCGGTTTTTAAGGAGAAATACATCATACTTTCTTTGCGACAAAATGGTTGAAGATGATGATGTGGATCGGACTATTATGCATCGGTGCGAATGAATATTTGAACACACTCGATCCCCACAATTTGCCACCGTTCAAATTAGATTTAAAGAGGGTTGTCGATAATGCTTCTAAGGAACATTGCTTAGAAAGATGGCCTTTGTAATGGTACTAGACTTATCATAGTCAAGTGTGGTGCTTTAGTACTTGAAGCAAAGATTTTAGCGGTGATAAGCATGGCGACTTGGTGTTTATTCAAGAATTTCTTTGACTCCTTCTTCGTTTGAGTTAAGTATTAAAATGAATGAGAAGACAATTTCCGGTGAGGTTAAGCGTGTCTGATGACAATGAATAAAACCACGAGGGCGGTCTGTCGAATTTGTTGGGGTAGATTTCGTGCGCCGATATTTAGTCGCGGTCGACTATATGTAGCTCTGTCAAGATGCACAAGTTCTTCCAGCTTATCATACTTCTTCGTGAATTAAGCGACAAGTCCTGACAAATATAAATACATCACGAAGTTTTGTTATAATTTTATATGTTTGAGGTATCATTTCTTATCTCCGTGCATTATTGATCTTCTTATGATAAAAGTCTTGATATGTTTTGAATTGGTGATAAAAGTTTTGAATTAAGCGACAAGTCCAAAACAAATATTGTCTTTATATGTGTTAATTGTTGAATCGGGGAATATTTGCTAATTATTATAAATGGGGTGATGCTTGAATAAGTTGTGGCATCGTTGTAGTTGTGGCATATCTTAGCAAGACTCGATGGGTATATATGAGTCCTACTGGTCATGTGAAATGGAACTTTCTAGGACTAACAAGTTTCCCTATAGAAATAGCAAGCCCCATAAATTATTGTAGGGTGTAATCAATATTTTTAGTTGATCAATAGAAGCTTAAAAAACATGAAAGTACAAGTACTCAAATTACAATCTAGTATATTACACATCTGACCTCATGTTTTTTAATCCACGTGATACATTTGTCAACTTATTTCTGAGATGATGCCTTCGTAAAAGTTACTCATTTTCTAATTTGTGAAAATTGTTTTACATTTCCTTGCTCTTTTACGTGTAAACAAATCGATAATGTTGCGAGTATGATGCCTCCTTTGAATAACAATTCTGCTTTGTGTTGAATACATGATTTAGTAATGTATGAACATCGGATAACATATCTTATAGAAAACCATTAGGATAACATACGGGTATATATATATGTGTGTGTATGTGTGAAGAACAAATTTGAGAAGCTTGATCATCGCCATGATTAACATAATAAGTTTATACATGTTGGTTGAGCTATAATATGCTTATTATATATAACTTATGTTTTAGTTTTACTTGCTTGCGTGAATCGATCGATTTATACGTATATCCTTTTCATTACATTTTTTTATCAATTTCCAAGTAGATGATTTATTTTTTGTTGATATAACTAAGCGATTCATTTCAATTTTTGCGGTCTTGGGATGATATTGCTATTGAATGGAAGCGTGTTCATTCAACAAGTCGAGGTGGAGAAAAGTTAACGAGGGTTATGTGTATTTTATAATTTTTAAATCGTATTCAAGTAATCACGTGTCGATTGTTTCGTTCTTGCGATACTACTAACATTTTGCTTTCTCTTATAAATATGATTTTTATTACAAATAATATTTGTTGGTAGTGGGCGTTCTTAGATGGATAGCCTTTCTTTTCAAAGGTTTATATGCAGAAGACATGGTAGAGCAGCGGATCTATAAGGTAAATGTTATTATATGTATTTTCGGGTATATATTGAAGTATACTTGGTGTAATTTGTAAAAAATATATTTGGTGTAAGATGTAAAGTAAAGGGTGGTGCTCGACATGTTGTTTCTCTATTTTACGCATGTATGTAATTTTGTTCTCCGTCTTTTGTAAAGTTGGGTAATTATACATGATTATGATGATTTTGAGTATGGAATGATGTTTTTTGTGGTTTGGATATGTATGGATGATTGTAAGTTTTTTAAGCAGGTTTAGATTTTTACGGATATCTATTTTTAAAGGAAACTCTGTAGAAATTTCTTGAAATTAATAGCTCTTATCTTGATATTTTGGTGGTTGCATATGTTGATTATTGAATATGTATAGATTTACTGCATGGTATGGCGATTTTGGGTATGAAATGATGGTTTTTTTTTGTGGTTTAGATATGTATGGATGAATGTAAGTTTTATAGGCAGGTTTAGATTTATGCGGATATCTATTTTTAAGCGAAACTACTGCGAAAATTTTTAAAATCGATGGCGACTAGCTTGCCCAAACATGATTTAGTAATGTATGAACATCAGATAACATATCTTATAGAAAACCATTCGGATAACATACGGGTATATATATATATGTGTGTGTATGTGTGAAGAACAAATTTGAGAAGCTTGATCATATGATTAACATAATAAGTTTATACATGTTGGTTGAGCTATAATATGCTTATTATATATAACTTATGTTTTAGTTTTACTTGCATGAATCGATCGATTTATACATATATCCTTTTCATTACATTTTTTATCATTTTCCAATTAGATGATTTAATTTGTTGATATAACTAAGCGATTCATTTCAATTTTTGCGATCTTGGGATGATATTGCTATTGAATGGAAGCGTGTTCATTCAACAAGTCGAGGTGGAGAAAAGTTAACGGGGTTATGTGTATTTTATAATTCTTAAATCGTATTCAAGTAATCACGTGTCGATTGTTTACGTTCTTGCGATCTCTACTAACATTTTGCTTTCTCTTATAAATATGATTTTTGTTACAAATAATATTTGTTGGTAGTGGGCGTTCTTAGATGGATAACCTTTCTCTTGAAAGGTTTATGTATCGAAGACATGGTAGAAACAATGAGATCTCTGAGGTAAATGTTATTATATGTATTTTCGGGTATATATTGAAGTATACTTGGTGTAAATTTGTAAAAATATATTTGGTGTAAGATGTAAAGTAAAGGGTGGTGCTCGACGTATGTTGTTTCTCTATTTTACGCATGTATGTAATTTTGTTCTCAAAGTCTTTTGTAAAGTTGGGTAATTATACATGGTTATGATGATTTTGAGTATGGAATGATGTTTTTTTGTGGTTTGGATATGTATGGATGATTGTAAGTTTTTTAAAGCAGGTTTAGATTTTTACGGATATCTATTTTTAAAGGAAACTTCTGTAGAAATTTCTTGAAATTAATAGCTCTTATCTTGATATTTTGGTGGTTGCATGTGTTGATTATTGAATATGTATAGATTTTTGCATGGTATGACGATTATGGGTATGAAATGATGGTTTTTTTTTTGTGGTTTAGATATGTATGGATGAATGTAAGTTTTATAGGCGAGGTTTAGATTTATGCGGATATCTATTTTTAAGCGAAACTTTGCCAAAAATTTTTAAAATCAGTAGCGACTAGCTTGCCCAAATTTGCGATGGCCCAGCTGATTTTTTTGGCTATATGTTTGACTAAATTTACCTTTTTTTTGCGGTTGGGTCAATTACTTTTGAAGTTCTTATTTTATTTTAATTTTTTTAATCGGTGAAGGGCTCTAAACCAATTTGGTTCAAATGAACCTTTTAAGCAAGTGGGTATCATTATCTTTATTTCATTATGCTATTTCAAAACTACAATGCTTTTACCTATTAATGGACATATTTGTATGATGTATTGTGCTTAAAATAGTTTTACTAATTAATCCATGTTCCATCTAAATGAATGAAGGAAACAACAACATATAGGTGAAGAGAAGTGCTTTTAAATGTGCTTGAAGAAAATATGAAGGTCGTTGGTATTGGGATTGTTTGAATTTAATAAATGTAGTTGCCAGGTCTTGATTTGTAAATAATGAGTATGTAGGTAAAATTTATTATCAGTGAATGTGGATGTTGGCTTTAGTTGTTTCTTTTAACAAATTCATTTTTCTTGCCGGTCTTGATTTGTAAATAATGAGTATGTAGATAAAATTTGTGATAAAATTCTTGACTTCTATATTTTTTTGGGTGAGATGATGTCTATCTTGATTAGAAATTTTCTTATTTACAACAAAATTTTATCAAATATATACTCTTTAAACATTGTAACTCACATTTTCATTTAGATTTATCTTTAAGTATTAAATAATTAATTTGAGCACGATTATTAGCTACTCACCCATTTCAAATGAAATGGAGAGTCTCCATTCTTTGTATATTTTATATCATCATGATGTCACATTTAACATATTTTAAAGCTGGATCATGAAATAGAGACTCTCCAATTTATTTAAAATATAGAGAATCCTAATTTCTCAATATGTAAGTAAAGTACAAATTTTACACATAATAATTAAATAGGTCCAATCCCATTATATCCAATCCCTTTCAATGAGCGGAAAAGATATTAAGACTATAAAATGTACCTTTGATAAGATGTGCATAATTAATTAAATTAGTAAATAAATAATTTAAAATTACTATTATGATATTAATATAACAAAAACACAATCATCATTCATATGATTTAATTATAAAATTTAAAAGAAAAAATAATTACAATATTTAATAAAATATCTTTATAAAAGATATTAAAAATATTATACATTTATTATAAGAGTACTCATTCTTTATTCGCGATTATGATACCACATATATTAAAGCGAATATAAATATCATGTATTTGTATCCGTTTATTTACGAATATATTTAATCAAATACGAATAATTTACATTAAGTCGAATACAAATAATATTTATTTTAAATGAATACGAGCACGAATAAATATTCTATTTTTAGTTACTATTTACAGCCATAATACGCAATTACGATCTAATGCTTCTTTCTTGGATTTGGCTACCTTTCATTAAAAAAAAATTTCAAGTTTATTTATTGCATCAATTATTTTATTTTAATAATTTTATTAGTACTGATAAAAATATATTAACAAAAATAAATTTACAGATACATCCCTTTTACTGACTCACCTAACAATTTTCTCTCTTTTCTTTATCTATCTCTTTCTCACTCTATCAATACCTCTTTAGAAAGTTAGAGTGAAGTGGGTTGCTCTTTACCTCTCATATAAACTCACTTCCCACAATACACTTCTCTTAAGAAAAAAATCCTTCTTCCCTCATTGCCTGCAATTATTTTTTCCTCTTTTTCTGATCACCACAAATCATGTCCTTTTAATTAATTCAAACATATATTGCCATTGCTTCTTTAAACTAACCTCTTTCCAAATAATGATGTTTAGATTAAGAAAATTGTATTCTTTCAATTACATGTAATTATACGAATCGGTCTTGGCCACTTGGGAGCACTTTCTCTTCAAGTCCTGGGTTGGCTTGGATGGC
Organism: Panax quinquefolius; assembly: GCA_020205615.1. NCBI lineage: Eukaryota > Viridiplantae > Streptophyta > Magnoliopsida > Apiales > Araliaceae > Panax > Panax quinquefolius. Next base: position 25,360,466 of record CM035169.1, on the reverse strand, counting down.
TATTTTAGACCTTTTAGTTTATTTTCACTAAATAATTAGACTTGGGGGATTCCAGAGCTGTTTTTCAGGTTACTAGTAAAACTCAAAATATTTAAAAACTGTACATTACTGTGTGTTATTATACAACAACTCGTATTATTGTTATTTTACTATCGGGTAGTTCAACAGTTTAAAAATATTTAAGTCATTTTTTAACTACGACAATACCTCCATTGTAGAGGTCAGCGATGATTGTGTTGTCATCTGAATATTACTCATTAAAAATAATATTAAAATACAAACGAATATTTTATATCAACTTGCTTACTTTGTAAAAATTTTCAAATATCACCCTTAACTTTAACTTTTATCAATTTAACCATTTATTAAATAGAATGATAATTATAAAAAAATTGAATACTTTCATTTCTTAAAATTCGGGGTCTTACAGCTTGTGCATCCTTTCTCATAGTATATGAAAAGTCTTGAATTTGGATACTTGACGCTCTCAAATAATTTGTTTTAAAAGAATTAAAGAGTATAAATAATAAAAATATGAAAAATAAATAGGATTTGTTATTTTTCATGTAACTTTGTGGAACATACACCTTTGTTTATTCCTACATTTTATGTATTGCTAAATTTAAATATATTTGTACATTATATATTTAATGGGCAATAATTCATAATATATATTCGCTATGAATTAAGAATGAACAAACATCTTTAACGTCCATTACAATGATCAACGACTGGGATTAAAAATTGGGTAAAGTTCAGATAACCACATGGGGTTTTGGCGCTTTCTCACTTAACTACCTGTAGTCAGTAAAATTACATTTAAACTCTCGACTTTTTGAGTTTAAGTGAAAAAATCACCTTTTTCATCCAAAACGTATGCACATCTACGGTTTTTGGAGCATTAGTTAAGAAGTAACTTATTTCTGCTTAGATGTCACTTCCTCAATCAAATCAAAGAGCGACTATTCACCATCAGGAAAAACAATAAGGCAAGTGAAGGAAGAACTGAACTTCTAAGATGGTAAGAAGTATACTAAGGTAAGAAGCCCGAACTTAAATACGCATCATCGTCTGCAATGGATTGAGATCTGCTTTTAAAAGCCGAGAGGAATAAGAAAGGGATATTTAGGACATTTTCTGTTGCTTTTGGCCAATTCTGTTCTTCTCACGCGCTTTTGGCGTCTAACCTACACGCACGGTTAAGTTGGATGAAAAATATGACTTTTTCACTTCAACTCAAAAAATCAAGAATTTAAATATAGTTTTACTGACTATAGGTGGTTAACTGAGAAAACGCCTAAACTCAGGTAGTTATCTGAACTTTACCCTTAAAAATGACACCTCAATGTCCGCTAGTAATAACTCTTCAACACAACATTATGACTTGCAATCCTCATTTTCCCGATTATCTTTCAATTGAATCCTTTACAACAAAACCCACTATTCTCTCCCTCGATTTTTTCATCCCTCACCTTTCTTCACTCTTTCATCTCACCTTTCTTCACTCTTTCATCTCACCTCATATTTATATACGTATGCACATCCATAGATATTCACTATTTGTGTTTTCTATGGTTCTAAGCTCCAAATTCCAATTATAATCTATCCTAAGATCTGAATTGAGAGAATTTTGAATAATGTGTGAACCGGAAAAATTATTTTAAATCCGCGTGAACTTTTGATGATTTCAAGATGTTTATGTTTTTGGGGTCAAAGTAAATATAATTCTGTAGATGGGTGATTGTTGTATTCTTGTTATAACAATTGTTTTCTTGAAGGAGGAGTTAATTCGTTCGCTAGATATTCTAGTCTACCTTGTGAATATTTTTATCATCGTTCACTTGATGTTATGGGGTATTATGGTCCAAATTTTTTTAATACAGTCCGCTAGATGTATTAGCAGACACTGAATTGTCATTTTTAATTGCAGCTGTTGATTATTGTAACGAATACTAAAGATACTATTTTTTCATTTTTTATTCGTAACAAATATATGCTATAGATTATTTATCATATTTAATTATGTTAAAAACACATTAAAAATATACTACATGAGTTGGATGGAGGGAATAGTTGTTCGTTGTAACAAGCACTCTCCATTTCTATTTAAAATTTATTCAACACTAGCTTTTGCATATGGTTTAGACTTGAGACTATAATGAAACTAATGATTCTCATTATTAAAGTAAAAGAACAGTAAATCAAATGACAATATCTATTATTTTAATTTTTAAAGAATATAAAAGATTGTAATACTGTGTAGAAAAATACAAGTAAACAAAAGAGTGGCTTAAATGTAGTGGCAGTGTAGTATTATTCTATTTTGTTTGCTTCTAAATAATTCTGCTACAGCACAAACATGATTTTCGGCAGTTATTTAACCGGTGGTTGACGGGCACGGGTGCCAGATATTAAAGTTGTTCAAATTTATTTATATTTAAATTATTTATAGTTCAAGGAGAGGTGGAATCAAACTTTTACTCAAAACGAATTACAACCTTATATCCAAGATTAAAACGAGAAGAAAAATTCAGGCACCCACCTTTTGTTTCTGGGTATCTCTTGCCCACTCAGAAGAAGGGCTGAGTGAGAAAAAAGTTGAGATTTTGAGGAAGTTGTGTGTGAAATTGGAGGTTCTGAGATGGATTTGTAGTGTTTGTGGTTAGATCTAAAGTGGGTATAAGGTATGGAGTCTCCAACTGGGATTTGGGCTTCAGTATGGAACTTCATTTGTTTCTTGCCTTACTTCATTGGACTTCTAATTCTTGGCTTCATTAAAGGTCTGTACCACTGCTTCCTTTTCCTGTGTTGGTTAAAGATCTTTTGTCCTCCTTTCCCCTCCCAAACCGGGCATATACCTATTCTTTGTGATATAATGTACTATAAAGGATCCTTTCTCTCAGTTGTTTTTTATATATTTATTCTATAAGATATCGTGTCCTCTAATTAATTAATTATTTATTTATTATTTTATTATTTTATTTTGTGTATGTGTGTGTTGTGGGATGGAAGGAGGGGGAGGGGGAGAGGCAACAGTGGAAATTGGATATTTTCAGTCTCAATTCATATGATTATTGGGTTTGAAGTTCCAAGAATGTTTATCATAGCTCCCTTATTAATAATTCAAAATGCCATAAGTTCTCTACTTGCATAACTTCATAGTTAGGCATTTAGTTGATGTTTTACAGTCCTTAAGTTCCTTGATTTATGTGTTACACTCCCCAGTTGCTATTTTTTGCCCATGCATGTGATATTGCTTCCTGGACAACAAATTTAGTCTAAAATTCTGTTATTGAAATAAAATTATATAAAATAACTCGTGTCCAAGTGTATGTTATAGTCGAATCTTAATATTTGAAACAAAAAGGCCAACAAGTCAAATGAGAGTTCTATTTCCGAACAACAGTGTTTATATACATCCGTATCAGTATATGTAATGAATTTTGAATTTCTACTTGTGTTTGCCAACTGACAGTGTGACAACCTTGGCTTCAGGTATCATTTTGTGCCCAGTGATATGCCTTGTTATGACAATTGGAAACTCTGCAATAATATTGGGTCTCTGGCCTGTACACTGTTTGTGGACATATTATTGCATTTTGAGGTGCATTTCTTACCAATTACTTCCTGGTATCCTTGCTTCATACATTATATAAATCTGTCATCTATTTTATTTTTATTTTTTTAATGCAGAACAAAACGATTTGGGCCGGTTTTGAAGCTTGTCCTTTGTGTATGCATTACCGTACCCTTGCTTTTATGGCCATTGATTGGCATAATTGGAAGTGTTATTGGTGGCGCAGCATATGGTCTTCTTTCACCAATTTTTGCTACTTTTGAAGCTGTTGGTGAAGGGAAGACTAATGAGTTTGTCCATTGTATCTATGTAAGTTAATGTCATTGCTTCAACATAGTGTATTCTCTATGTTTTTTGTTTCCTTTGTAATCCTTTGATCGATTTTGCAGGATGGAACTTGGGACACAGTCACTGGGTGCTTTACTATTGTCAGGGATTTTGGGGATGTATGCTATCATTCCTACTTCTCAATTATGGATGACCTACAATGTCAAGGACCTCAAGAGGGAAAATATTATGAGATTAGGTTATATTTTTAATATTGTTTCTGGCAAATATTATTTCAGATTCCATATTAGTCAATGTTTTAAACTTGTCAAAAACAAAAAAAATAGTCAATGTATATCCAATAAAATCTTGAAGTTATATCACTAATCTCATCTGGAAATTCTTTATAGGATTCGTTACAATATCCTACAGGGGTCAGGGTATTTATTTGTGTTGGCATGTTGTTAAAAATGTAACCAACAATGCCCCAACATAGGGGATTTAAAAGATTTAACCAAGTCTTTATTATTAAGATCCTAGGAAAATTGGTTGTTGCTCTTGAGATGCTAGGAAAATATTTCTAATTTTTATGTTAGGAGACACTCACTTTCATTTCAGGCGTTCCTTCCAGGTAATTTAGTATTGCTTGCTTGAACTTATGTAGTTGCAGTGTCGGCTCAGTTCTAATACACTTTGTAGTGTATGGAACCCTTAACAAATAGGATTTTCTCTATCAAAAGGACTAGCGAAAGTATGTGCTATGGTAAACATTTATGTCATGATTCTTCTTAGTAGACAACCGATGTATGATGTCACATAAAAGCTTGATTTGTTATGTATTGATTTTCATAAATTTTGGATATTGTGAAAAGATTAACTTTAGTACTTGCACTTTGACTACATATTATTAATGTTGAAATATAATCCTTGGCCAGGACATGCCTCATGTAAAAATGTGGAGTATCTTTTCTCCAGGATGCTTGTGCAGTTCTTTCATATACTTACCTTATTCATAATCCTCTAGTTGTCACTTAGACAATTTCACTTTTAAGTTATTCAAAAAGTCATCAGAAATGCTGCTGCTGCTGCACCATTATGTTCCACATTCACCAAAGCACATTGGTAGCTACTTAGCGTCCTTGCAGGAATCATGAACTGTTTATCATGATCTTAAATGCCTTCTAGAAATTAACTATTCCTCATGCTTAGCTATGGCATAGTCGGAATAGATTAGCTATGAGCTTTCCCTTTTATTTTACTTATCTTGCTTGGTCACTGTTCCTTAGGGTGATGCCTCCTTTGTTTACCAAGTATTTCCACTGGTTTTCGTGCAGATTGCTTTATCTTCCTGGAGCTATTATAATTGGGGCACTGGGCTTAATGGTTGACTTTCTAGTAATCTCACTTATTGCCCTTTGCAAATTCCCTTACATGCTCTTCAGGGGGTGGCATCGTTTATTTCAGGACTGTATAGGGCGGGAAGGTCCTTTCTTGGAAACAGTATGTGTACCATTTGCAGGTCTAGCTATATTACTCTGGCCATTGGCTGTTACTTGGGCATTGTTATGCTCCATGGTATCAAGTATATTCCTGGGTGCTTATGCTGCCGTGATAGTATATCAGGTAACTCGCCATTTCTTTCAGAATTCATTGACTAAGGACTAATTTTAAGCATATTAGCCTAGAAGCATCTCAAAATTATTCAGGACCCTTTGGGGTATTTCTATTACTATGCCAAGGAAGTAATTGTTAGGTTTTCGTGAAAATCAAAGTAGCAATCAAATTGCAAAATATAGCGGAAGCGAGATAAAATCAGATTTTAAAATTTTTCACAAACCAATTACCCGGATCATCCTTTATGCATATTATTAATTAAAGCGAAGAATAAGAAATTACTAAATCATACCCTTGTAGAAACGAGCTTCCCTCAGTGCACGAGTTCACCTCCTACTTCTCATGATCTCCTTGAATCTCGGGTAGATTCCTTCCTTTGATCAATGTAAGTCACCCAAGTGTATGGCCTCTATAGGTGATCCACCAAGGAAGAGGAATTTTTCAAGAAGAAGGATTTGGCTCAAACCCCAGTTTTTTCTATCCCGAATAAGAAAAGGTGTACTTTCCAAATCTAGAATTACGTATATTAGATATCTAATATAAGACTCCTCTTATAAAGATATCATGTAACCTATTTTAATTAAAATAAGGTATTATCTATTTAATTAAACTCTTTTAATTAAATGGGCTCCCTAATCCTATTAGGGGTAATTAATTAAACTCCTTTAACTAATTTTCTTTCCTAATCCAATTAGGAATAAATGAGAGTACTTATATTAAATTAATTCCTAAACCTTTTAGAAATTAAAATAATAATAATTATAATAATATTAATAAGACTCCTCTTATTAATTTATATTTAATATTTCTAAAATATTAAATAATAATATTAAGCTATTTAATTTATTCTATCACCATAGATTAAATTAAATATACTTAACTATATTATTACAATTATGCCATTAACTTCTTAAATAATTATTCTTCCTTTTATGGTGTGACCCTTTAGGTTCTCCATATTAAATAGGTTGTGAATAAATCAATTAGAACAATTCTAATCTCATTTAAATAAATAAATTAAACAAATAATTTATTTAAATAAATAATATTTATTCTACAATAGGGATAAGCCTCCCTAGCGATCAACGACTTTCCAGATAATATATGTGAGACCCCAGATTTTATCAATAAAGATTTAAATTTTGTTGAAATAATTTTTTTAATATTATGGTGTGAATTTAAGATAATATTATAGTTGTGGGTAGTATTTATAAATTTTGCAAAGTATGCAAGTGGTTATATTATATTCGATTGGTGGAGAATATTAGGTTTAGCAGGAATATTCGCACAACGGCTCAATCATTGGTGGACCCCATAATGTAATTATTGCCGGATTGAGAAAACGACAAAAATATTTTATTGAAATAACGGCGGAAGTTTTTACGTGTAGTTCTTGTTGAACTACTCGGTAGTAAAAGTAAAGAATACGCAGTGATGTGATTAAGTAATAGCACTGCGGTATTGATTATTGATGCTTATGTGAGAAGTCACTCGGTTTGATTCCATTATTATCGATTAATAATATGAATTATTATAGCGATAATGACGTTTTGTTTTATTCAGTATTATTAACGTAATAAAAGCGAAACATCTTTTATATAAAATAGAATACTTTATTAAAGTTATTCTATAAATAGAATATATTATATTTTATTATGTATAGTGTTGCATAGTGTTTTTGCATAGTGTTTTGCATAGTATTGCATAGTGTTTGCATAGTAAAATGTTTTTATATAAATAGAATATATTATATTTTATTTAAAGATTTTTCTTTAAATATGGACCGTCGATTAAAGTAAATCAACTGGACCGTTCATGGATTAATTCTTATGCATTCCATTTTCCTATAAATAGAAGCTCATTCCTTCATTATTTTCTTACGAATTCATTGAAACTCTAGAGAGAAATTATAGAGAGAAGTATAGAGAGAAAATTATAGAAAGAAGAAGAGTATTCGCTACTTCACTACTTCTATATTAGGTTCTTTTACGGTAGTGGTGTTATTCTTTCTTCTTGAAGAACTTACATTATTCCATTCATTATTATTCATTGGAATAACTTTGTAAAAGTGGCATACCCTATACATAACTCAGATATGTGGATACCCTATACTTGGTGAAATCCTTTATGTTATTCCATCGCTTATTATTCTCATTGAATAACTTTTCAGATATACTGTGAGTTTACCTATACTTGGTGACATTCTTTATCATTACGTTGGAATATCCTATCATGTGTTTTTACACCCGGATCCTGGTTCCATCTTTATTATTCATTGGAACATCACATCGGTGTGAATTTCACCGACCGTTCCGTTATTATTATTATGTTGGAATAACACGCCATACATCAAAGTACCGCATGCGTGGTGATTTCTTTTGTTATTCCATTCTTTATTATACCCAGTTGGTTAAAACTTTGACTTATATCCATGAAATTAGTAGAATATCCTTGATATTGCGTTTCATCCAAAGATATCTTTCATGGAAATATTCTTACGATCATTCTTGAATTTTACTCTCTAAACAAAGATGTCGTGTTGATAATTTGGACGTTAATAATTCATGGATTAAATAATTCTTGAACTTGTTTTATTGAATTATTATGTCATTGTCATCATCCTCATGTTATATTATGTTATCTTTGGCTTACGTGCATAGATGAACTTAGTATGATTATGACGGGGATCATTCGGTATAATCATGACTTGATATAAATGATGTGACTAAAGTCCTCGTTGGCTTATGTAATGCGGTGATGGATAGTTTTTGGTATGATTATGACCGGGGTGATTCGGTATAGTCATGACCATTGATAATTTGATGAAAATCCTGACCGTGGTATGCGGGGATGATTAGATGTAGTGGTTTATTTATTGTTGAGTCTCGGTGATAAAAATTGATGAAAACTTTTTAAAACCTAAAAGATAGTAGACTTTATTCTCTACTTGATTTTTTAATGGATTGATATTCCGCTGCAGCTTAAAGCTGGTTGTCTCTATTGTATTTTATCGGTTTAACATTTGTTGAAGGCTAATGATAATTTATTCTCGCATTATCTTAGTTATAATATTTCTTCTTTGGGCTAGTTGAGCTCACCCTTTCTTTCACCGTTTCTCTTCTTGAAATGAGAACATATAGCGGGACGAAGTCTGGGAACGAAGTAATGGTCCAGAGGATAGCATTAGTAGTCCTCACTATTCTGCGTGAAATAGTGTGATAATAGTTGTAATGAGGACTCCTTTTGAGTTTGTATAATATCTAGTAGACAATATTTGTATTCAATCTCACGATTTATGTCGTATATTATACTGACGAGTTAGGTTAGTAAGTTGTATTTGAATTTATGTACCTATGTAAGTGGCGACCCAAGATGGGTGGCGTATACCTAATTTTGGGGCGTTACGGTTGGTATCAAAGCTTAGGATATGATCCTGGCTAAGATGTGAGAATAGTACTAGGAGGGGAGAGGCGGGGAATTCCTTTTAGTATGACCTACCTAAGTTTATTTGGTATTTGATTGGTGGATTAGGAGTATAGTGATAATATGTTGCATGTTAATTAACCCTTGTTTTGTGTGTTGTTTGTATTTAGATGTTGTGAATAGGGCTCGGTTATTGGAGCGCGATAATGAGTCACTTCAACCAAAAGGTAACGACCAACAAACACGATAATAATCATCTGCCAGAATAACGACCATCGGAACAATGATGACCATCGTGGGAGAAATTATCATGCGAAGAATGGTAACCACTTGATGGTAATCATGGCAAGATAATAGAAGTGGAAATTTCAAGAAGAGAAGGTCATTTAGCTCGATTTTGTCGCGTGCACCAAAGTCAAGTCCAATTTGGGACGGTGGCACCAAAGGCGGATACGGATAAAACAAAGTCGGTGGTGGTTTCATGAAAGCGTTTTCATGACTTCTTAAAAGCAAGTGACTCGAACGAAGTTAGCACGGGTTAGTTAATTATAAATTCTTGCAAGTCTATACCTTATAAGATCTGGGTTCTACCCATTATTTTATCTCATTTGCTTGCGTTCAACATTTAAATTTGACTCGGAGAAGTTAGACTTTAACTTATTGGTTGAAACTTCGTTGGGAGAAACCTTCGTTACCTCCACTGTTTATTAATCTTGTTGTTTCAAATAAACACTTTCACGTTACCTGTCGATATTATCTCTTTGAAAATATTTGCCTTTGATGGTATTTTAGGAATCAATTGGTTAACTACTCATCATTCTTTTCGTAAGGTTGTTAGCTTTTATATTCATAACCAAACTACTAAAGTCAATTATTGTTATATCAAGCCATAAGAAAAGAGCCCCGAACCTTTCGTTGTTGACTTCCTCGTGTGGAATGCGAAGCCGGACTTCTACCATGGCGACATCGTGAATGAAGATGGCAAGTTTATAGGTATCATTGTGAGGTGCTATCTAGGTTAAGGGATAGAAGTCACGATTGGTATCAATGTGACGTACTATCCAAGTCTTGGATGAGAGTCGATTTTGAATGATATTTCTATTATTAATAAATTTCTGGCGTATTCTTGAAGACTTCTTAGCCTACTTAGAGCGTGAAATCGAATTTTGTATTGACCCAAAGACAAAAACCCATTTCTTAAACCCTCAAATAATTCTTCAACTAAATGAGCAATTTACGTGGTTTATGATGAAAGATATAATAAAAGCATTGGAATAATGAAAATCATGGGTATTCGTGGTATTAGTAAGTTTTATGATGAGTTATGTTGGATTTAGTATGTAAAAACATGAAAGTTTCTTAGAAATCACAAAGAGTTGAAAATCAGATTTTGGTGAAAAGCGTAACATGAAATTCAATTGACCATATCTCTTATTATATTTTGAATTTTTGAATGTGGTCAAGTCCTAGAGTTAGATCTATGAGTTACCTAACTAATCCAAGTGGAATTCTTGGAAAAGGTGTTGTAGATTTTTTGTGTGGACTGATTTTAGCAAAGGAGTGCAAAGCTAAAAAACCGAAAAAGTCCGCCATGATTTTAGAGGGGTTGTTTCAACCACTTAAATTATGAGAAAAATTCTGGCCTTTTGGGACATGAAAGTATATGGTATAAAGTACCTCTGTCCAAAAATGAGCTCATTCTCGACTTAAAATGAGCAAGTTATGACTATTTCAATATTTAGGTTTTTAAAATGAAAACGCTTATAACCAGGAGTTTTATAACTCAGATGACCATGAAATTTAAGCTGGAAGCTCACGATAACATGTGTAAGGTCCCGCCAAGATTTGGGAATTTTTGGAGTTAAACTTGAGGTAGCTAATTTCTTAAGGAATTAATTAGAAATTGATTTTTGAAAAATAGTAAATGAATTTTAAAATTCGAGAAAAATATATTTTCATTATGAGACTATATTATGCTAAATCCTTAAAAGAAATATTTTTGGGACCTGATTTGGTATTTTCATGAAAATAGTTTAGTTACGACATATATGAGTTAAATATGTTATGTGAAGTAACAAAGTTGAAAATATGATTTTATGGCTAGAGAATCCTATATAGAGTATATGCATATTTTTTGATGAGGATTTGATAATTGGTGATGATATTTTATGAGTATGGCATTTTGAATGATTAAATGCATTATATAGTAAAAGCGTAAACAATTAAGATAAATTGTTTATAAATTTAAGAAGTGATTAAAATATTGTTATAATATTAATGATATTAGATTATGAGATTATTAAGTGATTGAAAACATGGGGATATTCTTGAATCTGGATAAATTATATTATAAATGTTTAATATTTATCCTTTATCTCATTTTGATTGATTCTTTATATCATTATCCTCACGCTTATATTACGTTGAAAGTCATCGTGGCTCAGTAGTGCATAGATGGACTTGGTATGATTATGACCGGGGATTGTTTTCTAAGATAATCATAACCGTAATTGAATACACGATTATCTTTATCCGTAGTGCATGGATAATTTGTGGTCGTGATATTAATGAATACACAATTATCTTTGGCCGTGAGCAATGGATAATTTGTGGTCGTGATCTTAATGAATACACAATTATCTTTGGTAGTAGATGCATGGATAATTTGTGGTCGCGATATCTTAATGAATACACAATTATCTTTGGTAGTAGTGCATGGATAATTTGTGGTCGTGATACTTAATGAATACACAATTATCTTTGGTAGTAGTGCATGGATAATTTGTGGTCGTGATATCTTAATGAATACACAATTATCTTCGGTAGTAGTGCATGGATAATTTGTGGTCGTGATACTTAATGAATACACAATTATCTTTCGTAGTAGTATGGATAATTTGTGGTCGTGATACTAATGAATACATAATTATCTCTTTGGTAGTAGTGCGTTTGGATAATTCGTGGTCGTGATACTAATGAATATCCTCGGCACGTAGTGCGGGGATGATTCGATGATATGGATTAATTATTGAAATGAGTCTCGTGATGAAATATTAATTTATGGATGTGGTAAAAGTCATCTTTCAGTAGTAGTGCATTGATAGACTTGGTATGATTATGACCACGGATTATACCGGTATAATCACGATCAGATTGAAAACACGAATATCCTTGGCCAAGAAGTGGATGGATAATTCGTGGTCGTGATACTATTAAGCTAAGTCTCAGATTATTGGTTTTCTGGGTTATATATCTTTGGCTTCAGTGCAAAGATGAATTGTTAATGAATATCTTTGGTAGGATTGCAAAGATGAACTTAATATTTTCAACGATAAAGGTATTCAAGGTATCCTCACCTCTTTATCATATCAGTATACGCACCCTAATTTCGAAGGGTGAAATTCCATAAGGAGAGGAGATTGTGAGACCCCAGATTTTATCAATAAAGATTTAAATTTTGTTGAAATAATTTTTTAATATTATGGTGTGAATTTAAGATAATATTATAGTTGTGGGTAGTATTTATAAATTTTGCAAAAGTATGCAGTGGTTATATTATATTCGATTGGTCGGGAATATTCGGTTTAGCGGGAATATTCGCACAACTACTCAATCATTGGTGGACCCTATAAGTAATTATTGTCGGATCGAGAAAGCGACAAAATATTTTATTGAAATAATGGCGGAAGTTTTACAGTAGTTCTTGTTGAACTACTCGGTAGTAAAAGTACGAGAATACGTGTGGTTGCATAAGAAGACACGGTATTGATTATTGATGCTTATGTGAGAAGTCACTCGGTTTGATTCCATTATTGTCGATTAATAATATGAATTATTATAGCGATAATGACGTTTTGTTTTATTCAGTATTATTAACGTAATAAAAGAAGAAACATCTTTATATAAAATAGAATACTTTATTAAAGTTATTCTATAAATAATATATTATATTTTATTATGCATAGTGTTGCGTAGTGTTTTGCATAGTGTTTTGCATAAGTATTGCATAGTGTTTGCATAGTAAAATGTTTTTATATAAATAGAATATATTATATTTTATTTAAAAGATTTTTCTTTAAATATGGATGTCGATTAAAGTAAATCAATCTGGATAGTTCATGGATTAATTACTTACGCATTCCATTTTCCTATAAATAAGCTCATTCCTTCATTATTTTTTACAATTCATTGAAACTACAGAGAGAGAAATTATAGAGAGAAGCTATATAGAGAAAATTATAGAAAGAAGAAGAGTATTCGCTACTTCACTACTTCATATTCAGGTTCTTTTTACGGTAAGGGTGTTATTCTTTCTTCTTGAAGAGAACTTACATTATTCCATTCACTATTATTACATTGGAATAACTTTGTAAAAGTGGCATACCTATACATAACTCAGATATCATGGCGATACCCTATACTTGGTGAAATCCTTATGTTATTCCATTGCTTATTATTACATTGGAATAACTTTGTATCATGCTGGTTTACCCTATACTTGGTGACATTCTTTATCATTCCATTGGAATATCCTATCATGTGTGTTTTACACAGGATGCAGTTCCATCTTTATTATTCTCATTGGAACATCCCGCAGCCGATGTGAATTTCACGACTGGTTCGATTATTATTATTATGTTGGAATAACTTGCCTACGCTGTCTATGATCCGCGTGCGTGGTGATTTCTTTTGTTATTCCATTCTTTATTATACCCGGTTGGTTAAAACTTTGACTTCTATACTCCATGAAATTAGTAGAATATCCTCGATATTTGCGTTTCATCCGATATCTTTTCATGGAAATATTCTTCCCGATCATTCTTGAATTTTACTCTACGAAATAAAGATCGTGTTGACAATTTGGACGTTAATAATTCATGGATTAAATAATTCTTGAACTTGTTTTATTGAATTATTATGTCATTGTCATCATCCTCATGTTATATTATGTTATCTTTGGCTTACGTGCGTAGATGAACTTAGTATGATTATGACCGAGGATCATTCGGTATAATAATCACGACTTGATATAAATGATGTGACTAAAGTCCTCGGTGGCTTTGTAATGCAATGATGGATAGTTTTGGTATGATTATGACTGGGGTGATTCTAAGTATAGTCATTGACCATTGATAATTTGATGAAAATCCTTGGCGCAGGTAGTGCGGGGATGATTAGATGTGGTGGTTTATTTATTGTCGAGTCTCGTCGATATAAAATTGATGAAAACCTTTTTAAAACCTAAAAGATAGTAGACTTTATTCTCTACTTGATTTTTTAATGGATCACGTATTCCTGCAGATTAAACTGGTTGTCTATTGTATTTTATCGGGTTTAACTTCGTTGAAGGCTAATGATAATTTATTCGCATTATCTTAGTTATAATATTTCTTTCTTTGGGCTAGTTGAGCTCACCCTTTCTTTCTTGTTTCTTGTGAAATGAGAACATAAATTGGGGACAGTCGAGGAACGTAAGTAATGGTCCCAGAGGATAGCATTAGTAGTCCTCACTATTCGTGAAATAGTGTGATAATAGTCGTAATGAGGACTCCTTTTGAGTTTGTATAATATCTAGTAGACAATATTTGTATTCAATCTCACGGTTTATATGTCGATTGCATACCTGGCGGTTAGGTTAGTAAGTTGTATTTGAATTTATGTACCATGTAAGTGGCGACCCAAGATGGGTGGCGATATACCTAATTTTCGGGGGCGTCACAATATAGATTTCAATATTAATCATAAAAGAACCTTTGAGTAAATAGTTACCGTGACAATTCAATCCTTCCACCATACAATGTCCCAATTAAATATAAGACATGTAATTCATGTCAAGTCTTATTTTATTTAATTATATGTATTTCGATTCCTAAATGATCGACTCCTAAATGAATGCAAATTAGAAACTACTTTCTAATTTCATTCCACCTCGCCAAGGATTCTGGGTTGTCATTTATCGAATCACATAGACATCTCTCCTTTTTTACTAGAAGTGGTAGATTCTTTATCGATCATTCATTATCTTCGTATATAACTTATTACACCCAAGCATACCCTTTGATATACTCTAAGAGTCTTAAGGAATAAGTCAAAGTGTAATTCATTATATATAAGATACTATGATGATCTCAAGTCTAAGGATCATTCAGACTACTATCACTATAGAATTCCTATCGACGGGTAAGTAAAACTCCATTAGGTATTTCTTAGCGAGTCGCGCTCAAATGAACTTATTCTCTAATAAGCACCTACATACTTGCTTTAGTGTCTCCACACAAATGATCATGAGATCAATCATCCTCATCCAATGAAAGAAACAACGTATGTACCAATCTATCCATCCGGATTCACTAATCCCCATTTAGTAATCCAATGATTGGGAACTATTTTAGTTTTAAGCTTTCTAAGAATTTAGATCTCATTAGAATGATCATCATCATTATTCTAAAAGCGTTGCTTAAAACTATGGGTTTATCACATATTATTAAAACAAAGACACCATGTAGATAATAAATGCCTTTAATAAATAATTCTTTTATTAATAAATAAATAAGATTGATTACACAAGATATGCTTTATCATCATACACGTGATTGGCTCAGATGCATAATACTTTCAATCTCCCACTTGCACTAAAGCCAATCGCCGTGGTATCTCATACCCATCTTCTCTAAGTGACGATCAAACCGTACATTGTGTTAACACTTTAGTAAATGGATCTCGCAATATTGTCTTGAGAGTCCACACGCCTGTGGTGACGTCTCCTCTTCAATGATCTCTCTAATCAAATGAAATCGCCATGAACACGTGTTTGGATTTACGATGAGACCTGGGTTCTTAGTCATGCAATGTACCTCGGTGTTGTCGCGAATAAAAGGCACTTGGTCCTTTAATGCTAGAAACCACATCAAGTTCGGTAATGAACTTCTTCATCCAAACAACTTCCTTCGCAACTTCAACGCATGCATGTACTTACGCCTCATCATTTGAATCAAAGTTTCTTTGCTTGAACTTTTCCAACTCATCGCGCCACCGCTTAAGGTAAACACATACCTCAAACGGTTTTATGTCATCTTGGTCTCGTTTGAAAACTTGAGTCTGTGAAGCCCTCTAGTTTTAATTAGGACTCCATGTGTACAAGAAATACATCCTTAGTTCTTCTTAAGTACTTTAGGACATTTTTCACCGCCTCCAAAGTGTTCTTCTCTGGATTCGACCGATATCCGCTTGTTACACTAAGTGCGTACGACATACAGTCCAGTCTAAGATATCATCATACCAGATACGATAGATCTATTATTCAAGCATAAGGAATCTTACTCATACTGGTTTCTTTGGGGCTTGTTTCTTGGAGAGATGTATTCCATGGCTCATCTAAGCATTGAGACCTCTTTTGAATCTTCCATGCTAAACCTTTTTAGCATCACGTCAATGTACGCTCTTGGGATAAGCCAAGCATCCTATTAGATCTATCTCTATAGATCTTTATCCCCAAAATATAGGATGCTTCTCCCAAGTCCTTCGTGGAGAAGTGTTTAGATAACCTTGATTTTAATTGTTTGTAGATAGGAATATCATTCCCTATCGGTAATATATCATCAACATATAATACAGGGAATGAAACAAATAGCTCCCACTTACCTTCTTGTACACACGTGGTTCATCCTCATATTTGATAAAATCAAACTTTTGATTGTCTCATCAAAGCGGATGTTCCATTCCACGAGAAGCTTGCTTTAATCCATAAATGGATCGTCAGTAGCTTCTGCAGACTTGATTTGTTCCAACCTTTGAAACAAATCCCTCTCGGTCGTGTCGTATACACATCCTCCTCAAGTTTTCCATTGAGGAAGGCCGTTTTTCACGCCCATCCGCCGATTTTTCAGAGTCGTGGTAGTCGCAATCGCAAGCAAAATCTGAATGGACTTGAGCATTGCTCTTTGGTGAGAAGGTTTCGCCATAGTCAACTCCTTATCTTTGTTTGAAACCTTTTTGCAACCAAATCCGGGGCCTTATAGTCTCTACCTTGCCGTCTGCTCCAGTCTTTTCTTTTAAAGACCCATTTACACCCAATAAAGCTTAATGCCTTTGGTGGTGAGACCAAAGTCCATACTTGGTTCTCATACATGGAGTCCATCTCGGATTTCATGGCTTCTTGCCATTTCTCTCGAGTCTTTACTACTCATAACCTGCTCAGTAATTCAATGGATCATCATCATCCATGACGCGTACCTCATCGTCATCTTTTACGACAAGTCCATACTGTCTCTGCATCTTTGGTACTCTTCCATTTCTTAATAGGGTGTGGTATGAATGAATCTCTACTTGGTTAGGTACCTCACTTTGATCTCGTAGTATTTTGTGGTTCTTGAGCTTCTTCAAGACATATCTTACTCCCATCGACCCCTTCAAGGATAAACTCCTTTTCAAGCAAGCGGCATGTTTCGCAACAAACACCTTTTGATCGGTTGGATGATAGAAATAATACCCCGATGTTTCTTTAGGGTATCCCACAAATCTACATTTGTCGGATCTAGTCCCGCAGACTTATCGTTTTCAAACTTTTTGACGATAATTCGGACAACCCCAAGTCTTAACATGCTTAAGATTTGGTTTCCTCCCTATCCATAACTCATATGGGGTCTTGGGGACGGATTTTGTAGGTACCTTGTTAAGTAGGTATTGGATTCTGGGGCATATCCCCGTAAGGAAACCGGAAGGTCGGTAAAACTCATCATAGATCGAACCATGTCCAACAATGTTCGATTTCTCCTTTCAGATACACCATTCATTCATCCGTGGCGTTCTGGTGGAGTCCATTGTGAGATTATACCATTTTCTTTGAGACAATTGAGAAACTCACCACTTAAGTATTCTCCTCCTCGATCGGATCGAAGAATCTTAACACTCTTACCGGTTTGCTTCTCAACTTCACTTACGAACTCTTTGAACTTTTCAAATGATTCGATTTGTATTTCATTAAATACACGTATCCAAATCTTGAGTGGTGGTCACAAGTGAATGTAATAAAATAAGAATACCCTCCTCGTGCGAGTCGTTGTTGCGTATAGTCCACATACATCCGTGTGTACCAACGCTAACAACTCAGAACTCTTTCTCCTTTTCCACTAAAAAGGAGATTTAGTCATTTTACCCATGAGACAAGATTCACAGTTGGATATGATTCATAATCGATAGCTCTAGGAGCCCATCTTTACGCAACTTGGATAATCTTGTTTCATTAATATGAATGAGAGTCTACAATGCTACACGTGAAGGTATAATTAACATCATCTCTTTCCTTTTATTAGTTTGTTCGATTTGAAATATATTTTCATGCAAGTCAGTATATAAAGTCCATTTCGCAAATTACCAACACCATATAAAACATTATCATTATAAATGAAACAACTCGTTGTTCTTTATTATAATATTAAAACCATCCATATCCAATACAGAGATAGAAATAATGTTTCTAATGATATTTGGAACAAAATAACAATTATTTAAATTAATGAACTTGCCCGTAAGTAATGCTAAACAATAAGTCCTTATAACTAATGCAAAGAACCTTTGCTCCATTTCCCACTCGTAGGGCGACCTCATCCTTCTTTCGACTTTTTACTCTCGACCGGTCCCTCGCATATTATTACATATGTGAGAACCACATCCAGGTATCCAATACCCAAGTAGAAGATTGACTTTCGGAAAAATTAATTTCAATCATAAACAAACCTTGATTAGGATTGAAGCTTCTCCAAGCTTCTTACGCTTTTGTTCATGAGATAATCCTTGCAGTTCCTCTTCCAAATGACCCGGCTTATTGCAATGGAAGCAAATTCCTTTGCTATTTGGATCAGTTTCTTTTGATCCTTCACTTTCGCCTTTCCTTTAGCCTTCTTGGATTTCTTCCTTTCGAAAATACCTTGGGCCTCTTCCTTTTCTTGGAAGAATCATCCACCAAGAAGACATGGTTCTTCTTGGATGGGAAGTGACCTTCGCAGATTTTCAACATGTTAAGTAATTGAAAGTGACATCCAACTTATTCATGTGAAAATTCACAACAAATTGTGAGAAGGTGTCCGGAGCGACTGCAAGACTAAATTTTGACTCAACTCCCCATCCACGACGAACCCAAGTCTGTCCAAGACGCTCAATCGATTGATCATCTTTAGGACATGAGTCTCAACAGCAGTAGTGCCCTCGATCATCCGAGATCGGAAGAGCTCCTTAGATATTTCATATCTAACGATCTACTTTGCTCACCATACTGACTCTCCAAGGTGCAAGAAGATGGTAGAGAGCATCCATGTTTTCATCTTGACGATGAAGCTTGTTACTCGTGGATGCGGCGTGATGCGTTGAGCCACAGATGCATCGCCTTGCCCAATCGCTTAAAAGTAGCAATCTCTTCTCGTGAGGTCGCTCTCGCAACTTTTGCAATGTGCTGGTAATTTAGGACATAAGAAATCTTTCAAAGAAGCGGTGAGAACAATTCTCGATTCTCAACCGGTCCAGGTGTAGTTCGATCCGGTCGGTTTGTTAAGCATCAAGTATGCTTCATAATTGAAATTAGTGAATGTGACATTTTCAAAATTTCGCATGTAAAAGACAATATTTTAGCAAACATTCATTTATTAATTACCAAAATAAATTAGGTCTTATTTTATATTGGTATCTCCCCATTATTTTCTTCAAACTATATTACCCTCATTTATATAGTTCGCAAAATCTAATTAAAGTTTTTGCTAGTGAGAATAAGGATCCCATTTCAAATATATATAGCCTTGTGGTGACACAACAAACTATATATAAATAAATAGGTAGACAACTCCTCACAATTACATCAACATGTAACTCCTTATGTTTTGCCTCTTGGATTATTTTGATCAAGTGGTGGCACATCCGAATCAAAATTATCTAAGTTAAGTCCAACTAGCACTTCCATATATTCAAAAAAGAAAAATATCGCCCTTGTGGTGACACAACAAAACAATATTGTTCAATTTTCTTTATAAGCATCAAATGTGATAAATTAACATCTTAAATACTTAATACTTGCTTTTGTGGTGACACAACAAACTCATATTAAATATTTAATACTCTATTAATTTTATCACGCTAGAAGGGCGACGCTCGATATTCTAAATATCTTTGAACGCTTAAGACTTAATAAAAAACTTTGAGGATTTGTTATTATTTGTCTCATCTTGTTTAGCGCATTTAAATATATATATAAAATACGCGTCATATTATTAAACATGCCAAGCATGTTTAGATAATATATAATATATATAATACTAGCACGCACATATAGAATACTATATTCTATCCGGATTGATTATGAACTTTTATTCTAGTTTGGTTCTACTAGAGCCACCAAGTGAACCAAAAGGTCAAACCCTAGGGTGCATAGAATAAACATTTAAATATAACTATTACATTTAAACCCGGGCTCCATTACAAACGGGTCTTCAAGCGCTCCTTGATCTCCGGTTCTTCAAAAAAATTCTAACTAATCCTATTACATTAAACTATTTAATTTAAATAGAAACCTCGATCGTGATCGAGGGAAAGTACATAGAGAGAGATAGAATTTACATCAAGAAGAAAACCAGAAAAGACGAGGCACGCAGACCCCATTTAATAAAACCCATTCATTCAAACATCCAACTAAAATAAATCCAATCATATTGGTCAATTGTCCATAATCAATCCCATTTATTATCATACATATCATCATATGTATCAATAAATAAAATCATTCCATATATATATGAGTATCATTTAATGGGCAATTTTATGTTGCATGAAATCCAATTTCAAGATTAAAATAAACTCTTTTATTTTAATTATAAAATTATTAAGATTAATATATATATATATATATATAACAATTATATATATATATATATATTAAAAGTCCTATACTTTATGACAAAAACAATTTGGACCATGAATTGCCATAATACTCCAAAAATAAAAAAAAAATTACGGACATATCACTTGTATCTCGCCACGTGGACCCTTGTTCCTCGCTTAAGAAGAATGATTAAATATATCATAACATCCTCTTGTATTTGACAAAAAAAAAAATAATATTGCCGACCAAAAAACCTGGATGCCAATTTTACTTGAAAACCGGATCGCCAAATTGCTTGAAAACCGGACCTTGCTTTTGTTCTTCAGTTAACGTGATGCCCCTTTGAATTTTTAAACGTGACAGCAGGTCACGGTTTTTATATATTCAAGCTACGGTTTTTCCTTTTTTTTTTTCATAAAATAATAATTTTATACAACAAATTATGCCCAATAAATTATTCAAAATACATACCCATACATATTTAGAATCTAAATAATTAATAATTAGCATAAAGTTTGCTCGTGATACCAATCATTAGGGTTTTCGTGAAAATCAAAGTAGCAATCAAATTGCAAAAATAGCGGAAGCTAGATAAAATCGATTTTAAAATTTTTCACAAACCGATTACGGATCATCCTTTATGCATATTATTAATTAAATGAAGAATAAGAAATTACTAAATCATACCATTGAGAAACGAGCTTCCTCAGTGCGAGTTCACCTCCTACTTCTCATGATCTCCTTGAATCTCAGGGTAGATTCCTTTGATCAATGTAAGCCACCCAAGTGTATGGCCTCTATGGGTGATCCACCAAGGAAGAGGAATTTTTCAAGAAGAAGGATTTGGCTCAAACCCTAGTTTTTTCTATCCGAATAAGAAAAGGGTACTCTCCAAATCTAGGAATTACGTATATTAGATATCTAATATAAGACTCCTCTTATAAAGATATCATGTAACCTATTTTAATTAAAATAAGGTATTATCTATTTAATTAAACTCTTTAATTAAATGGACCCTAATCCTATTAGGGGTAATTAATTAAACTCCTTTAACTAATTTTCTTTCCTAATCCAATTAGGAATAAATGAGAGTACTTATATTAAATTAATTCCTAAATATTTTAGAAATTAAAATAATAATAATTATAATAATATTAATAAGACTCCTCTTATTAATTTATATTTAATATTTCTAAAATATTAAATAATAAATATTAAGCTATTTAATTTATTCTATCACCATAGATTAAATTAAATATACTTAACATATTATTACAATTATGCCATTAACTTCTTAAATAATTATTCTTCCTTTTATGGTGTGACCTTTTAGGTTCTCCATATTAAACAGGTTGTGAATAAATCAATTAGAACAATTCTAATCTCATTTAAATAAATAAATTAAACAAATAATTTATTTAAATAAATAATATTTATTCTACAATAGGGATAAGCCTCCCTAGCGATCAACGACTTTCCGAGATAATATAGATTTCAACATTAATCATAAAAGAACCTTTGAGTAAATAGTTACTGCATACAATTCAATCCTTCCACCATACAATGTCCCAATTAAATATAAGACATGGAATTATTGTCAAGTCTTATTTTATTTAATTATATGTATTTCGATTCTAAATGAACAACTCCCAATGAATGCAAATTAGAAACTACTTTCTAATTTCATTCCACCTCGCCAAGGATTCACTGGGTTGTCATTTATCGAATCACATAGACATCTCTCCTTTTACTAGAAGTGGTAGATTCTTTATTGATCATTCATTATCTTCATATATAACTTATTACACCCAAGCATACCCTTTGATATACTCTAAGAGTCTTAAGGAATAAGTCAAAGTGTAATTCATTATATATAAGATACTATGATGATCTCAAGTCTAAGGATCATTTGTACTACTATCACTATAAGAATTCTATTGACGGTAAGTAAAACTCCATTAGGTATTCCTTAGCGAGTCACGTTCGGTGAACTTATTCTCTAATAAGCACCTACATACTTGCTTTAGTGTCTCCACACAAATGATCATGAGATCAATCATCCTCATCCAATGAGCAAGAATAACGATGTACCAATCTATCCGATTCACTAATCCCCTATTTAGTAATCCAATGATTGGGAACTATTTTAGTTTTAAGCTTTCTAAGAATTTAGATCTCATTAGAATGATCATCATCATTATTCTAAAAGCGTTGCTTAAAACTATGGGTTTATCACATATTATTAAAAAAAGCACCATGTAGATAATAAATGCCTTTAATAAATAATTCTTTTATTAATAAATAAATAAGATTGATTACACAGTATATGCTTTATCATCATACATGATTGGCTTGTATGCATAATACTTTCAGTAATTACACCAAAGAAAAAACCTTAAAAAAATAATAAGGAATATAATTACAAAAGGTTCTGTTAGAACGAAGTGGAATTGTTTCGTTCTTGGCTTTGATTTCTAAACGATAATCTCATTCAGAATGGAATATTATCTTTTGCTTGTCAGCGCCAAGCCATTATTTCTGCTTGATCTATTGGATTTGAACTCCTAGTGTGCACACGTTAGGCTATATTCTGCAAATAGATTTCTGTGCCATAAATCAAGGCTGGCCAAATGGCCGTTTTACATTTTGAATTCAATACAGCTTTCGTAATCACTTGGATCAAAGGTTCTAATTAAAATTGTTTCATTTTGGCTTTGGACTACAGGAGTCTTCTTTATGGTTGGGGCTTTGCTATATTGTTGCTACCCTCTCCATATACGATGAATATAGCAATGATGTTCTTGACATGCCAGAAGGCTCCTGCTTTCCTAGGTTAACAAGACTTTAAATCTTCATTTAGTATGTCTGGTTGCTGCTTTGTACTGTACGAATTTGACAACCTCTTAAAATTTGTTACATTCAAACAGGCCTCAGTACCGAAAGAAGGATGCACTGATACGCAGCACCTCTCGTGCAACTTCTTTCCAAAAAGGCGACTCCTTCCGAAATCCACCCTCTCGTTCAGGTTCTCTCAGGACCCCTTTGATTGAGGTGAAGCCATTGGAGGTATGTGGTCATTATTCTATTTGATACCTTCGAGGATGTCATCAAATTTGAAATGGACTCTTAATTGCTAAGACCAAAAAGAAAAAGATCTGCATTACTGGACCATCGTCATAAACTTAATGTTAATGCAAACTCTCTAAATGACTTTTGTAGTTAATTGATAACTTAATCAAAGAGTGTCAATACTATGGGGAGAAAATGGTTTCTGAAGGACTAATAACTTTGCAAGACATTGAAGAAGCCAGGTCTAATAAAAATAATGGCAATTCCATATGTACTGGTTTAGCCGCTTATGGCATCCTGCAGTCACTTTTACGGTCTGCAAAAGCCAACTCTCTTGGTATACTGCTTGGTAAGATATTGAAAAGCTTATTGTTTTAGCATTATACTTTTCCCGTTTAAAGAGAATCTTCAGCATGCAGAGAAATAATTATCCTGAAATAGTTACAAATTCACTACTGTGGTGCACAGCTGACAATGTTACTGAAATAACAAGCACAAACAGACCTAAAGATACCTTCTTCGATTGGTTTCTTAATCCGCTTCTCATCATCAAGGACCAGATCAAAGCTCAAAACCTCTCTGAGGCCGAAGAGGACTACCTAGGAAAGTTAGTTTTATTGAGTGGTAATCCTGAGAAGTTGAAAAATTGTAAGGTTGGTTCACCACCTGAGTCGGAGATTAAACAAGCTGAACTTGATGGATTAGCTCGAAGGTAGTTATGAACCTTTTTAGTTATTCTTTGAATATATTTTCTTATTATATACTTGTTTATAGTTTGGTTCTTATTCTTCATTTTTACCTCTTTCACTCGTCTCTTGCAGGCTTCAAGGGATCACCAAGTCTATATCAAGATACCCAACATACAGGCGTCATTTTGATAATGCTATGAAGACAATGTCAGAAGAACTTGCTAGGAAAAGTGATACCAGCAAACAAAACACTGGACCTCAATCGATACCCAGGTCAAGAAGTATGTTTGGTCGGATATTTAGCCAGAAATCTTCCAGGAGCAAGGCCCTTGGGGCTGATGTAGAGGCTCAAGCAGCTGTTGAAAAAGAGAACCGAACCAAATGAGGAAATGTTACAGCTAACCAATGTCCCGTTTCCTGTTTTCCTGTTTCTTAAACAATTCTACAATATTTCCCATACTACATTGAAAACTTTAATGTTCTTTAAATGTAATCATATAGATAGTTTGTGATTTTTTCTTCTTCTTTAGATTTGTTAGGAATTGGTTAGATTTTATGTAATGATCTCCTTATATATTTGTATTCTTGAAATCAAATTCAGCTTAAATGTACTTGTTTTTTAAATTCAAGTTTCCATAAACTGTAATATCAAGTTTACAAGCACGTGTCAAGTTTTCTTAAGGCGGCCTGGACTTGAAGCTGGAATAATTTTGCACTGCCACTCGAAATAATGAATCATAGTAACATATTAGGCCTCAAGCTAGATTGAACAGGTATGCCTGATTCCCTAAGATGCTAAACCACTTGAAAAACATATGGCATCTTTTTGTATTGTTCTTTAGATTTTACCATCTTATTTCAAGTGTCATTTGATAAGCGAAAATCATCTTGACCAAACCTATCTCATATATAAATTCATATCTAACATAGAATTCCCCAAGCACAATTAGTAATGAGGATAATATAATGTGAATAAACAACATTGTTAACGCCAAGATCTTTCTCCACGTCCCAATCACCAAGACGCGTCCAATATTCTGCACAGTTCAACAAGTCAACACCAAAAGCTTGACGGCCTGACCGTCGAGGGATAGCTCCGGCGTGAGAGTCAGTACAGGCGATCACAAGGTCAACAATGGAGAGAAAAATATTATCTAATGCCTGAGAGAGATAGAATTAGAATTATCTTGAAAAATGTGTGTTACTTACCCTCTTATGTGATCTTAGCCCTATGCATACTCCACTCTTGCCATCGTGCCATCCACCATCTCGACACCTTTTTCCTCACTTGGGGTCATTTCAAAGTAGAAGTAAAAATCTATTTTCACACTCTGCCATTGTTTGCCACAATCATGGAATCATCCGAGTCTCATCCTCATTAATGCCATGCAAAGAAAGTGGCGAATACAATAGTCAATTGTCATTTGGCATAATGATTCTTGGTCAAAGTTGGGTTAAGTGACAATTTGTATAATGGGCAAATTTAATGACTAAACCCAAATAATGGAAATGACCCAGTGGACGGGATCCAACCAGACCTAGCATAACATGATCCAAGGAGGAGCCCGATAAGTTCGACCCGATAAGGAAAAGGATTATGGCTAACATTACCCCTAGTCTTATATTAAGCAGGTGTTTAATGAAAGACTATAAACAAGATATAGGCCGGGGACGTAACAAGCTATGATAAGTCATAAGAGATCCAAAGTGAAACTTGCAAAGCCCATCAAAATCGAATCCAAATTGTTATCAATATGTAGTGGGAAGCCCGATAGACTTGAAGCCCACATAGGTGAAGATATTTAGGTCTAAAGCAGATGAAAACCTCTTCCCATTCATCATCATTGCAAATTGAATTAAATGTGTCGCCTTAATTACTGCAGTAAAATCATTATAAAAGGAAAACTTTACTAATTCAGCGCTTTTTACTGCTAATTGAAATTTGAACCTTAGAGCTTTCTTTTTCTCTCGCAAACTTCTTTCTGCGCTTCACAAAATCTTAACAATGGTGACCGAAACCCCAGCCAAAACTCTCCTTCGTGCAACTCCTATCGAGATCGTTTCTCCCAACCCAAACCCTAATCAAGAGGGTTCGAGTTCCAACCCCAATCAACCACCATGGGGGAAACCCTCTCGATCTCCTTTCTCCTCTCGATTTCTTTAAGGATGGGGAACAATTCCCTCATGCCAACATCCGGTCCTCGATCGCGGAATACCGAGATATGCATGCTCGGGACTCGTTATCGATTCGACATATGTACGCGATAAGGGCCCCCTGCTCTGAAAGCGTATGTACCAAATGACCCGGACGGTTGGGTCGCCATACACGTCACTTTTCCGGAAAAGGGGTTTACTTACCTCTCCATGTCTTCATCATTACCTCTCTAGGGTTCATAGGAGTGGGTTTACCCGATTAGTGCCCAACTCCTACATCCACATCCCGGCATTTATTGCCTTCCGCCATGAACTAGGATTGCTCCCCTCTGTCGATATCTTTTCACCCTCTTTTTACTGTTTGGTAGGTCTCGAGAACGAGGCTTCAAAATGTTAAGCAAGCAATCTCCTCGACCCAACACCAGGTTCGAGAGGAGACCCCTGATGGATACTCCTTCCAGCAACAAGGGTTGGCATGAGAAGTGGTTTTTCATCACGGGACCCGAGATTTCTTCTCTTCCAGACCGACTACTTCGACCGTGGGTCTCGCGCGACTTTGGAGACATATCCGAAGGACGGGTGAGGGAGATGGCAGACTTCTTGAGGAAGATTCCTCCAAAAGAATGGAGTTTCACACTTCTGACCAAACAAGCCTGGTTATACAACCACAAATGTAAGTTTTGAATAACTTTGTAACATAATTTACGAGCTATATAAGTGATCTGAGGTTACGAGCACGTGGTTTTTGCAGTGTCTCTGATCAAACCGACTCCCCTGGAGGTGAGAGACCTGGAAGATTTTTTGGCAGGGATGAATGCAGATGCAAGTGAAGAGCATCCGGCCGAAAAATCTTCCCAGGTTAACCCCCCTACCACCGATCCACCAACTTCTTCCTTTCAAACTGACGAACCTCAAAGCGACGAACCCAACATACAGAAGAAAACCTCGAGACCTCGTAGAAGAAAGAGATCCGCCAAACGATCCAAAACCACTCAATCGAAACAAACCACGAAAGTGACCTCAAACACTTCAAGCAACCCCCAAACAACCTTCTCAACCAACCCCAATCCTCCAACCTCTGAACCTACCCCGGTGAGGAGGAGCCTACTGATATTCCTTTGCACGATCGGGCTGGAGTCCTTCGTGTAAAGAAAATAAGAACCAAGATAACCCCCGATTGTAGAAGAGCTCCGAAGTCCCTACCTCTCTTCTAGTCGCTCCTCAAACCACATCCATAGAAACCTATATGCCGACGATGAACCAACCGGGTTGGTCCTCACTCCTTCCCGAAAAAAAACCCATCGAGGCGGCCACCCCCTTGTTCATCTCCCTTCCTGCCTGACTCAACGCATTCCTACCCGATCCCTTCTCCCGAAACCATACACGCAGACCCCTCACCAATTCGCGATGAACCTTCGCCTCTCCTCCAAGACAACCAACTACTCGAAATCGTAGGGACGCCATGGCCTCCCCAACAATGTGGCCTTCGACTTAATGCCCATTTTCCCTTCCATTTATTCAACACCTTTGTTCGTGAAACCAAGCGATCACTCGGTTGAAGCTTGATTCGAATGGGGATCTACTAAATCGTGAAGGCATGAGCTACTTGGCGAAGGTAAACGAGTATCTTCTTTATCTCTGAATTTATCTGCATACTTATATATCTGAAAACTGATCAAATAGTATTGGAAACACGTAGGCTAATGCGGTGTTGGACGT
Organism: Panax quinquefolius; assembly: GCA_020205615.1. Lineage (NCBI taxonomy): Eukaryota > Viridiplantae > Streptophyta > Magnoliopsida > Apiales > Araliaceae > Panax > Panax quinquefolius. The sequence goes on along the minus strand of CM035169.1, from coordinate 25,332,091 downwards.
CTTCGCCCAAGGTTTCTCGGCCGAATCAAGAAGAGACTCGAGGAAGGAGAATGCCGTCTTTGAAGTCTACCTTGCCAAGGAGAAGACTCAGCGTGAATGCCTTCTTCATACAAATGAAGGTCTTCAAAAAGAGTTAGCCCAAGCCGAGGAAGATGTGAAGGCCTCGAGGAAGAACTAAAAGTCAACTAAAGCACAACACGAGGAGATCGTCAAAATGAATGTTGACTTGGTTGGAGGGCGAGATAAGGATGGAGAAGATTGAGGAATTAAAAGTCGATGCTAAGATCGACTCAAGACCATCCATAAAGTCGGAGGCAAGAGACTAAATCCACATGAATAAAGCTGCTCAAACTCGAAGAAGAAATCCGAGAACTCAAGGCTCTTGGGACCTTGGGGCCTACTTTAACCCAACGACCTTCGCAAACAAATATGCGAAGAAATCACCGAACTTCTGGACGAAATCAACAGGAAATAATGAAAATATACTCGAGAGTTACGAGCTTTGCCGAAGTCATGGCAAGGAGAAGCTGTCTGCAGCCAACTTGGACCCATCCTTACTCGATTCTTCGGACGACGAAGACGGGCGCCTGATGCTGATGTTCCTGCTTTTGTTTTTTCTGTCTTTAATTTATAGTATTTGTAAGATTTATCCAATAGTGTAATTAGATTAAATATTAATGAAAATGGCTTCATTCCTTATGACTTCGGTATATTTATTTTCTGTCAATACTCCAATATTTATTTAAGTGAAAAGATGCACAAACTCCTTCATTGGTTGGTGAACCCGAACTCATTAAGTAACAACTAAACATGTCATGTAATCGAGATAAGATGAAGTGTAAGAATGAAGCTTTTAGAACTCAACACTTAGAAAAAATTTAGGTAATAAAGTAAAGGGATACTTATTAATTCACAAAGTGTGAAGACAGACACTGCTTTATCAGAATTTGTTTACCCCGAAAGGCCTAACAAAACCAAAAGATGACATTTGCTACCACGGAAGGGTCTAACAAAGTCTAAAGGATGACACTTACCTACACGAAGGGCAGACATAAGGTCTAAGTGTCGACAATTTTCTACCACGTAGGTCCGATAACGTCTTAAAGATGACACTTGCCTACCACGAAGTATTCGACAAGGTCTTAAAGATGACACTTGCCTACCACGATGGGCTGACAAGGTCTAAGTGACCACCGCTTAGAAGAGGTCGCCATCGAATGGCGGTGAGTCCAACGAACCTCCTAACACCAATGACGTTTGCTACCACGAAGGGCCCGACAAACTCATAAGGACCACCCGTAGAAAAGGTTGCCATCGAATGGCCAAATGAGTCCACCGAACCTCCTAATACCAATGACGTTTGCCTACCACGAAGGGCGACAAACTCATAAGGACCACTGCGTAGAAAAGGTTGCCATCGAATGGCCGGTGAGTCCACCGAACCTCCTAACACTCAGATGACGTTTGCCTACCACGGGCATTCGACAAACTCATAAGGACCACTCGCTTAGAAAAGGCGCCATCGAATGGCCGGTGAGTCCACCCGAACCTCCTAACACCGTTGAAATCGATCAAAGAATGAAGACAAGATTTGTTCGAGAAAAAGGGAACTTTTATTGATGATGACATAAATATTTCTGACTTCACGTGTATTGACATCATTTCTCTTGAAAGTACTTCCTAAGCTCGCCAAACGTGCCAAGTATTCTTAATTCTTGACCCATCTAATGCTTTCAATCGATAAGTTCCCGACTTGACGCCGGTGATTTCATACGGTCCTTCCCGATTTGGCATCGGCTTTCCCAAATTCGAGGTGTAGATGCTTTACTTCTCCGAGGACAAAATCTTCTACTTGAACCTTCAAATTTTACCCCTTATTATAATGCTTTGGCCACTCTCTCACCGATAGTCGCCAACCCGATTAATTAAAATTTGTTTCTCTTACTTCCTCAAGTAAATCAAGGTTGGCCTTAAGCCCTTCCTCTTGTAGATCTCTCGAATTGGGTGACCAAGACTTGGAGATCCAATTTCAAATCGGGACTAAGGCATCGCATTACCGTGAACCCGATCTAAAAGGTGAATCCCCGTTGTAGTCCTCGGAGTAGTTCGATAAGCCCATAACACGCTAAGTAGCTCCTCGGCCATCCGCCATCGTTGGTTTCGTCTAATCTCAAGGCCGATCCCATTCGGTGACAGTTTCATTGGTCACTTCAACTTGTCCATTTATTTGTGGATGAGCCATGAAGTCTTTTGTCTTTGAATCCTAGTTCTTTCAAAATGCTTCAAATTTCGATCCCTGTTGGCGTCCATTGTCCGATATTACCACCTTAGGAATCCCAAACGAAATACTACCGATTCTTTCAAAAATTTCAAGCATTCTATTCCGTTATTAACCTAAGTGGTTTTGCTTTACCCACTTGGTCATATAGTCGATGGAAACTATAAAGTCGACTTGACCTTTGGCCTTCGGTAGTGGACCCAGATATCAACCCCAGCATACAATGGCGGAATAGGAGATAAGATCAAATATAGCTCTTACGGTGGGCGATGTGGGATCGAATTTGTTGAGTTGACACTTTCGCACTTTTTGACGATTGATTCGCTTCTTTGAAAATGGTAGGCCAAGTAGTATCTTGTCGAGAAGTACTTTATAGCTAATGATTTAGCCGCCATATCATGACGCCCCCAAAATAGGTATACATCACCCATTACGAGTTGTCGACAATACACGGTACGAAACAACTATAACTTTATTATTACAACAAGAAGCTGTGAGTTTAAATACAAATATTATCTTCTAGATAATATCTATACTCAAATAAATCCTCATCACATTTATTGATACATTATTTTACAAAAATGGTGAGGACTACTAAACAACTCTCTCTAGAACCTTCATTCCATACCCAGACTAAATCTTTCGCTTATATTCTCGCCTCCCCGAGAAAAATGGAACAAAAAGGAAAAGGGTGAGCTCAACTAGCTCAATAAAGAATATTATGACTTAGATAATATACAACAAATTACCGTTAGTCTTGACAGGAAAAATCTAATAGAATACAATAAACAACAAATTTTAAATCAATATTCGCTAGTGAAATAATAATTCATTAGAAGAGTTAAGTAGAGAATGCAAACTACTATCTTCTATGTATGAATTTAAAAGTTCATCGTCTCATCTTTTATCCCCTGTAACATCAATCGATATACATCTGGAATCAAATATCATCTTTGCACTACTGAGCCAAAGATATTCATCGATTAGTCATGTTCATTTAAACACACTGTTCATCTTTGCACTACTGGCCAAAGATATTAATCGATCGGTTATGCTCATCTCAACACTCTATTCATCTTTGCACTACTGGGCCAAAGATATTCTTGAAATCATTCATCTTTGCACTACGGGCCAAAGATATTCGTAATATCATCATTTAAGGTGAAGATGATGAAAAATATTTTAAAGAAAGCGAATCCAATTGAAACAAAATGACAAGGATTAAGGATTAAGGATTCAGTACTTGGTTTTATCCACGTCAAAAATACCTCAAAAATAGTCATAGTGGTGTAAAATTCAAGAATGATCAAAACATGGATACAATCAAAGCTAGTATCCGAATAGATATTTTGGACAAAAGAAGAAATTTTATTTTCGATTGAATAGTGCAGTATCGTGAATAGTAATTCAAGACACCAAAAGATAGAAATTCCACAAAAAACATCTTCACGCTTCAGCTTAATAGTACTCGTGAATAAGAATCGTGAATAGTAACTTCATGAATAGTAACTCATGAATAGTAACTCATGAATAGTAACCACGACATGAAAAAGTTCCAAATTTGATAAAAGTTCCAACCAATATTTCAAAGATAATGATATTGAAGAAATAATATCATTCGAGAAGAAAATAACATCCCTTACCTCGAAAGATCAAGACTTACAATTTAAAAACAGGATATAGGCTATGACTTGGACTTGCACCAGTATAGCAATACTCAAAGTATACTCAAAATACTCACAAGAATAATATTTCGATAATATAGAGAGAGAAAACTTGATTTACGGTGTGATTTTCAATTCTAACCTAAGCACCTATTTATAGAAATTGCTTTAGAACACCAAAGCAGAAAATTTAATAAAATATTAATATATATATTATAATTTCCACGCACACTTTTCTAAGATTCAAATTATCAGCCAAACAAATGGTCCCCCTCACCAAAATCAATAAAAACGTTTTTCTTAATAAAATTAACAAAACTCCCAAAAATCAATTATTTGAAATTTGAACATCAATAATTCATAATAAATAGCCCTTTTATCAAAAAAATTGAATCTCGCGAGATTTTATAGGAAATTCAATTCTCTACAACTTTGAGAAGAAAGTTTTTCCAAATTCCAAGCGAGAAATTGACAAGAAATCCACAAAGCAGGCGATTTTACGAAATTTATAATCAAATTTCGATCAATAAATGGGGTCCACCGAGCATGTTTAACATGTTTTAAACATTTATTGCAATAAAATATTCTTCCTCCTCGTATACTCATATATCCCACATTCGTTGTAAAAATATCAATTAATATATTATTAAAATAATATATTTAAATGAATTATTTTATCGGAAAAAGATAAAATATTATTTTTCAACAATTGTCACATTAAAATTTTCTCCATCTATATCCACATAAATCAATATTTTCCTCATCATATGAATCAATAATTAATTATTCACAAATAATATTACAGAATCACAATATTGATGACGAGGCGGTTCGGGAAAGAGGGGCTTTCAATAAAGATTTCTCACTTCTTGGTAGCTTGATTAGGTGACCAAACCTCTCCTTAGAGCGAACTTTCTAGACATTGCCAATAATGTTATCTAATAATATTATTCAGATAATATGAATTATTGCTTCGATAATGAAAATATCTTGTGTAATGACAATTATTGAAACAACAAAGAATATAAAATATCAATGACAATTATTAACTCGATAAAAAATCTTTGAGCGGTAATTCTTTGTAACCATTCTTGAGTAGTGCCTTCAATAATTGGTGCAATACCGTGTATTCTTCTTATGCAACAATAGCAGACATCGTGTTTTAACCAACGGGTATTCCAATAGTGTTACTTGAGTAATAACTACTGGCAGATTATTTTTAAACAACTTATATTTGTCGTTTTTCTTCATCCAATCGCTTTCCGTTATGGGGCCCCATAAAGATGGCATCAGTAAATGCGAATATTCCCGACAGCATTTGAATATTCCACGACCAAACGAATATGCCCCGACAATAATGAATATTTTATAACCACTTGCTTATTGAAATATTTGCGTATTTTACCCATAACTATCCACATTAATCAAATCCACCCTTACTATTTCAAAATAATAAATAAAGGAAATTCCTTTTATTTAAAAAAAATTTGGGGTCTTACAACCTCCCTCCTTATGAAATTTCGTCCTCGAAATTGACGTGACGACTGGTGTTTCAAAAGGTGAGGATACCTCGCTTTCGTTTCGTTTCAATTCCCGGTCATTTCCTCTATAGCATGATTCCTCCACAAAACTTTAACTTGTGGTATGACCTTTCTTGGCGTAGGGACATGCTCCTTCCTATCCAAGATCTTAACGGTACCTCCTCATCACGTTAAGTCTTGGCTATTTCGTCCGGTTCTAACTCTATAACGTGGTTCGGGTCTTTCACATATTTATTCTGAAGTACGAGATATGTGAAACACATTATGAACACGAGACATACTTGAGGTAACGCAAGTCTATAGGCTACATTTCCTACTCGGTCAAGAATTTGAAATGGACCAATAAATCGTGGATTGAGCTTTCCTCTCTTCCCAAATCTTGTAACTCCCTTCCATGGAAGCAACTCGCATGACAATACATGATCCCCTACACTAAATTCCACGTCCTTTCGATGAAGATCCGCATAACTCTTTTGTCGATCTTGTCTTGTTTGTATATCGCTTGTCGAATCATTTGGATCTTTTTCGGAGTCATACGTCTTAACTTCGGGTCCCAACAATGTTGCTTCACCCACCTCATCCCAACATATTGGAGAACGACATTTTCGTCCATATAATGCTTGAATGGAGCCACACCTATACTTGCGATAGCTGTTGTTGTAGGAGAATTCCACCAATGGTAAATACTTATCCCAACTACCTTGAAGTCTCAGGACATGAGTCTTAATAGATCTTCAAGAGTTTGAATAGTCTCTCTCGATTGTTCAAAATCTGGTTTGAGGATGGTATCTGCGAAGCCCAGATAATCGTAAATCCGTGCCCATAGCTTTTTGCAAGCTAACCCAAAATCTTGAAGTGAATCTTAGGTCACGATCGAAACTATGGATCTTTGGAATGCCATGCAACCTCACAATCTCATTCACGTACATACTAGCAAGACGTTCGAGGAATAAGTCTCCGTGTCGGCAAGAAATGAAAGCAGACTTGGTTAATCTATCAACAATAACCCAAATAGCATTGATGCCTTGAGAAACCGTAGGAAGACCCGTGAACGAAATCCATGGTAATGTGTTCCCACTTCTATTTCGGAATCTTAAGTGGTTGCAACGGACCCTTAGGTACTAGATGCTCGCGCTTTTCACGTTAGCAAGTTAAACACATCGAGATAAACTTTGCAATCTCTCTCTTCATATTGTTCCACCAAAATGTATGTCGAAGATCACGATACATTTTAGTACTTCCGAGGATGGATTGCAAATGGTGTATTGTGTGTGCCTCCATCATAATCTTGTACTTCAAATCAAGTCGTTAGGAACACAAAGTCTAGAGTGGACTCAAGTATTCCTTCTTCATCAATTCTCGCCCTTAGGAATAGCTCCTTCTTGTACTTTCTTCTTCATACGCATCATTTCAAGATTGCCGGTGGCTTGAAAGTAACCTTAACTTTTTCTATTAAAGTTGGCTCTATCGTATACTTGACATCATCGCACTTTTCGTTCCCGCATATGATCCTCTACTCAACGCTGGCGTCGGCTACCACGTTCGCTTTCCAGGATGGTATTGAATAGTGTGGTCGTAGTCTTTCAATAGCTCGAGCCAACGTCATTTGCCGCGTGTTGAGTTCTTTTGAAAGTGAAGAAATATTTAAGGCTTTTATGGTGCGAATATATCTCCACTTTCTCCCCATATAGATAGTGCCTCCATATCTTTAAGCCGAAAACGATTCTCGCTAACTCTAGATCATGAGTAGGATAATTCCTCTCATACTCTTTAAGTTGTCATGAGGCATAGGCTATGACTTTCCCACGTTGCATGAGAACACATCCTAACCCTTTGCTCAAGCATCGTTGTGAGATAACAAATCCATCCGAACTAGATGGTATTGTTAGAAACAGTCTTAGAAATAAGTCTCCTCTTAAGCTCTTGGAAACTTTTCTCGCATTCTTCGCTCCAAACGAATTTTGTATCCTTCCGAGTTAAATTTGAGTTAATGGAGTAGCGATTCGAGAAAACCCTTCCACGAATCTCCGATAATAACCGGCTAAGCCCAAAAAGCTACGTGCTTGATCCACCGACTTTGGTTGCTCCAACTTTGTATTGCTTCAATCTTGGCGGATCAGCAGATACTCCATGTTTCGACACCCGTGCCCAAGGAATGCTACTTCCTCAAGCCGTAACTCGCATTTCTTTAATTTGGCATATAGTTTGTTTTCACGAAGCCTTTGGAGTACCGACTTCAAATGGTGCTCATGATCTTCACGACTTTTGGAATATATGAGGATGTCATCAATAAAGACAACAACAAACCGATCCAAATATTCCTTAAATACTCGGTTCATCATATCCATGAAAGCCGCGGGAGCATTAGTCGGTCAGAAGACATGACTAAGAATTCATAATGCTTTCATACCGGAGTTACGAAGGCGGTCTTTGGAATATCCTCGATTCTAATCTTCAATTTGATGATATCCGTAAGCGAAGATCGATTTTTGAAAAGAATTTTGCCCTTACAGAATTGGTCAAACAAGTCATCAATACGAGGTGAGGATACCTATTCTTGATGGTGACATGGTTCAATTCCGATAGTCAATCAAAGTCGCATACTCCGTCTTTCTTCTTTACAAATAAAGCAGGAGCACCCCAAGGAGATGTACTAGGGCCAGATGAAACCGATGTCCAACAATTTCTGTAGTTGGACCTTTAACTCCACGAAGTTCAATAGGAGCCATTCGATATGGGGTTTTAGAAATGGGCTTTGTATCGAGTTCAAGATCAATAAAGAATTCAACTTCACGTTCGGGGTAGACGGGAAGTTCTTCAGAAATCGTCGGAAAGTCAATAACAACAGAATATTATTCAAATTTGGCGTGTCTTTATTCAAATCCATAACATGGGCTAAGAAAGCTTGACATCCGATTTTTCAATAAGCGAATAGCTTTATGATTAGATATGACGGTGATTGATTTTAATGGTTTAGTTGCTTGAATCCGTACAACAAAGTTGGTTAGGAATATGAAAACTAATAACCTTACGAAAACAATCAATTTTGGCATGATGAGTAGTTAACCAATCAATCCTTAAAATCACATCAAAAGCAAAGTATCTTTAAAGAGATAAGGTCAACGGGTAAGGTAATGGTGCCAACTTGAATCAAACAAGATTTATAAAGTGGATGTGATGAAAGTTTCTCTAACGGAGTTTCCTGAGATAGGTCAAAGTCTAATTTCTCCTGAGTCAAGTTTAAGCGTTGAGCATATCACGGGAGAGATAAATGAATGGGTAGCACCGGTGATCAAGTAAGGTATAAACTTTGCAAGAATTTATAAATAGCTTACCCGTGATCACCTCGTTTGGGTTTTCGCATTTGACCCGATCACAACAAACGCTCTTCTTGGAATCGTTGACTTTGACTTTTACGGGGACGATCTTTTGAGTCACCGTCCCCATTGAACTAGGTTTCGCTACCATCTGATCTCGAGCGATATGTCCTTCCTTTCCACAATTATAGCATACCTTTTGCTGAAGGCGGTTTTGGTGATATGTCCCTCTTTTCCGCATTTGTAACATATGAGCGGTGGTCGTTCTCCTCCCCTTAGAACCGATTCTTTTTGCAAGCTATCGTCTTCACATGGTCGTTGTTAAATCTCCTCTTTTAAAATCTCCTCGACTCGCTTCTTCTATTTTCATGGCATGATTACCACGAGTGGTTACCATTTTTGTCCGTCTGTTTCTTTCTCCATTAGTTATCATTATTACATGATCGCTTGCTATCTCGGTACGATCCACGGTTATGGTCCTCGGTTGACCGTACTCGTTATCTCGCTTTAATAATTGAGCCAAGCATTTTACAACATCCGAATAGAGAAAAATTTATGAGAAATGAGATCTTGGCGTATCGCCGGGTTTCAAACCTCTAAGAAACATCCACGTCATCGTTCCTCATTCTCCACCAAATGAGGTGCAAACACGGATAACTCTGCAAACTTTGCCTCGTCTTTGAGACAAATCGTATTATTTTGTTCCAAACCGATGAACTCCACTTCCTTCATATAGCGAACACTTTCGTGAAAGTATTTGTCATTAAATAGCTTCAAACGTCTCTCCAAGAGACATCTTTGAGTGCGGATGGATGGAGTGCACGCTTCTGAGACTCCCACGATGAATGCTTTCGCCACGGAACATAAAGGTGGCGAATGGAACCTTCTGTTCTCCGTGCATCCCAAGACATCGAATATCTTGGTAATTTGCTTGACCCGTGTTTCCGCCGTGATCGGATCGCTTTCCCTTAAATTGCAGTGGTCCCAACTCTTTGAAGCTGCTTGCATTTGTGACAATAAAGTGAATTGCTATCATTTCTCCATGTATTTTGAACACGAGTCTCCCTAAATTCGATTTTGCATGAAGCGCAAAAACTTCTAAACATCCCCTCGTTCATCAATACTTTCAATGGTGTTGTTCACAAGAGGAATATTGCCCCGACTGTTACGCGTTCTCCTCGTTGGTGAATACAGCGTCTCCACGGTCTCATTTCCATTGTTAATATTCTCAATCGACATTCTCAACATTGTCATAAAACAAGGGTTAATTAAGGAAATAAATATATCACATAATATCCCTATATCTTGAGCAACTAACAAATAAGCTTAGGTAGGACACCACTAGCGAAGGATTTACTCGTCTCTCCCTCCTAGTTCTATTCCCGATCTCCTTGGAGATCATATCCTAAGCTACGATACCAACTGTGGCGCCCCAAAATAGGTATACATCACCCATTCCGAGTTGTCAATACATGGTACGAAAGCAACTACAACTTTATTTATTACAATGAAAGCCTGTGAGTTTAAATACAAATATTATCTTCTGAGCAATATCTATACTCAAATAAATCCTCATCACATTTATTGATATATTTTTTTGCAAAATGGTGAGGACTACTAAACAACTCTCTCTAGAACCTTCATTCCATACCCAGGCTAAGTACTTCGCTTATATTAGAAATTAGAGGTATACATCACCCATCTTGGGACGCCAAAATTAGGTATACATCACCCATCTTGATGTCGCCAATCTGAATTTAAATACAACTTATTAACATAAGCGTAGTGTGCAATACGACATAAAGCGTGAGTTTAAATACAAATATAAATCTACTAGATATTATCAAACTCGAACAAAAAGTCCTCATTACAATTATTATCACTTTATTTCACGAGAATAGTGAGGACTACTAATCTTATCTTGAGGACCATCACTCGTTTCCCAGGCTCGTCCCGGCTATATTCTCATTTCACGAAGAAACGGTGAAAGAAAGGGTGAGCTCAACTAGCCCGGTAAGAAATATTATGACTAAGATAATGCAAAATAAATTATCAATAGTCTTCAACAATATATTAAGCGATAAAATCTAATAAAGCAACCGGTTTAAGCTGCGTGTGAATATCTGATCCATTAAAAAGTCGAGTAGAAAATAAAATCTACTATCTTTTATGATTTTAAAGGTTTTTCATCTTTTGTTATATTTGAGACTCGACTTTAATAAATAATCCACATCATCGAATCACTTACACACTCGGACGAGGATATTCTTTAGTATCGCGATCACAATTATTCACCGCTACGGGCGAGAATAGTTGTGTATTCATTAATGGTCGTGATCGTGCCAACAATTTGTCCATCGATGCACTCTGACCTTTGAGGATTTTTAATCACATCATTTGTAACATTACGGTCGTGATTATTGCAGAATAATCCACAGTCGTAATCATACCAAGTCCATCCATACTCTCAGGGCCGAGATGACTTTAAAAAAAAAATATAAACATGAGGATGATGACAATGATATAAGAATTGATAAAACAAGTTCAAGAATTATTTTATCCGGGGAATTATTAACGTCAAATTGTCGACGTGATCTTGCTTTGTAGAGTAAAATTCAAGAATGATCGGAAGAATATTTCCGTGAAAGATCTTTGGATGAAGCGCAAATATCGAGGATATTCTACTAATTTCATGGAGTATAGAAGTCAAAGTTTTAACTTATTTGGGTATAATAAAGAATGGAATAACAAAAGAAATCACCGTAAATGCGGTGCCGCATAGGCGAGGTTATTCAAGCGAAGAATAATAATAACGGAACGGTCGGTGAAATTCACGCAAGCGAGGATGTTCAACGAGAATAATAAAGATGGAACCGGATCCGGTGTAAAAAACACGCGAGATAGGATATTCAAGCGAGAATGATAAAAGCGGAACCGGGTCGGTGTAAAACACCACAGACAGGATGTTCAGCGAAGAATAATAAAAAGCGGAACCGGTCAGGTGTAAAACACCTGACGAGGATGTTCAGCGAAGAATAATAGAAGAATGTCACCAAGTATAGGAATTAAGCAGCGTATCTGAGTTATTCAACAGAATAATAAGCAATGGAATAACATAAGGATTTCACCAAGTATAGGGTATATCTGGCGTATCTGAGTTATGTATAGGGTATGCCACTTTTACGAGTTATTCAATGAGAATAATAGTGAATGGAATAATGAAGTTCTCTTTGAAGAAAGAATAACACCCCTTCTAGTAAAAAATGAATATAGAAGTAATGAAGTAGCGAATACTCTTCTTCTTTCTATAACTTTCTCTATAACTTCTCTCTATAATTTTCTCTCTACAGAGTTTGATGAATTAGTAAGAAAATAATGAAGGAATGAGCTTATTTATAGGAAAATGGAATGCATAGTAACTAATCCATGAGCGGTCAGATTGATTTACTTTAATCGGCGGTCCATATTTAAAGCAAAATCTTTTAAATAAAATATAATATATTCTATTTATATAAAAACATTTTACTATGCAAACACTTTATACAAAATCTTATCTGAAAAAAATACTCTACAATATTATCGTAATAAAATATAATATATTTTATTTATAAAATAACTTTAATAAAGTATTACATTTTATATAAAAGATGTTTACATTTTATTACGTTAATAATCTGAATAAAACAAAAGCGTCATTATCATTATAATAATTCATATTATTAATCGTGATAATGGAATCAAAGTAAGTGACTTCTCGCATAAGCATCGATAATCAATCTGGTGTCTTCTTATGCAACGACCACACGTATTCTTTGTACTTTTACTCTAGAGTAGTTCAGCGGTATCAGCGGTAAAACTTCATAGTTATTTGATAAAATATTTTTGTCTTTTTCTCGATCAAAATGATAATTACATTTGTGGGGTCCACCTGATGATTAGTAGTTATACGAATATTCCTGCTAATAGCAAGAATATTCCCAGAGCCAATCGAATATAATATAACCACTTGTATACTTTGCAAAATTTATAAATATTACCCCAACTATAACATTATATCAAATTATTCCATAATATTCAAAAATAATATTTATAGAAAATTCATCTTTATTTATAAAAAAAGCTGGGGTCTTCTGACCTCCCTTCTTATGAAATTTAGCCCTCGAAATTAGAGTGCGCGATACTGGTATGTCGAAGAGGTAAGGATACCTTGATTTCATTTGATTCTAACTCCCAGTCATTTCCTCGACATCGTGGTTCCTCCACAAAACTTTGACTTGAGGTATAACCTTGGGCGTAGAATATATTCCTTCTTATCAAAATTTGAGCAGGGAACCTCTTCATCGTCAAATCTTCCGCTATTTAAATGGGTTCTAACTTCGATAATATGGTTCGGGTCTTTCACATATTTCGTAACATGGATATGTGAAAAGCGTTATGAAACACGAGACGTATTTGGCGGTAAAAGCGAGTCTATAGGCCACGCGATTCCTACTCGATCGAGGATTAAAAATGGGTAGATGAATCGAGGATTAAGTTTTCCTCTCTTTCCAAATCTTGTAACTCCTTTCCATGGAGCGACTTTTAACAACACATGATCTCTATATTGAATTCCCGTCCTTTCGATGAAGATCGGCATAACTCTTTTATCGATTTTGTGAGGTTTTTTATCGTTGTCGGATCGTTTGAATCTTTTAAAAGTAGTCATACGTACCAACTCGGTCCCAACAACGTTGCTTCACCCACCTCGTCCCGACATCTTTGGAAGCGACACTTTCTTCCATACAACGCTTGAATGGAGCCGTGCGATACTTGCGATAAGCTGTTGTTGTAGGAAAACTCCACGATGGTAAAAACTTGTCCTGACTCCTTGAAATCAAGAACACGAGTCTTAATAGATCTTGAGAGTTTGAATAGTCCTCTCCATTGTCCGTCAAATGCGAGGATGATATCTTAGAGAGCTAAATCGTGAAGTCCGTGCCCATAGCTTTTTTGCAAACTAACCCAAAATCGTGAAGTGAATCTTGGGTCTCGATCGAAACTATGGATCTTGGCATACCATGCGATCTTACAATCTCGTTTATGTACATCTGAGCAAGGCGTTCAAGTGTATAAGTTTCTCGTGTCGGTAAGAAATGAAAGCGGACTTGGTCGATCTATCAACAATGACCCAAATCGCATCGATGCCTTGAGAAACCTTAGGAAGGCCGTGCTTGAAATCCATGGTAATGTGCTCCCACTTCCATTACGGAATTTCAAGTGGTTCTGATGGACCTTTTGGTACTTGATGCTCGCTTTAACTTCGTTGACAAGTTAGACACCTTGAGATAAGCAGCGCTATCTCTCTCTTCGTATTGCTCCACCAAAATGTATGGCGAATATCATGATACATTTTGGTACTCCCGAGATGGATTGCAAATGGTGTGTTATGCGCCTCCATCATGATATTATACTTTAAATCGGGTCGTTAGGAACACAAAAATGGAGTTGACTCGAAGTATTCCTTCTTCATCGATTCTTGCTCGGCATAGTAGCACCTCTTGCACTTTCTTTTCATACGCGCATCGGCTCAGTGCATGTAGCTTGGCGACTTTAACTTTATCGATTAAAGTCGGTTCTACTTCGTATATTTGCTATCATCATCACATGCGTCCACAGAGTCTTTAACTCTATCTCCATCCTTTGCAAGTCACAAAATGGGCCTTTGTGTTGACAATAACGCTTTCGTGCTTGCATACGATCTTACTACTCGATGCATCGGCTACCACGTTCGCTTTTTCGAGGATGGTATTGGATGGTATGATCATAATCTTTCAGCGAGTTCAAAGCCAGCGTCGTTTGTCGCATGTTGAGTTCCTTTTGAGTGAAGAAATATTTGAGGCTTTTATGATCAAGTAAAGATCTCCACTTTCTCCCCATCAAGTAATGCCTCCAAATTTTAAGTGCGAAAGACAACGGTTTATGACTCAGGATCATGAGTAGGATAATTCCTCTCATATTCTTTGAGTTGTCGCGAGGCATAAAGGCTATAACTTTTCCATGTTGCATAAGAACACATCCCAACCCTTTGCTGCTCGAAGCATCCTTTGTAGATGACAAATCCCTCGAAGGCAAATGGTATTGTCGAGCAGCAGTCTTTGAAATAAGTCTCTCTTGAGTTCTTGAAAACTCTTCTCACATTCTTCGCTCCAATAGAACTTTGTATCTTTTAAGTCAATTTGAGTCGATGGAGTAGCGATTCGAGAAAATCCTTCCACGAATCTCAGATAATAACCAATTAAGCGAGAAAGCTCGTGCTTCGGTCAGCTTTGATTTAGGTTGTTCCCGACTTTGAATAGCTTGATCTTTCTTGGGTCAGCGGATATTCCATGACTTGATACCACGTGCCCGAGGAATGCTACTTCTTCAAGCCGAACTCGCATTTCTTCAACTTGGCATAAAGCTTATATTCACGAAGCTTTTGGAGTGTCGACCTCAAGTGTTGCTCATGATCTTCACGGCTTTTGGAATAAATAAGGATGTCATCGATAAAAGGCGACCACAAAGTGATCTAAATATTCCTTGAATACTCGGTTCATCATATCCATGAAGGCGGCGGGAGCATTAGTCGATCAAAGGACATGACTAGGAATTCATAATGCCGTCTTAGGAGTTACGAAAGCCGTCTTTGGAATGTCGTGGTTACAATCTTGATTGGTGATATCCGGAGCGAAGATCGATCTTTGAAAAGAATTTGGCTCCTTGCAATTTGGTGAAGCAGGTCATCAATACGTGGCAATGGATACCTATTTTGATGGTGACATGATTGACTCCAGATAATCAATACAAAATCGCATACTCCCATCTTTCTTCTTCACGAATAGAGCAGGAGCACCCGAGGAGAAATCTTAGGGGCGAATAAAGCGATGTCTAACAATTCCTGCGGTTGGGTCTTTAACTCACGAAGTTGATAGGAGCCATTCGATATGGGGCTTTGGAAATAGGTTTTGTACCGGGTTCAAAAGGTCGATACAAAATTCAATTTCACGCTCTGGGGGTAGGCCGGGAAGTTCTTTGGGGAATCGTCGGAAATTTATTAACAATAGAAATATCGCTCAAAAGCGGCGTATTTTTGTTTAAATCGTGACATGAGCTAAGAAAGCTTGACATCCATTTTTCAATAAGCGAATAGCTTTATGGCTTGAGATGGCCGTGATTGATTTTAATGGTTTGGTCGTTTGAATTAGCATAATAGGTTGATTAGGAATATGAAAGCTATGACCTTACGAAAACAATCAATTTTTGCATGATAAGTAGTTAACTTGATCAATCCCTAGAATCACGTCAAATGCAAGTATTTTAATGAAATAAGATCGACGGGTAATGTGAAGAGGTGCCGATTTGAACCAAACAAGACTTATAAGCGAGTGGATGTAATGAAGGTTTCTCCCAGCGGAGTTTCCACGAGATAAGTCGAAGTCTAATTTCTCGGTCGAATTTAATCGATGGGCGCAAGTAGGAGAAATAAAAGAATGGGTAGAACCGGTATCAAATAAAGTGTAGACTTCATTAGAGTTTATGATAAGCTTACGTGATGACCTCATTCGGGTTCCTTGCTCTCTGGGAGAGTCACAACAAAGCGCTCTCCCTTGCAGCTCTTGGTTTTGACTTTTACGGGAATGACCTTTGGTGCCTCCATCCTAGTTGAATTTGTCTTGATGGCGACAAAATCGAGCTAAGTGACCTTCTCTTCCACAATTATAACATGCTTTGGAATGGCGTAGCGCGATTTTGGATGATGTGTCCCTCTTCTCGCATTTGAAGCATATGATAGGTGGTCTTTCTCTCCTTCCTTAACAGCGTGGTCTTTGGTCTTGGCGTCTTTCCATCATTGTTGAATCTCGTTTCTTGAAATGTCCATTCTTATTGTTTTTGTACGATTACCACAGAAGTGGTTACCATATCTCGCTTTATTGATTCCCTCGCGCTTGTTGTCCAGCCGATGACTACTCTACCATTTAGTATTATAATTTTTAAAATTTGCTCTCTTTTAGTTGCGTTGACTCGTTATCGCGCTCCACTAAGCGAGCCCTATTTACAACATCGAATACAAACACGGTTTATGAGAAATAAGATGTTGGCGTATCTCGACTTCAAACCTCTTAAAAACATTCGCGCCATTCTCTCTTCATTATCCACACGAGTGGGGAATATGGTAGTGATAACTCATAAATTTTGCCTCGTATTGCGACACGGTCGTATTGTTTTGTTCAACTTGATAAACTCCACCTCCTTCGTATGGCGAATACTTTCGGGAAAGTATTTGTCGTTGAGCGACTCTGGAACTTCTCCCAAGATATCTTGATGATCTGACGGAGTTGAGTCGTTTCTGGAATTCCACCGATGTCTGCCTCTCCGCGCATGACATATAAAAGCGTGAAAGGAACCTTTTGCTCCTCGGAGCATCCAAGACATCAAATATCTTGGTAATCTGCTTTATCCATGCTTAGCCTTGAAGTGGTTTTGGCTCTCCCTTAAACTCCGGTGGTCCCGGCTCCTTGAATTGTTTAGCGGTGTGGCTTGAGAGTTTCAAGTGTTTCCACCTACGTTTTGGGCCGAAATTCGCTCTGCTTTCTTTGTTGCATAAATTGCATAAAGCCTCACGAACATTTGATCATTCATCATTTTGGTCGGTGTTGTTGTTTGCATGAGGATTATGCGCCTTCACGATGCACATTATCACGATTATTGATATGTGGTGAATCGGCGATCGCTTTGTGCTCCATTCTTATTCTCAACATTCTCGGATGTCATTTTGAATCTTGCCACAAAACAAAAGATTAATTGACATTTAACAATTATCTTTATATTACGACGTGAGCCGATAAAATAGCACAAAAACTTAGGTAGGTCATACTAGCGAAGGTATTCCCGTCTCTCCCTCTAGTACTTTTCTCACATCTTAGCGGGGATCATATCCATAGCTTTGATACTGTTGTGGCGCCCCCAAAATTAGGTATACATCACCCATCTTGGGTGCGTGGATACGTGATACACGAAATTTAAATACAACTTATTAACATAAGCATAGGTATGCAATCGACATAAAGCTGTGAGTTTAAATACAAATATAAATCTACTAGATATTATACAAACTCGAACAAAAAGTCCTCATTACAATTATTATCACACTATTTCACAGAATAGTGAGGACTACTAATCTTATCTTCGGGACCATCACTCGTTTCCCAGGCTTCGTCCCGGCTATATTCTCATTTCTGAAGAGAAACGGTGAAAGAAAAGGGTGAGCTCAACTAGCCCGATGAAATATTATGACTAAGATAATGCGAAATAAATTATCAATAGTCTTGACAATGTTAAAGCGATAAAATATAATAAACAATGACCAGGTTTAGCTGCGGTGTGAATATCTGATCCATTAAAAAAGTCAGTAGAAAATAAAATCTACTATCTTTTATGATTTAAAGGTTTTCATCAACATTATATTTGAGACTCGACTTTAATAAATAATCCACATCATCGAATCACCCTGCTTTCTGACGAGGATATTCTTTAGTATCGCGACCACAATTATTCATACCTACGGGCGAGAGAATAGTTGTGTATTCATTAATAGTCATGATCATACCAACAAGCTGTCCATCGATGCACTCTACTGACCTTTGAGGATTTTTACCACATCATTTGTAACATTACGGTCGTGATTACGGCAAGAATAATCCACAGTGTAATAATCATACCAAGTCCATCCATACTCTACAGGCCACGAGATGACTTTAAAAAAAAATATAAACATGAGGATGATGACAATGATATAAGAATTGATAAAACAAGTTCAAAATTATTTTATCCGAGGAATTATTAACGTCAAATTATCGACGTGATCTTTGCTTTGTAGAGTAAAATTCAAGAATGATCGGAAGAATATTTCCGTGAAAAGATCTTTGGATGAAGCCTTGAAATATCGAGGATATTCTACTAATTTCATGGAGTATAGAAGTCAAAGTTTTAACTTATTTGGGTATAATAAAGAATGGAATAACAAAAGAAATCACCGTGCATGCGGTACCCGCATAGGCGAGTTATTCAGCCGAAGAATAATAATAACGGAACGGTCGGTGAAATTCTGCAAGCGAGGATGTTCAAACAGAATAATAAAGATGGAACGATCCGGTGTAAAAAACTGCGGATAGGATATTCAGCGAGAATGATAAAAAAGCGGAACCGGTCGGTGTAAAACTGCAGAGCAGGATGTTCAGCGAGAGAATAATAAAAAGCGGAACCGGTCGGTGTAAAAAACCTGCAGAGCAGGATGTTCAGCGAGAATAATAAAAGAATGTCACCAAGTATAGGGTAAACCAGCGTATCTGAGTTATTCAAGCAGAATAATAAGCAATGGAATAACATAAGGATTTCACAAGTATAGGGTATCTGGCGTATCACAGGTTATGTATAGGGTATGCCACTTTGGAGTTATTCAATGAAGAATAATAGTGAATGGAATAATGAAGTTCTCTTCGAAGAAGAATAATAACCCACACACAGTAAAAAAGGCTGAATATAGAAGTAGTGAAATAGTAGCGAATACTCTTCTTCTTTCATAACTTTCTCTCTATAACCTCTCTCTATAATTTTCTCTCTAGAGTTTTGATGAATTTAAGTAAAGAAAATAATGAAGGAATGAGCTTATTTATAGGAAAATGGAATGCATAGTAACTAATCCATGAGCGGTCAGTTGATTTACTTTAATCGGCGGTCCATATTTAAAGCAAAATCTTTTAAATAAAATATAATATATTCTATTTATATAAAAACATTTTACTATGCAAACACTACTATGAAAAACATTATACGAAAATACAATATCGTAATAAAATATAATATATTTTATTTATAAAATAACTTTAATAAAGTATTACATTTTATATATAAAAGATGTTTACATTTTATTACGTTAATAATCTGAATAAAACAAAAGCGTCATTATCATTATAATAATTCATATTATTAATAAATGATAATGGAATCAAATAAGTGACTTCTCACATAAGCATCGATAATCAATCTGGTAATGTTTCTTATGCGACCACACGTATTCTTTGTACTTTTACTTACAGAGTAGTTCAGCAGTATCAGCGGTAAAACTTCATAGTTATTTGATAAAATATTTTTGTTTTTCTCGATCAAAGCCAATAATTACATTTGTGGGGTCCTGATGATTGGTAGTTATACGAATATTCCTGCTAAGCAAGAATATTCCCAGACCAATCGAATATAATATAACCACTTGTATACTTTGCAAAATTTATAAATATTACCCCTGACTATAACATTATATCAAATTATTCCATAATATTCAAAAATAATATTTATAGAAAATTCATCTTTATTTATAAAAGCTGGGGTCTTAAGTTTCCTCTCTTTCCAAATCTTGTAACTCCTTTCCATGGAGCAACTTTTAACAACACATGATCTCTATATTGAATTCCACGTCCTTTCGATGAAGATCAAGATAACTCTTTTATCGATTTTGTGAGAGGTTTTATCGTTGTCGGATCGTTTGAATCTTTTCCGTAGTCATACGTACTCAACTCGGTCCCAACAACGTTGCTTCACCCACCTCATCCAAGTATCTTTGGAACGACACTTTCTTCCATCAACGCTCGAATGGAGCCATGCAATACTTGCTTGATAAGCGTTGTTGTAGGAAAACTCCACCAATGGTAAAAACTTGTCCCAACTCCCCTTGAAATCAAGAACACAGAGTCTTAATAGATCTTCAAGAGTTTGAATAGTCC
This sequence comes from Panax quinquefolius, assembly GCA_020205615.1. Classification (NCBI taxonomy): domain Eukaryota; kingdom Viridiplantae; phylum Streptophyta; class Magnoliopsida; order Apiales; family Araliaceae; genus Panax; species Panax quinquefolius. The sequence goes on along the minus strand of CM035169.1, from coordinate 25,311,496 downwards.
TCTCCATTGTCCGTAAAAATACGAGGATGATATCTTAGGAAGCTAAATCGTAAGTCCGTGCCCATAGCTTTTTGCAAACTAACCCAAAATCTTGAAGTGAATCTTGGGTCTCGATCGAAACTATGGATCTAGGCATACCATGCGATCTTACAATCTCGTTTATGTACATACCCAGCAAGGCGTTCAAGTGTATAAGTTTCTCGTATCGGTAAGAAATGAGCAGACTTGGTCAATCTATCAACAATGACCCAAATCGCATCAATGCCTTGAGAAACCTTAGGAAGGCCGATGCTTGAAATCCATGGTAATGTGCTCCCACTTCCATTACGGAATTTCAAGTGGTTCTGATGGACCTTTTGGTACTTGATGCTCGCTTTAACTCGTTGACAAGTTAGACACCTTGAGATAAGCAGTATTATCTCTCCTCTTCATATTGCTCCACCAAAATGTATGGCCGAATATCATGATACATTTTGGTACTCCCGTGATGGATTGCAAATGGTGTGTTATGCGCCTCCATCATGATATTATACTTTAAATCGGGGTCGTTAGGAACACAAAGTCCGGAGTTGACTCAAGTATTCCTTCTTCATCGATTCTTGCTTAAGATATTGCACCTCTTGCACTTTCTTTTCATACGCATCGCCTCCCAGTCTGCAGCAGCTTGGCAAGACTTTAACTTTATCGATTAAAATCGGTTCTACTCGTATATTTGCTATCATCACACGCGTGCCCCTGAGTCTTTAACTCTATCTCCATCCTTTGCAAGTCACACAAAATGGGCCTTTGTGTTGACAATAACGCACTTTCGTACTTGCATACGATCTTCTACTCAATGCATCGCCTACCACGTTCGCTTTTCGGGATGGTATTGGATGGTATGATCATAATCTTTCAATGATTCAAGCCAACGTCGTTTGTCGCATGTTGAGTTCCTTTTGAGTGAAGAAATATTTGAGGCTTTTATGATCCGTAAAGATCTCCACTTTCTCCCCCATACAAGTAATGCCTCCAAATTTTAAGTGCAAAAGATAACAAATGCTTAACTCCGGATCATGAGTAGGATAATTCCTCTCATATTCTTTGAGTTGTCATGAGGCATAGGCTATAACTTTTCCATGTTGCATAAGAACACATCCCAACCCTTTGCTCGAAGCATCACCGTAGATGACAAATCCTCCGAGCCAAATGGTATTGTCGAGCAGTCTTTGAAATAAGTCTCTTCTTGAGTTCTTGAAAACTCTTCTCACATTCTTCGCTCCAACCGAACTTTGTATCTTTTCGAGTCAATTTGAGTCGATGGAGTAGCGATTCGAGAAAATCCTTCCACGAATCTCCGATAATAACCAACTAACCAAGAAAGCTACGTACTTGATCCATTGATTTAGGTTGTTCCCGACTTTGAATAGCTTCAATCTTTGCCGTCAACAGATATTCCATGACTTGATACCACGTGCCCAAGGAATGCTACTTCTTGAGCCGAACTCGCATTTCTTCAACTTGGCATAAAGCTTATATTCACGAAGCTTTTGGAGTGTCACCTCAAGTGTTCTTCATGATCTTCACGGCTTTTGGAATAAATAAGGATGTCATCAATAAAGACGACCACAAAGTGATCTAAATATTCCTTGAATACTCGGTTCATCATATCCATGAAGGCGGCGGAGCATTAGTCAATCCAAAGGACATGACTAGAATTCATAATGCCCGTCATAGGAGTTAAAAGCCGTCTTTGGAATGTCGGTGGTTCTAATCTTCAATTGGTGATATCCGGAACGAAGATCAATCTTTGAAAAGAATTTGGCTCCTTATCGGTCAAAACAGTCATCAATACGTGGCAATGGATACCTATTTTTGATGGTGACATGATTCAACTCCCGATAATCAATACAAAGTCGCATACTCCCATCTTTCTTCTTCACGAATAGAGCAGGAGCACCCCAAAGGAGAAGTACTAGGTCGAATAAAGCCAATGTCTAACAATTCCTGCAGTTGGGTCTTTAACTCTGAAGTTCAATAGAGCCATTCGATATGGGGCTTTGGAAATAGGTTTTATACGTGTTCAAGGTCGATACAAAATTCATTTTCACGCCTGGGGTAGGCGGGGAAGTTCTTCTAGAGAATACGTCAGAAATTTATTAACAATAGAAATATCGCTCAAAGCGGCGTATTTTTGTTTAAATCGTGACATGAGCTAAGAAAGCTCGACATCCATTTTTTCAATAAACGAATAGCTTTATGGCTTGAGATGACCGTGATTGATTTTAATGGTTTGGTCGTTTGAATTCAGCATAATAGGTTGATTAGGAATATGAAAGCTAACAACCTTACGAAAACAATCAATTTTTGCATGATAAGTAGTTAACCAATCAATCCCTAGAATCACGTCAAATGCAAGTATTTTTAATGAAATAAGATCGACGTGTAATGTGAGGGTACCGATTTGAACCAAACAAGACTTATAAACGATGGATGTAATGAAGGTTTCTCCCAACGGAGTTTCCATGAGATAAGTCAAAGTCTAATTTCTCGAGTCAAATTTAATCGATGAGCGTAAGTAGGAGAAATAAAAGAATGGGTAGAACCGGTATCAAATAAAGTGTAGACTTCATTAGAGTTTATGATAAGCTTACCCGTGATGACCTCATTCGGGTTCCTTGCTCTCTGGGAGGTCACAACAAACGCTCTCCCAGACCACTCTTGGTTTTGACTTTTCTCGGGACTGACCTTTGGTGCCTCCATCCTAGTTGAATTTGTCTTGATGAACGACAAAATCGAGCTAAGTGACCTTCTCTTCCACAATTATAACATGCTTTGGACTACGATGGCACGATTCGGATCGATGTGTCCCTCTTCTCCCGCATTTGAAGCATATGATAGGTGGTCTTTCTCCTTCCTTAACAACTGTGGTCTTTGGTCTTGACGTCTTTCCATTATTGTTGAATCTCCGCTTTCTTGAAATGTCCATTCTTATTGTTTTGGGTACGATTACCACCGAAGTGGTTACCATATCCGCCCGTTGATTCCTCCACGCTTGTTGTCACCGCTTGATGACTACTCTCATTTGGTATTATAACTTTCACGTACCGCTTCTTTTTTAGTCAACGTTGACTCGTTATCGCGCTCCACTAATCGAGCCCTATTTACAACATCTCGAATACAAACACGGTTTATGAGAAATAAGATGTCGACGTATCTCGACTTCAAACCTCTTAAAACATTCGCGCCATTCTCTCTCTTCATTATCCACCAAGTGGGACGAACCAATAGTGATAACTCATAAATTTTGCCTCATGAATAGTAACTTCGTGAATAGTAACTCGTGAATAGTAACTTCGTGAATAAGAACTCATGAATAGTAACCCCGACATGAAAAAGTTCCAAATTTGATAAAAAGTTCCAACCAATATTTCAAAGATAATGATATTGAAGAAATAATATCATTTGAGAAGAAAATAACATCCTTACCTCGAAGATCGAGACTTTAAATTTAAACACCAGGATATAAAGCTATGACTTGGACTTTAATCAGTATAGCAATACTCAAAGTATACTCAAAATACTCACAAGAATAAACCGATAATATAGAGAGAGAAAACTTGATTTTCGTGTGATTTTCAATTTAACCTAAGCACCTATTTATAGGAAATTGCTAGAAGAACACCAAAGTTAGAAAATTTAATAAAATATTAATATATATATTATAATTTCCTACGCACACTTTCTAAGATTCAAATTATCAGCCAAACAAATGGTCCCCCCTCACCAAAATCAATAAAAACGTTTTTCTTAATAAAATTAACAAAACTCCCAAAAATCAATTATTCAGGAATTTCAAAACATCAATAATTCATAATAAATAGCCCTTTTATCAAAAAAATTCGAATCTCTTGAGTTTTTATAGGAAATTCAATTCTCTACAACTTTGCAGAAGAAAGTTTTTCCAAATTCCAAAAGCGAGAAATTGACCGAAATCCACAAGCAGGCGATTTTACGAAATTTATAATCAAATTTCAATCAATAAAGGGGTCCACCGACATGTTTAACATGTTTTAAACATTTATTGCAATAAAAATATTCTTCCTCCTCAGATACTCATATATCCCACATTCGTTGTAAAAATATCAAGAATTAATATATTATTAAAATAATATATTTAAATGAATTATTTTATCGAGAAAAAGATAAAATATTAATTTTCAACAATTGTCACATTAAAATTTTTCTCCATCTATATCCACATAAATCAATATTTTCCTCATCATATGAATCAATAATTAATTATTCACAAATAATATTACAGAATCACAATATTGACAACCGTGGTTCCTGGAAAGAGGGGGCTTTCAATAAAGATTTCTCCTTCTTGGCGCAATTAGGTGACCAAACCTCTCCTTAGATGAACTTTCTAGACATTGCCAATAATGTTATCTAATAATATTATTAGGATAATATGAATTATTGCTTCGATAATGAAAAATACGTGTAATGACAATTATTCAAACAACAAAGAATATAAAATATCAACGCAGAATTATTAACTCAATAAAATCGAATGAGCGGTAATCGTAACCATTCTTGAGTAGTGCCTTCAATAATTGGTGCAATACCTGGTAGTGCTACTTGTCTAACAACGCCAGATTATCGTGGTTTTAACCACATAAGGTATTCCAATAGTGTTAATTCAGAATAAACTACGCTGTAGTTATTTTTTAAACAACTTATATTTGCTGTTTTCTTCATCCAATCGCTCCAGTTATGGGGCCCACAAAAGATCAAGGTACGTCGCATTTAATATTCCCGACAAGACGTAATATTCCACACACCAAACGAATATTCCCGAAACAATAATGAATATTTTATAACCACTGCTTATTCAAATATTTATGTATTTTACCCATAACTATCCACATTAATCAAATCCACCCTTACTATTTCAAAATAATAAATAAAGGAAATTCCTTTTATTTAAAAAATTTTAAAGGGTCTTACATATGGTCGCCACAGATACCTTCATGTACTTCTCGAAGAGCATATTCAGCTTCAGATGGAGTCAGACATTTTAGTAGTGGAGATGAGAAAGCTCTTCGAAACAGATCCCCATCAATCAGAACAAAATTAGCACTTTTGTACTTGATTTTCTTAGCGAGCATCCGATCCGAAGGTAAGACGCCATCTGCCAGATACTCTATATATGGAGTCAACCAGCAATTGGTTCGATCAATGCACATTACCGATTCATAAAGGACTTTAGGATGTTGCAAAGTTTCTAAATAAACCGACCCATCAAAGCGTTAACATCCGTAGTGGCTAATTTGAGAGAGTGCATCAAGAATTGAATTGTTATTACGCTCGACCCTTGAAACTCATAGGATTGGAAATCTTTGAAGTTGTTCCTTTAATTACATTAGATATTTGATCATTTTTGGGCCTCGAGCCGTATTCCCGAAAGTTGCTTAACGACTAAGCGAGAATCATTGAAGATGATTATTCTTTGACTTCAAGACTCTTTGTCGATTCGTAACCTACCGCAAGTACCGCCTCATACTCAAACCGTTGTTTGTCGCTTTGAATGAAATCGATGGCTCTTTGCACTTTGAATCCTCGGGACTCGTCGAATAATCCTCACCCATCGGCGTCTGTGGTGGTAGAAGACCCATCTGCATCGGCGTCCACGAACTCGCTTCTTTGAAGAATCTGAATCGCTCTACGTCAGATCCTTCAACTTCGCTACAACTTCATCGACTAGTAAAAACGAGCATTCAACAACAAAATCATTTAAAGCTTGCCCTTTGATGGCGGTTCGGGGATGATATTCAATGAAAAATTGTGACAACTCCATCGTCCATGCATTTAATCTCCCGATACCTCGGGTTTGCCCATAATCTTCTTTAAAGGTGATCAGTATATACTATTACCAATCTACCTGGAAGTATTGCCCAAGCTTTCGACTAGCGATTATTAAAGCAAAAGCAAACTTTTCAATGTTCGGTACCTTGTTCAAAGATCCCGAAGGACATGGTTTACATAATAAATCGGGTCTTTGCTTACCCCCAACTTCACGCACCAAAGCCGCTCCTACCGCCAAACTAACTAGCTGCTAAGTACAAATATAGGGGTCAAATGAGGCGGGCTTCACCAACAAAGGCGCCAAGATAAATAGGACTTGATGCTCGAAAGGCGTCCTCACTCTCCAAGTCCATTGAAACGTCTTTTGCATTCTTGGCCCTTTCAATGTATCAAGAGCGGTAGACATCTTTCCGCCGACTTGGACATGAACCTCCTTAAAGCTGCAATCCTTCCAGTCAGACGTTGAACATCTTTAAATGACTGAGGAGTCTTCATATTCAGGATCGCTTGAATCTTCTCAGGATTGGCTTCGATTCCTCTCTGACTGACAAGATAACCCAGAAATTTGCCAGCCCCTAGACCGAAGGTGCACTTAGTGGGGTTGATCTCAAATTGTGTCAATTGAATTGTGCGAAAGCATTCTTCTAAATCATCCGGATGTTTATGCACCAACATGCTTTTGACAATCATGTCGTCTCACGTACACCTCCACATTCTGCCCGGTGATATCCGAAAACATGGTTCATCATCCTCGATATGTAGCTCGGCATTGATGAAGGTAGAAGGTCATTTTCTTATAGGCATATACCGAGCGATGCGTAATGAGCGCCGTCTTCGTATATCCTCCTTACACATGGAAATTTGATGATATCCGGAAAATCGTCCATGAAACTTAATAAAGCATACCGAAAGTGGCATCGATTAGTTGGTCGATGTGGGGTAGGGTAGAAAATCTTCTGACAAGCCTTATTTAGATCGGTGTAGTCGATGCGGACTCGGACCATTTACCATTTTGCTTACGCACCAACACCACATTCGCCATCCATTGTGGGTAGTCGATCTCGAAAATGAAGTCGGTTGCCAACAATTTTGCAATCTCTTCATCAATTATTCAACGGCGCGTTTGGTGCGAAAATCCTCCTCTTACGCTTCGGATTTGGCTTCTTTGATGGATCTACCTCCGGTAGATGCTCAATGATATCCCTGCTTACTCTGGCATATCACGAGGCTCCCATAAAAAATATCAACATAGCATTGCGGGGAGCTCCACGAGGTTCGTCAGGAGAGGTTCCGCAGACCGAACCTATTTTTACCGTCTTGTTCTCCTTGCTGCCAGGATAAAATCTATCTCCTCCGTTTCTTCAAATTTGGCATGACCGATGGTTGAGAACTACTCTCGGTGAAAGGTTCGATCTCTATCGCCATAGTATGCTTACGCTTCGATACTCCCAGCTCGAAGTGATCACAAGCATTTCTATAACATCTTACGGCGGATCCAAGTCCCCTTCACCTCCGCCAACCCCATGAGTAGTAGGAAATTTGATTTTGAAATGAGGAATAGAGGTCATGACTTGCAAAGCAATTAAAGCGAGCCTTCCCAAAATAGCATTATAAGCGAGAATCTACATGCACAACATAAAATTTACAAATAATTTATACTGTTGGGGGTCGTTCAAGATGATACGGTAGTTCAATGGTTTCAGACCACCTTAATGGGGTCATTACTAAAACCATATAAAGAGCCTCTGTCTATCTCCATCTTTCGCCCATCTAGGTGCATCCTACGATAAGCGTGGGCATATAGAATATCTACTGAAGACCCATTATCTACCATCATCCGTTTTATATCCACCGAACCTACATGCGATCGACACGGTGATCCCTCGCACGGTTCGATGATTTCGAAGGTAATCTTTATCGGAAAAAAGAGATTACAAGTATTGAATAAGGTCTGTCGGTCTTCGGAGGGTACATAGCTGACATGGCCGAATCAAGTAACCGGTAACGCTTCTTTCCAATGAATTTGCGAAGTACCCCGGTGATGACATCTACCACGTGCCTTGCGGTATTAAAATTTGGCAACACTTTGCGAACCGGTTGAGCTACGAGAACAGAGCCCTCCGTCTGCTTTGTTGATTAGTTCTGGCGACCACATATTGAATCAAAGCCACCTTGTACCTTTCTTTCAATAAAGTCCTTCAAACTATACGATCGTTGGTATCATGACCGAAGCTTGATGATAATCACAATACTTACGAAGTTTCCTTTTAGGGCTTAATGTTATCTCGAGGTGGTTCAAAAATAGGTTGATTCTTAATTTGATCCAAGATACTGTACTACGCTCGTGTTAAGTCTTTGTGTCGTCCTATTCACTCTTTAAATTTGGAGCGGACGAGCGTCCTCCACCTACATCTCCAATTGTTATACTTTTTCGACAGCCGCCTTCATAGCGGTCTTTATTACCCTCATTCTTTCTCCCGGTCTCTATCGGTTCTATCCGTCTGTCTCCTTAAGCCGATGCAAGCGGGATGTTTGAGGTACATCCATGGCTTCTTCCACCACGATATAACCTTGGCTTTGTCAAAGGCCTCGGCCGAGACTCTTCGGGTGATGAAACATCAACTTCTTCACTAACTTCTCCGATTTGACCGGATCTAACCCATTCTGAAACAATCCAGCGGCTCATAGATCGTTCGAGTTCATCACTTGGCCGATCGCTTTCACGGAATCTCTTCACATATTGGCCCAAAGACTCATTCGAAAAGCCTATCGAACTGAGCCAACGAACGATTGGTTTCCCCTTCTTTTTGTTGCTCCGAAATGGGCATGAAATTTCTTGCATATATGCGCCAAGATGAAATTGAATCGAGGGCAAAGTCCCCATCCCGCCTTAGGGCATCTTTTACGAAAGTGTTGTGACAAAAGTATGACATTTAGCGAGATCGCTAAAGTCATAATAATCCATCGATCCATCGAACGCTTTGATTGTGGTCATAGGGATCCCCGATCCATCATAACTCTCAATATGGGGCAACTTCTTGGTAGCATCGACTTTTCTTTAAGAATCTCCGCGGAAAAGGGGATGCTTTCTTTTCGAAGTATCCTTCGTTTTTTACTTGAAATTTGCTTAGAAGTTCCTTTAACTCTTTAACCAAATACTCTACACCTTACGGTTGAGATGATGCTTCTTTTTTAGGTGTCTCCTTCCTCCTCAGAGTAGGTAGGTTTCTTCTGATAGAGCCTTGACTCTAGAAGGGCTTCTTCGATGACGAGTGTCCACAGGGTGGTGTACCCTCAGTAGACTCTCAGGAGTACGATCTCTAGATATGCTTCGTCTTTGAATCCGAGCACTAAGGCGAGAATGTGCAACAACAAGGGCCTTCTTTGTGGTTTCAGGAGTACGATCTCTGGATCGACCTCTTCGTTCTCTTCGACCTTGCTCCTTAAAATCGACAGGGTGATGTACCCTCCTCGATCTTTGAGGAGTAGGGCTTCGGGATCTTCTTCTTTCTCGATTTCGGTCTCGAGACTCTCGTCCTGAATGAACAGGTTCTTTTCCACTTCGGTGTCCTTGCTCTTCGGACTGATTATAACTGAGCTCTTCATCTCTCAACTCTGTCATCCGGGCCATCTGCTCAGCTATATCCTGTCGTTGCTTCACGAGTACTTCCATAGCTCTATCCGCCTCATCTGCCATCTTAGCCAGTCGTGAAGCTTTTTCATTCTGGTCCTCTCGGTATCGAGTTCTAGGCGAAGTGCCTTCTACTCGTTTCCGACCGTGGCCAGACACTTTATCAGTCGGGAAGACTAACCTACGTTTAGCCTTGCCCATTGCCTTCGAAAAGAAAATCTGAGGAGGATCGTTTGAATGTTGTCTTAGCATGAACACTTATGCGGGTCCCAAGCGATCTTTGTGAGACACTCGTGGTGTCGATTCTTTGGCGACCCTCGGTACGCCCTTCAGTGTAGGTGTTTACTCTTCACCATGAATATTGACGTAGAAACGAAAGCACGATCTGTGATTGAAAATACTCGAGGACACTAGAACTCTTCGGCCCTCCTTCTAGCGCTAACGTTAACGCCAAGATCTTTTTCACGCCCCAATCACCAAACGCGTCCGATATCCTGCGCGATTCAACAAGTCGACACTAAAAGCTTCGGCTGGACCGTCGAGGATAGCTCCGGCGTGAGAGTCAAGTCTGAAGCGATCACAAGGTCAACAATGGAGAGAAAAATATTATCTAATGCCCGAGAGAGATAGAATTAGAATTATCTTGAAAATGTGTGTTATTTACCCTCTTATGTGATCTTAGCCCCACGCATACTCCCGCTCGGTTTACCATGCCATCCACCATCTCCGACACCTTTTTCCTCACTTAGGTTATTTCGGTAGAAAGTAAGCAATCTACTTTCACACCTCTGCTGCCATTGTTTTGCCATGGCGCATCATCCGAGTCCCATCCTCATTAATGTCATGCAATGAAGTGGCGGAATACTGATAATCAATTGTCATTTGGCATAATGATTCTTGGTCAAAGTTGGGTTAAGTGACAATTTGTATAATGGACCAATTTAATGACTAAACCCAAATAATGGAAATGGACCCAAGTGGACCGGATCCAACCTGGGACTCCAAAGATAACGTGATCCAGGAGAAGTTTTCAATAAATTCAAATACAATAAGAAAAAAAGGATTATGGCCTAACAAACATGATAATAAAAATCAATGATAAACAACCTTAAAATTCTGTCGATTCCATAATGGGACTGGGCAATTTATATATATAAAAAAAAGAATCAAAAGTATTATTATGGGGTGAGAGAGGGTCCTCCAACTATCGACCTCAGGAGTACTAAGAAGCTATGAGACCTACGCGCTAGCCAACTGCGCCACCACCCCTTTGTTGGCAATTTCAACCAAGTAGCTTCTAACATATTCCTTGAAATTCTTTGTTGGCCCGGTTACCAGTGCCCATGACCCGTATTCCTTGAAATTCTTTGGAGCTCTGAAGAAATTAACATAAACCCATTTAAAAAATGGAGGAAAGGAACTTGAATACATACAAAAACCGACAGTACCAGAAGAAGAAGCCGCCATAAAGGTTGCGACTTTAGTTGGTTCATGGAACAGAGCTCCATGCTTACAGAGCAAGTGAGTTCTAGAGAATGGATCTGATAATGGGTTTTTCTTTTCGAGGGTTTTAATTCTTAAATAATACAGTATACGATAATGGGTTTTTCTTTTAAGTGGGTATGTGATGTGAGTGAGCCAATTAACATGAAGGATTTACGGAGCATATGATAAGCAAGAAGAGAGAGTCAACGAGACATGGATTGTAGCTGAACTAACAGCTGGGCCTGGGCATTCAATAAATTCACACACGTCTCTGCTTCATGTTGGCAATTTGGCGGGGAATTCTAGTGGAATGGTAAGATCCGAGCAACTTAATTTTAGGACTGCATTGCATTTGAATGTCTGGGAAATATATTTTATTTCTCAAATTTTATCATCTGTTAAAATAATTTAGGTCATGAAGAGAACTTAGTGTTTGTTTCCAACAAATTTTTTTTTTTTGTAATTTCAACCAACACTTGTAAAATAATATTTTTTTCTTACTTTTTGATATAAATAAAAAAAAACGTGTTTTAATTATTGACAACAAGACATGTAGCTCCTATTGATTAAGTCAAATAGTTATATAGTACAAAGGTCAAAATCTTAAAATTTGAATAGAATTCTAGTTGACTATCCTAAGACTCCCAAAAAGACATACACATTTGCTAGATTTTGAAAAGGCATTTTTGTTCAGACTTTAGAATAAAATAAATTTTATGATTAATAAATAATTATAATAATTGTATTGATTAAAATTAAATAAATTCGTATCAATATTAAAGTTTAATAATTTTAAAAGTTAAATTATATCTTTAATTTTAGAACGGAGAAAGTATTACATATGTACTACAATAAAAAAAAATTAACTATACATGCATTGAGTGTTGGAAAATGACTAGTACAAAATAAAACGTCAAGGAAGTTCAACATCTTCCTCCAAAATAGGGTTTGTACCCATCTTTAATCGACTTCCGTATTTTGAATTTATGGCAGGCGCATGAAGCCATTAGCCATTATACTTTGACCGACCGAGTTTGAAGGTCAAAATAAAAAAAATACTAGTAATAACAAAACCCACCATATCCCCACTACTTGCATCCACGTTCACCACTATACCAGTAAATTGCAGTAACTAACTAATATAACCGCCAAACCAGCTATATATATATATATATATATATAGGTCTCTCCCTCCAGTCTCTGATCCGTTGCCTTAGATAAATTTATTTACAGAAAAATATATATAGTAATTATACACTCATTATATTAGGAATTGGAATTAATGGCTAATTCTCAATATTCCACCATTAAGTGTCTGCTTGTTTTGACCATTTTATATGCTACTCTCCAGCTCTTGTATGTCTCTTCCTTTGAGTTTGAAGTTGGTGACAACTCCGGATGGGTCGTTCCCACTGCTAATGACTCCAAAATTTACAACGGTTGGGCCTCTGACAAAAGGTTCAAAGTTGGTGACACTCTCCGTAAGTACTAATTTTACTTTTCAAAACTACTCATCTATTTCTTTAATTTGGCAAATGAAATGAAATGACACGATATTCTCAAGTTTACTAGCTATCAGTACAAGTTAAGTACTAACATTCATAAAAAAGAGAGTCCCGTTTGCCAGATTTGATATATAATACATGACGTGTGTGTGTGTGTATATATATATACTCCCTATGCATGCAGGTTTCAAGTACAAGAAGGATTCGGTTATGGAGGTGAGGGAGACAGGGTACAAGAAATGCAACTCCACACGGCCTAAGTTTTTCTCCAACGATGGGAATACCATCGTAAAGATGAACCATCCGGGATTTTACTACTTCATTAGTGGATCCAATGGCCATTGCCAGAGAGGACAGAGAATGATCATTCAAGTTCTGTCCCACGAACACGACCACGACCACGACCACGCCTCTGATGACTCATCCAGCTCCTCCGGTGGAACTTCTTCTGCAGCAGCTATGTCTCTAATTGTTGGAGTCTCTAAATTTGTGGGTGTTATTCTGTTTCTTGCTTCATCTCTCTTTTAGTGATTTGTTCCTAGGTTTCTTAATTAATTAATTAATTGTAATGTCTTTGTTTTCTTCGTCATCTGTTGGTAGATGTTGGGGGTTTCTTGGTTATGAACTGCAAATCTAATCTATTTGGCATGTATTTATTGATGTTCTTGCGGTTTAATTTATCAAAAATAACAGTTTTGAGAAGGTGATTTTTTCCCAAGAGATCGATCTTGTTTGGTTTTAAATGTTCAGACATTTGATCAACTAAATAAAACAAATTAATCATTTGGTTTATCATCAATTTTTATACTATTGTTGGTTTTGATTTGAATGAATATATTAAAGTTGAGATTTGAGCATACTTTTCCACGTGCAGTTGTACATATATAAAAGAAAATTTGACACATGTAGTGTATATCTCGGAGGGAATCACAATCTAGTTGTGGGTAACATTAGTAGAAGTGCAGTTTTTTATGTTTGTTTTGTCACTACCTCTTTCCCAGATTACATTCATATGGATGGATTTGAAGAATCATGCATGCATGCATGGTGTAACAGATGATGAATATGATCATACATAGAAAAGAGAGAAAAATAAAGGCCCCCCATGCAGTACTCCCCCACATTGTCAGTATATATATCACACTGAAGGCATGCACCACTTGAACTTTTGCCATCATGCATCTCACTGCTGAACATATATATAGGTTTAGAAACAGCAAAACCACTTCTTCTGCATGCATGCATCAAAACCAATAATTAATTATATAGGGGATATTGGGGTCTGTCTGTATGAAGTACGTAGAAAAAAGTTCAATCAAGCTCATACATACCGGTGGTTCATGTGGTGGTTTGTCGACGCTATTTTGTGTTGTCCCATTTGCAGCAGCACTTCCACTGGTTTTCTTGTCATCTCTAGCCTTGGCAAATATGACGGTGAAACCGTCAGCAGATGCAGGGTTATTTACATCCCACTCCCCAAATTTTGGCAAGGGCCGACCCTTTTCTTGCTTCATGAATAATATATATGGAATTATATTAGTTAAAAGATAAAAAATGTTTCAATGTTTTGCCTAAAAACGAAAACTATGGATAGATAGATGGATTTCCACTACATATGCTTCAAAGTTAGTGTTGAAAAATAGACTTGTCCCAAGTAATTAAGAATTTAACATATTTATGTTTTAATTAATATTTATAAAGTTATGTTGGTTCATGTATTTAAAAGTTTATGAAACTAGTTGAAAAGGTGTCTATGAAGTTGTTTTTCATTAAGTGTTTATTCATGTATTTGAGTTTATATATATATGGAGATTCCTATAAATTAATACCTATGTACTCAACTCATTTGAAGCAAGCAAAAATATAAATTTCTTTTATGATAACATCTTTTCCATTTTCTCTAGTGTGTGTGAGGTTTTTATTTCCAACAAATTGGTATCAAAAGCTAGGTTGCTAATAACACCCACTAGAAAAGGCAAATGGAGCGGTCTAAATCCAAGTTTCTCAATTGAAAAATGATAATTATGAGAGTTGGTGTATTCGCATGGAGACAATTTTTGGTTCACAAGATCTATGGGACATTGTGATCAAAGGCTATGTAGAGCCCGAAGATGAAAACTCGTTATCACAAGCACAAAACGAAGCTTTGAGTGTCACAAGAAAGAAAGATCAAAAAGCGGTTATTATCATTCATCAATGTTTGGATGATGAAATGTTGCAAAAAGTTGCTCTTGCCACCACAGCCAAGCAAGCGTTAAAAATTCTCCAAAATTCATTCAAGGGAGTGGCTAAAGTAAAGAAGGTTCGTCTTCAAACCTTGAGAAGTGACTTCGAAGGTTTGCGTATGAAGGAGTCCGAATCAATTTCAGGATTTTTTTCTAGAATTTTGACAATTGTCAATCAAATGAAAAGTAATGGTGAAGAAATTAGTGATGCTCGAGTAAATGAAAAAAATTCTTCGTTCTTTAAGTCCCAAGTATGAGTATATATATTGTTGTAGCCATTGAGGAGTCGAAAGACTTAGAAACCATAACCGTTGATGAACTTATGGGTTCGTTGCAAATCCATGAAGAGAGGCTTAAAAAGCAAAAGAAGGGGCCTAATGAGCAAGTGCTCCAAGCGAAACTTTCTTTCAAGGAGAGAAAAAAAAACATGCGTTAGTCGTTACATGGAAACCCTCACAATAACTCATTTGAAGGTTGTTAAACGAATTCTCTGTTACATCAAATGTACTCTTGATTTTAGCTTATTTTATTCAATTTCAAATAATTTCAAGCTTGAGGGATATTGTGATAGCGATTGGGCTGGTGATGTTGATGATACAAAGAGTACAACTAGATTTGTTTTCTTTATGGGGAATTCAGGATTAACATGGTTCTCAAAGAAGCAACCTATTGTGACCTTCTCTACTTGTGAAGCGGAATATGTTGTTGCTACATCTTGTGTTTGTCAAGCTATTTGGCTTCGAAATCTTTTAAGAGATCTTAATTTGCAACTAGAAGCCAACAAAGATTTATATCGATAACAAGTCGGCAATTGCATTGGCTAAGAATACAGTGTTTCATGATCGAAGCAAACAAATTGTTACGAGGTATCATTTTATAAGAGATTGTGTTGCAAAAAAAGAAGTTGAACATGTATTTGTGAGAACTCAAGACCAAATTGCTGATATTTTTACGAAGCCACTCAAAATCGAATTATTTTGCAAATTGCGAAACTCACTTGGTGTGACAAGTTTAAGAGAGGGTGTTGAAAAGTAAACTTTTCCCAAAGTAATTAAGTATTTAACATATTTATGTTATAATTAATATTTATGAAGTTAGGTTGGTTCATGTTCATGAAGCTAGTTGAAAAAGTGTCTAGGAAGTTGTTTTTCATTAAGTGTTTATTCATGTATTTGAGTTTATACATGTATGGAGATTCCTATAAATACATATGTACTCAACTCATTTAAAGTAAGTAAAAATATAAGATTGCTTTTGTGATAACATCTTCTCTATTGAATTCTCTCCAGTGTGTGTGAGGTTTTTATTTCCAACAAGATGTAGTTCTCTCATAAACAAGTTCATGAATTACGGCAATTCTTTCACCACGCATGACTAATAATTAATTAAACATCAAATTAATCAAGGCAGGTCGATCTGGTGCTAAATACACTGATTTGTTCAGTAGTAGTGTAGTATAAACCAACATTACAATTTTACATCTTGGCATAGCCTCCAACAGGCAATGTACGTGTGAGTATGAAGGAATTAACTGAGTCCTTTATATTAGAGATACACATCTGCTTAGACTTGGTCTTCCATATCAGATTGTATAATTCAAATCAGATAGATTGTTTAATTCAAATGTATTTAGCTGTCATCTATAGTTATAGGTATTAAGTTATAACTATCCTACTTTGCAGGATATTCAAATCTTCCTTGCTTATCTTCTGATGTATTTATATAGTTGTTCAATCAATACAAAATAAAAGAAGTCTGTACAACTCTCTCATGGTATCAGAGCAAAAGCATAGATAACCAATTCCAAATTTTTTTCTCCTAGCGGCAGTATTGAACAGCCATGTCCACCTCTTCCTCTTCTATTCTCAACACCAATGAATCCCACAACTCCCTTATAAGCATTAATGTAGCTTCCCAAACCCCACTCAAACTCACCTCCACCAACAACCTATCATGGAAACTGCAATTTATCACTCTTCTCATTGGGTATGATCTCTTAGGCTATATTGATGGCTCCAAGCCATGTCCCACCGCCACACTCACACAAACCGACACCCAAAATGCTACACCTCCATCCAACCCCCGCCACAATCTATGGATTCGACAGATCGCCATTAATATTGAATGCAATCATTGGCTCTCTCTCCCACACTATCATACCATTTATTCGCACAAGCCAAGACATCTCATGAAGCTCGGACTATTCTCGCCACCACCTACGCGAACTCCCTCTCGTGGCGCATCAAACAAACCAAAAACCACCTTAAGATGATCACAAAAGGCTCTGACAGTGTCACATAGTTCCTGCAATCCATCAAGGCAAAGGCTGATGAACTTGCTATTCTTGGAGCACCACTAGATACCGAAGATCTCACCGACATGATACTTGATGGCCTTGGCGATGAATACAAAGAACTCACTCGTGCAGTCCAAGCTAGAGACATGCCCATCACCTTTGATAAACTACATGAAAAGTTACTCAATTTTGAGGCCTCGGTGATCCCATCGAAACCTGACCCACTACACTTTCCCGCGACTTCTAACCCCACAAGTAGAAACCCGGCACCATGGCATTCCCCTGCTCCTTCAGGCAAACCCCATCATCCATAGCGCTCCTCCAAATGTCACCAAAACAAATTTACTACTACACCACCCAGTGGACAAATCCCATCTCATGGTAATCGCCCATCTCGGCCCTACCTGGGTTATTGCCAAATCTGTAGGATACAAGGACATACAGCAAAACGGTGTCCCTCTTTTTGCTTAGTTCTAATCCACACATCCAACAGTCCTTTCCCGACCAATCACTCTACTACCCCATGGCAACCAAGGGCTCATTTTGCTTCAAATACTCCCAGTTCTACATCTTGGCTCTTGGACAGTGGAGCGTCTCACCATGTTATAGCTGATCTGCATAATATTTCCATGCATGCTCCATACAATGGCTCGGATGACATTATGATTGTTGATGGAACGGGTCTCCCTATTACTCATACTGGTTCTTCCTCTCTCCACACACCTAATAACACCTTTCAATTGAATAATGTCTTATGTGTTCCTGCTATGAAAAAGAATTTAATTTCCATTTCTAAATTTTGTTCCTCCAATAATGTCTCTATTGAATTCTTACCCACTGCTTTTCTTGTAAAGGACATGAAAGTAGTATGCACACAAGCCAATCATGTTTGATGATAAAGCATATACTTTGTAACAATCTTATTCATTTATTAATAAAAAGTATTAATTTATTAAAGGCTTTTAATTATCTACATGATCTTTATTTTATAATATGTGATAAACCCATAGTTTTAAGCAATACTTTTAGAATAATGATGATGATCATTCTAATGAGATCAAAATTTTAGAAAGCTTAAAACTAAAATAGTTCCCAATCGTTGGATTACTAAATTGGGGATTAGTGAATCTGGATAGATTGGTACATCGTTACTTTGCTTCATTGGATGAGGATGATTGATCTCATGATCATTTGTGTGGAGACACTAAAGCAAGTATGTAGGTGCTTATTAGAGAATAAGTTCTTTGAGCGTGACTCGCCAAGGAATACCTAATGGAGTTTTATTTATGCATCGATAGGAATTCTGTAGTGATAGTAAGACAAGTGATCCTTGGACTTGAGATCATCATAGTATCTTGTGTATGATGAGTTATACTTTGACTTATTCCTTAAGACCCTTAGGGTATATCAAAGGGTATGCTTGGGTATAATAAGTTTATACATGGAGATAATGTATGATCAATAAAGAATTTACCACTTCTAATAAAAAGAAGAGAAATGTCCTATGTGATTCGATAAATGACAACCCAAAGTAGTCCTTGTTAGCGCGAATGAAATTAGAAAGGAGTTTCTAATTTGCATTATTTGAGTTGTGCATTTAAGGATCGAAATACATATAATTAAATAAAATAAGACTTGTGAGTAATTCCATGTCTTATATTTAATTGGGACATTGTATGGTGGAAGGATTGAATTATGCGGTAACTATTTACTCAAAGGTTCTTTTATGATTAATGTTGAAATCTATATTATCTCGGAAAGTCGTTGATCGATAGTGGAGGCTTATCCCTATTGTAGAATAAATATTATTTATTTAAATAAATTAATTGTTTAATTTATTTATTTAAATAAGATTAGAATTGTTCTAATTGATTTATTCACAACCTAGGTTTAATATGGAGAACCTAAAGGGTCACACCATAAAAGGAAGAATAATTATTTAAGAAGTTAATGGCATAATCGTAATAATATGTTAAGTATATTTAATTTAATCTATGGTGATAGAATAAATTAATTAGCTTAATATTTATTATTTAATATTTTAGAAATATTAAATATAAATTAATAAGAGGAGTCTTATTAATATTATTATAATTATTATTATTTTAATTTCTAAAAGAGTTTAGGAATTAATTTAATATAAGTACTCTCATTTATTCCTAATAAGATTAGGAGGTTAAATTAATTAAAAGAGTTTAATTAATTATCCCTAATAAGATTAGGGAGCTTAATTAATTAAAAGAATTTAATTAATTAAATAAAACCCAATTTCTTAATTGTTAAGGTGGGTTGCTCACATCTATTAATAAGAGGAGTCTTATTATGGGTGTGGGGGTTGTTGACTTTTTCAACATACGACATAATTCCATTTGTTGGGAGAGTACACCCTTTCTATAGAGATAGAAAACTAGGGTTTAGCCAACCACCCTTCTTCTTGAATTTTCTTCTTCCTTGGTGGATCACCTCTAGAGGCCAAACATATGGGTGGCTAACGTTGATCAAAGGAAGGAACAAAACCCCGGTGGATTCAAGTTGAACGCGAAAGGATTTGGAGGTGAACTTGTACCTGAGGAAGCTCGATCTTCAAGGGTATGATTTTATTCTTTATCTTTTCGTTTAATTAATAATTATGCATAAAGGGTGATCCGGGTTTATGGTTTGTAAATAATTTTTTTTAAACTCTGATTTTTCCACGTTTTCCGCATTTTTATGCAATTTGATTGCGTTCATGAATATTACAAACCTAACAGGACATTCACACGAGGGTCACACTACTGAAGGGCCAAACTAAAGATGGCGTCTATGAGTGGCCGGTATCTCCACCCTTGCTTGCGTTTTCAAAGATCAAAACAACTCGTCCGAAAGTAAAGATCACAGATTAGGACATCCAGCTTTTCACATTCTGACTCAGATTGTTTCCAAAAATAAGCTAGATTTATCTTCTTCGTTATCCAATAGTTTTTCATGTAATGCTTGTCTAAGTAATAAAAGTCATAAATTTTCATTCTCTCAATCCACACTTATTTCTTCTCAACCCCTTGAAATTATCTTTTCTGATGTTTGGACATCTCCAATTATATCGACTAATGGATTTAAATATTATGTCATTTTTGTGGATCATTTCAGCAGATATATTTGGTTCTATCCTCTCAAACACAAATCAGAAGTCCAAGCCATTTTTATTAGATTTAAAGCCATTGTGGAAAAACACTTTAATAAACCCATTAAAACACTTTACTCTGACAATGGTGGTGAGTATAAAGCACTTGCCCAATTTCTTTCAACAAATGGAATTTCTCATCTCACTACGCCACCTCACACACCTGAACACAATGGTTTTTCTGAATGACGACATCGTCACATTGTAGAAACTGGCTTAGCATTACTCTCTCATGCCTCTTTTCCTTTAAGTTATTGGACTTATGCTTTTGCCACAGCAGTTTATTTAATTAATCACATGCCAACTCCTACACTACATCTTTCCTTTCCATATGACACTATTTTTAAAACAGCTCCTAATTACTCAAAACTCAAAATTTTTGGTTGTTTATGTTATCCCTGGCTTAGACTTTATACAACCCACAAACTAGACACTCGATCCAAACCGTGTGTCTTTCTTGGATACTCTCTAAGTTAAAGTGCCTACTACTATCTTGATCCATCCACTTCCAAAATATATGTCTCTAGGCATGTTCGATTTGTTGAATCCGTTTTCCCCTTCCATAATCTATCTGCTTCCTCCTCGTGTCCTCCATCATCTTCCATTGATACTTGGATTCCACCACCAATTAAACTTCCCACCTTGCCTTTGGTACCGTCACTCAATCCGTCATCTGCAGTTGACGCTCAACATCAATCCTCCTGTGCAGCTTCACCACCAACTCTCTCACCACCATTGTGAGACCCCAGATTTTATCAATAAAGATTTAAATTTTGTCAAAATAATTTTTTAATATTATGGTGTGAATTTGAGATAATATTATAGTTATGGGTAGTATTTATAAATTTTGCAAAGTATGCAAGTGGTTATATTATATTCGATTGGTCTGGAATATTGGTTTAGCGGGGAATATTAAAGACAACTACTCAATCATTGGTGGACCCCATAATGTAATTATTATCGGATCGAGAAAACGACAAAAATATTTTATTAAAATAACGGCGGAAGTTTTACCGTTGATCTATTGTTGAACTACTCTAAGTAGTAAAAGTACGATGAATACGTGTGGTTGCATAGTAGATTATTGCGGTATTGATTATTGATGCTTATGTGAGAAGTCAACCGGTTTGATTCCATTATTGTCGATTAATAATATGAATTATTATAGCGATAATGACGTTTTGTTTTATTTGTATTATTAACGTAATAAAGCGAAACATCTTTTATATAAAATAGAATACTTTATTAAAGTTATTCTATAAATAGAATATATTATATTTTATTATGCATAGTGTTGCATAGTGTTTTCAGATAGTGTTTTGTGATAGTATTGCATAGTGTTTGCATAGTAAAATGTTTTTATATAAATAGAATATATTATATTTTATTTAAAAGATTTTTCTTTAAATATGGACCGTCAGATTAAAGTAAATCAATCTGGACCGTTCATGGATTGAATTCTTATGCATTCCATTTTCCTATAAATAGAAAGCTCATTCCTTCATTATTTTCTTTTAATTCATTGAAACTCTAGAGAGAGAATTATAGAGAGAAGCTTATATAGAGAAAATTATAGAAAGAAGAAGAGTATTCTCGCTACTTCACTACTTCTATATTCGGTTCTTTTTACGGTAAGGGGTGTTATTCTTTCTTCTTGAAGAGAACTTACATTATTCCATTCACTATTATTCTTACATTGGAATAACTTTGTAAAAGTGGCATACCCTATACATAACTTTGTATCATGGCAGATACCCTATACTTGGTGAAATCCTTATGTTATTCCATTCCTTATTATTCATTGGAATAACTTTGTATACATGATTTTACCCTATACTTGGTGACATTCTTCTATTATTCATTGGAACATCACATGCGTGTGTTTTACAGGACTGGTTCCGCTTTTTATTATTCTGTTGGAACATCACGTCTGTGTGTTTTACAAGGACTGGGTTAAAATCTTTATTATCATTCTCGTTGGAATATCCTATACGTGTGTTTTACACCGGATCTGGTTCCATCTTTATTATTACATTGGAACATCCCGCTTGGTGTGAATTTCACCCGACTGGTTCCGTTATTATTATTCTCATTGGAATAACACTGCCTATGCAAGCACCGCATGCGTGGTGATTTCTTTTGTTATTCCATTCTTTATTATACTCGGTTGGTTAAAACTTTGACTTATATACTCCATGAAATTAGTAGAATATCCTTGATATTTGCATTTCATCCAAAGATCTTCTCATGGAAATATTCTTCCGATCATTCTTGAATTTTTTACTCATTTAAAGCAATATTATGTTGACAATTTGACGTTAATAATTCATGGATTAAATAATTCTTGAATTTGTTTTATTGAATTATTATGTCATTGTCATCATCCTCATGTTATATTATGTTATCTTTGGCTTACGTGCGCATAGATGAACTTAGTATGATTATGACGAGGATCAATCGGTATAATCATGACTTGATATAAATGATGTGACAAAAGTTCTCGGTGTATTTGTAATGCGATGATGGATAGTTTTGGTATGATTATGACCAGGGTGATTCGGTATAGTCATGACCATTGATAACTTGATGAAAATCCTTGATCGTGGTACGGGGATGATTAGATGTGGTGGTTTATTTATTAAGTCGAGTCTCGGTGATAAAAATTGATAAAACCTTTTAAAACCTAAAAGATAGTAGATTTTATTCTCTCTTGACTCTTTTAATGGATTGCATATTCGGCGCATGATTAAACCGGTTGTCTATTGTATTTTATCGTTTAACACTTTGTTGAAGGCTAATGATAATTTATTCGCATTATCTTAGTCATAATATTTCTTCTTGGGCTAGTTGAGCTCACCTTTTCTTTCACCGTTCTCTTCAGGAAATGAGAACATAATTTGGGATGAGTCTGGGAGCGGAGTAATGGTCCAGAGGATAGCATTAGTAGTCCTCACTATTCCGTGAAATAGTGTGATAATAGTTGTAATGAGGACTCCTTTTGAGTTTGTATAATATCTAGTAGACAATATTTGTATTCAAACTCACGGTTTATGTCGTATTGCATACCACACGCTTATATTAGTAAGTTGTATTTGAATTTATGTACCGTATGTAAGTGGCGACCCAAGATGGGTGACTTATACCTAATTTTGGGGCGCCACGGTTTGGTATCGAGCCATAAGTGTGAAGAGCCCCGAGCCTCTCATTTGGTGACTTCTGTTGATGGGGAATGCACCGAAGCCGACTCTCCGTAGGGACGCCGTCTTTCGGTGTGGCAAGTCGACAGTACCAATGTGAGGTCTTCGACATAAGTTGGTGTCCAGAGTCACAGTTGGTATCGAGCATATAAGTGTGAAGAGCCCCGAGTCTCTCATTGGTGACTTCTGTTGATGGGGAATGCTGCAAAGCCGCACTTCTCCGTAGGGGACGCCAGTCTTTCGGTGTGGTCGATAGTACTAATGTGAGGTCTTGACACAAGTTGGTGTCCGAGTCACAACAGTATCGAGCTTAGGATATGATCCTGGCTAAGATGTGAGAATAGTCTTAGGAGGGAGAGACGGGAATTCCTTCGCTAGTATGACCTACCTAAATTTATTTGGTATTTAATTGGTCGGTCGGAGTATAGGGATAATATTTGATATATTAATTAACCCTTGTGTTGTGGCGGTGTTTGGAAATGGCGGTGAAAATATTCACAATGGAGTGAATGTGACCAGTTGTGACACCTTTAATCACTAATCGAGTTAATGCAAAGGTCGCAGACGAGGAACAAATTAGAGAAATCCACGTAGTAAATGAAGAACTAATTGTTGCACTTTTAGAGCTAGTTGCAGAGGTAGAAATTTGAAAGTGAGGAAGAAGAGGAAGAAGAGGAAGAAGAGGAACACGAAGAGAATTGGTTAGAAGAAATTTATGATCAAAACTTAGAATTACAAAATCGTGTTCGTGAGCTAGAAGAAAAGGTTGAAGAACGGCAAGCGTCGTGGAACAAAGGGATACAACAATTCAAAATTGGGTTACCCGATATGTGATGCTCGAACAAAATCACGCTTTGGCGGGGTGTAAGATATTAAAGTTGGAATCGAGAATTTAAAAATCAAAAAGATCGGTGAAAAAGAAGAAACAACCGAACGAAGGAGAATAGGCGATGCATGGGTAAAAAGGCTGCATAACGCGTTGATAGTGTAGAAAAAGGCGTCCAGATCCAATAAAGCCAAAATAGATGAAATGGACTTTGCTTTTTGGACAAAGAATTGGAGAGAACCCAACATCGAATTCGGAATTACCCTGTGCATAGCGGTCAACCCGAATTCGATATGGATCGGAGAATAATGATTCAAATCATGGATCAAGAATGTGAAGAAGCACTTAAGGGTGGAATGTACCCTATAGTAAAGTCAAACTCGGTAATTTAAGCGAGAGCGTTTGTCGAGAAACCGAACGAAGTTATTACGGGTAAATTAATTATTGCGAAGTCTATACTTTATTCAATACAAGTTCTACCCACTCTTTTATTCTACCTAGTTGTGTTCAATGTTTAAATTTGACTCCGAAAAAAAATTAGACTTTGATTTATCTATTGAAACTTCGTTGGGAGAAACCTTCGTTACCTCCACTGTTTATTAATCTTGTTGTTTCAAATAAACACTTTCACGATCTTATATCTTTAAAAATTCTTGCCTTTGAGGTAATTTTGAAAACGATTGATTAACTACTTATTATTCTTTTTGTAAGGTTGTTAGCTTTCATATTCCTAACCAACCACATATATCTGAATTCAAAGTAACCAAACCCTAAAGTTAATCTTTGTTATATCAAGCCATAAGTAAAGAGCCCCGATCCTTTCGTTGTTGACTTCCTTGTGTGGAATGCAACCGCCGGACTTTTCGAGGTGACGTCATGATGAAGATGGCAAGTTGATAGGTATCATTGTGAGGTCTTATCTAGGTTAAGGGATAGAAGTCATGGTTGGTATTAATGTGACGTCTTATCCAAGTCTTGGACGAGAGTGTGATTTTGAATGATATTTTTATCATTAATAAATTTCTTGGCGTATTATTGAAGACTTCTAGCCTACCCTAGAACGTGAAATCGAATTTTGTATTGATTTCAAAGACAAAAACCCATTTCTTAAACCTCAAATATTTCTTCAACTAAAAGGATCATTTACGTGGATTATGATGAAAGTCATAATAAAAGTATAGAACTAATAAAAATCATGGGTATATGAAGTATTAGTAAGTTTTATGATGAGTTATGTTGGTTAGTATGTGAAAACATGAAAGTTTCTTAGAAATCACAAAGAGTTGAAAATCAGATTTTAGTGAAAAACGTAATATGAAATTCAATTGACCATATCTCCTATTATATTTTGAATTTTTGAGTGTGGTCAAGTCCTAGAGTTAGATCTATGAGTTACCTAACTAATCCAAGTGGAATTACTGGAAAAGATGTTGTAGATTTTTGTGTGGACTAATTTTAGCAAAGGAGGCCAAAGCTGTAAATTTCGAAAATGCTACTGCCCAGAAACTTTAAGGGACTGTTTCGGCCACTTAAATTATGAGAAAAATTCTGGCCTTTTGGGACATGAAAGTATACGGTATAAAGTACCTCCTGTCCAAAAATGAGCTCATTCTGACTTAAAATGAGCAAGTTATGACTATTTCAATATTTAGGTTTTTCCGACAAAAAATGCTATAACCGGAGTTCTATAACTCAGATAATCATGAAATTTAAATTGGAGGCTCACGTTAACATGTGTAAGGTCCTGCCAAGATTTGGGAATTTTGGAGTTAAACTTGAGGTAGCTAATTTCTTAAGGAATTAAGTGGAAATTAATTTTTGAAAAATAGTAAATGAATTTTAAAAATTCGAGAAAAATATATTTTCATTATGGGACTATATTATGCTAAATCCCAAAAAAGAAATATTTTGGGACTAATTTGGTATTTTTCATGAAAATAGTTTAGTTTCTGAACATATGAGTTAAATATGTTATGTGAAGTAATAAAAGTTGAAAATAGGATTTTATGGTACAGAGAATCCTATATAGAGTATATGCATATTTTTGAGAGATTTGATAATTGGTGATGATATCTTATGAGTATGGCATTTTTGAATGATTAAATGCATTATATGGTAAAAGCGTAAAATGTTAAGATAAATTGTTTATAAATTTAAGAAGTGATTAAAATATTGTTATAATATTAATGATATTAGATTATGAGATTATTAAGTGATTGATAACATGGGGATATTCTTGAATCTGGATAAATTATATTATAAATGTTTAATATTTATCTTTTATCTCATTTGATTGATTCTTTATATCATTATCCTCACGCTTATATTACGTTGAAAGTCATACGTGGTGCAGAGTGCATAGATGGACTTGGTATGATTATGACCGAGGATTGTTCGGTATAATCATAACCAGTAATTGAAAACACAATTATCTTTGGTAGTAGTGCATGGATAATTTGTGGTCGTGATCTTAATGAATACACAATTATCTTTGGTAGTAGTGCATGGATAATTTGTGGTCGTGATCTTAATGAATACACGATTATCTTTGGTAGTAGTGCATGGATAATTTGTGGTCGTGATACTAATGAATACACGATTATCTTTGGTAGTAGTGCATGGATAATTTATGGTCGTGATACTAATGAATACACGATTATCTTTGGTAGTAGTGTATGGATAATTAGTGGTCGTGATCTTAATGAATACACGATTATCTTTGGTAGTAGTGCATGGATAATTGTGGTCGTGATACTAATGAATACACGATTATCTTTGGTCGTAGTGCATGGATAATTTGTGGTCGTGATCTTAATGAATACACGATTATCTTTGGTAGTAGTGCATGGATAATTCGTGGTCGTGATACTAATGAATATCCTCGGCCACGTAGTGCGGGGATGATTCGATGATATGGATTAATTATTGGTTCGAGTCTCAAAGAATGAAATATTAATTCATGGATGTGGTAAAAGTCATCTTTGGTAGTAGTGCATTGATAGACTTGGTATGATTATGACCACGGATTATTCGGTATAATCGTAATCGTAATTGAAAACACGAATATCCTTAGCAAAGGTAGTGCATGAATAATTCATGGTTGTGATACTATTAAGTCGAGTCTCAAAGATTATTGGTTTCTGATTATATATCTTTGGCTCAGTAGTGCAAAGATGAATTGTTAATAAATATCTTTGGCACAGTAGTAAAAAGATGAATTGTTAATGAATATCTTTGGCGGATTACGAAGATGAATTTAATATTTTTAACAATAAAGGTATTCAAGGTATCCTCACCTCTTTATCATATCAGTCACGCACTCTAATTTCGGTGGCTTAAATTCCATAAGGAGGGAGATTGTGAGACCCAGATTTTATCAATAAAGATTTAAATTTTGTCAAAATAATTTTTTAATATTATGGTGTGAATTTGAGATAATATTATAGTTGTGGGTAGTATTTATAAATTTTGCAAAGTATGCAAGTGGTTATATTATATTCGATTGGTCTGGGAATATTCGGTTTTAGCGGGAATATTCGTATAACTACTCAATCATTGGTGGACCCCTAATAATGTAATTATTGTCGGATTGAGAAAACGACAAAAATATTTTATTAAAATAACGGCGGAAGTTTCTGGTTGAATCTTTGTTGAACTACTTTCGGTAGTAAAAGTAAATGCGATGTCGTGTGGTTGGTTAAGTAGTAATTTACCGGTATTGATTATTGATGCTTATGTGAGAAGTCACTCGGTTTGATTCCATTATTATCGATTAATAATATGAATTATTATAGCGATAATGACGTTTTATTTTATTTGTATTATTAACGTAATAAAAGCGAAACATCTTTTTATATAAAATAGAATACTTTATTAAAGTTATTCTATAAATAATATATTATATTTTATTATGCATAGTGTTGCAGTATAGTGTTTTGCATAAGTATTTTGCATAGTATTGCATAGTGTTTGCATAGTAAAATGTTTTTATATAAATAGAATATATTATATTTTATTTAAAAGATTTTTCTTTAAATATGGACCGTCGATTAAAGTAAATCAATCTGGACCGCTCATGGATTAATTCTTATGCATTCCATTTTCCTATAAATATAAGCTCATTCCTTCATTATTTTCTTTTAATTCATTGAAACTCTGAGAGAGAAATTATAGAGAGAAGCTATAGAGAGAAAATTATAGAAAGAAGAAGAGTATTCGCTACTTCACTACTTCTATATTAGGTTCTTTTTACTGGTAGGGTGTTATTATTTCTTCTTGAAGAGAACTTCATTATTCCATTCACTATTATTACTCGTTGGAATAACTTTTGTAAAAGTGGCATACCCTATACATAACCTTGATATCGTGAGATACCCTATACTTGGTGAAATCCTTATGTTATTCCATTCCTTATTATTCATTGGAATAACTTTCAGATACGCTGGTTTACCTATACTTGGTGACATTCTTCTATTATTCTCATTGAACATCACATGCGTGTGTTTTACAGGACACGGTTCCGCTTTTTATTATTACGTTGGAACATCACATGCGTGTTTTACACAGGACTGGTTAAAATCTTTATCATTCTCCGCTGAATATCCTATCATGTGTTTTACACCGGATCTGGTTCCATCTTTATTATTTTGTTGGAACATCCCAATCGATTGTGAATTTCACACGACTGGTTCCGTTATTATTATTACATTGGAATAACTCATACATCGCAATCTGCGCATGCATGGTGATTTCTTTTGTTATTCCATTCTTTATTATACTCGGGTTAGTTAAAACTTTGACTTCTATACTCCATGAAATTAGTAGAATATCCTTGATATTTGCATTTCATCCGAAGATCTTCTCATGGAAATATTCTTCCGATCATTCTTGAATTTTACTCTCTGAAAAAAAATTATTATGTTGACAATTTGGGACGTTAATAATTCATGGATTAAATAATTCTTGAATTTGTTTTATTGAATTATTATGTCATTGTCATCATCCTCATGTTATATTATGTTATCTTTGGCTTACGTGCGTAGATGAACTTAGTATGATTATGACCGAGGATCAATCGGTATAATCATGACTTGATATAAATGATGTGACAAAAGTTCTCGATGGCTCGTAATGCGGTGATGGATAGTTTTTGGTATGATTATGACGGGGTGATTCGGTATAGTCATGACCATTGATAACTTGATGAAAATCCTTGACCGAGTGGTACGAGGATGATTAGATGTGGTGGTTTATTTATTGTCGAGTCTCGTGATAAAATTGATAAAAACCTTTTAAAACCTAAAAGATAGTAGATTTTATTCTCTACTTGACTCTTTTTAATGGATTGCATATTCTGCCGCAGCTTAAACCGGGTTGTCTATTGTATTTTATCGTTTAACTTTGTTGAAGGCTAATGATAATTTATTCGCATTATCTTAGTCATAATATTTCTTCTTTGGGCTAGTTGAGCTCACCCTTTCTTTCTTTGTTCTCTTCGTGAAATGAGAACATATTTGGGACTTAGTCGGGAAGCGGAGTAATGGTCCAGAGGATAGCATTAGTAGTCCTCACTATTACGTGAAATAAGTGTGATAATAGTTGTAATGAGGACTCCTTTTGAGTTTGTATAATATCTAGTAGACAATATTTGTATTCAAACTCACGGTTTATGTCGTATTGCATACCTACGTTATATTAGTAAGTTGTATTTGAATTTATGTACCATGTAAGTGGCGACCCAAGATGGGTGACGTATACCTAATTTTGGGGGCGTCACAACCATCACGTGAACCCTCCACTACCAACATTCTCCCCCAACCACCACCACATATAAGTTCACCCGAGCCTCAGCCACAAGCCACCCACACCATGATTACTAGAGCCAAAAACAACATACGCAAACCCATCGCCAAAATGACTCTTCACACCCAATTAATCACAGGTGATAATCATGAACCATCAACTGTGACCCAAGCTCTCAAAGATCTTAAATGGCGTCGCGCCATGTCTGACGAGTATGATGCTTTAGTCAAGAATGGCACCTGGACTCTAGTTCCCCCCGGATACAATTCAAAATCTAGTTGGATGTAAGTGGGTTTTTCGAACTAAACGTAAATCTAATGGTTCTGTTGACAGGTTCAAGGCCCGATTGGTTGCCAAAGGCTTCCACCAACGTCCTGGCATAGACTATCATGACACTTTCAGTCCGGTTATAAAACCTACTACAGTTCGAATTGTTCTCAGTTTAGCAACCAGCTGTGGTTGGTCCTTAAGACAACTTGATGATGTCAACAATGCTTTTCTTCAAGGCCATCTATTAGAGAATGTATATATGTCACAGCCCCCGGGATTTGTTGATAATGATAATCCCACTTATGTCTGCAAACTTCACAAAGCAATATATGGGTCAAACAAGCCCCCAAGCGTGGTATCATGAACTCAGAACTTTTCTTCTCCAATTTGGTTTTCAGAATTCATATGTTGATACTTCACTGTTTGTTTTCCATGCTGATGGTCACACAATGTATCTTCTAGTATATGTTGATGATTTAATTCTCACTGAGGAGACAATAATACTAAAATTGATCACTTCGTTTTCTTCTAGCTCAAATGATTTTCTATCAAATACCTTGGCTTGTTAGCTTACTTTCTGGGTGTAAAAGTTATCCCAAACAAACATGGTGTGTTACTCTCCCAAAGGCGATATATTATGGATCTCCTTATTCAAACCAAGATGGAAGATGCCAAGCCTGTTCTTACTCCCATGCCAACTAGTCCACCTCTCATGTTAACCTCCGGTTCTTCTTTGTCTGACCCAACTGAGTATCGTCATGTAGTTGGGAGCCTCTAATATTTGCTAATCACAACACCCGATATTGCATTTGCTGTCAACAAACTGTCCCAGTATATGCAATATATGTCCAACAACTGAACATTGGTCCTTTGTCAAACAGCTCCTACGTTATCTTGTTGGCACCATTAACGATGGTTTACAGATTTACACAGATTCTACTCTTAGTTTGCATGCTTTCTCGGACAAATCTCTTAGTCTACATGCTTTCTCTGACGCTGATTGGGCTGGGAACAAAGACACTTTTTGCTCAACCAGTACTTATGTTGTGTATCTTGTAAAAATCTAATCTCCTGGAGTTCTAAAAAGCAACGCACTGTTGCTCGCTCGTCCACTGAGGCAGAGTATCGTTCGGTTGCAAACACAGCTGCAGAACTTAACTTCATTTGTCATCTCTTGAGTGATCTTGGTATTTTACTTCCCTACTGTCCGGTCATTTACTGTGACAATATAGGTGCAACTCAGTTATGTTCCAATCAAATTTTTCATTCTCGTATGAAGCATGTTGCAATTGATTTTCATTTTATCCCGGATCAAGTACAAAATGGTGCTTTTCGTGTAGCACATGTCTCTTCTGAAGATCAACTAGCTGATGCTCTCACCAAGGCACTTCCGCGCAATCGCTTTCTCCATCTTAAACACAAGATTGGACTTCTCTCCCGACCTCCATCTTGAGGGGGCATATTAGAGATACTCAGCTGCTTAGACTTGATCTTCCATATCAGATTGTATAATTCAAATCAGATAGATTGTTTAATTCAAATGTATTTAGCTGTCATCTATAGTTATAGGTATTAAGTTGTAACTATCCTACTTTGCAGGATATTCAAATCTTTCTTGCTTATCTTCTGATATATTTATATAGTTGTTCAATCAATACAAAATAAAAGAAGTCTGTACAACTCTCTCACTTTATACAACATGCATGCATGCATGCGTATTTACAGAATGAATTTTGTAATTCAGACATGCATGCATTATTGGGAAAAAGCCAAATTAATTAATGATACTCCCTCCTTCCTTCTGTCCCGTCTCAATAAAATTAAATCGAATTATTTTCAATATATCGGAAATTAATTTAAAAGGAAGTACGTACGTAGGACTTTAATCAAGATTTTGGTGTATTACACCATTCATCATGCAGAATTAAAGCCCATATATACCAATAAAAAAACCATTACGTATATAATTTCAGGTGCATTTCTTAATTTAATTAATTTCCAAAAAAAATGTTAATTTATCCAAAACATATATACTAACCTGTGCAACTCTTTTATTACTCCATATGGTCAAAAACAAAATTAATTACGCCTTAACCTCAAACGCATGCATGCATTAATTATATCTTTAAATTACCATATACTATGCACGAAAAAACAATGGCAGTTAGTTTCCATGAAGATCTATCTCATCAGCAGAACATAATGCATTATCAATCTATCATATTTATATTAATTATTTCTCAATGAAATAAGTAATCTAATAAAATTAAATCAAAAAAAGAAAATATATATATATATATATATATATATATAGAGAGAGAGAGAGAGAGAGAGACGTAGGAAAGGTCATTTAAAAAAAATAAAACAGAGAGAGAGATGAATTAACTTACAGACGACATTAAAAATATATAGCTAGGTTGCACGAGCTCCCAACGAATGGAATCTATGACAAGGGGCCGGGGTAAGAGAGAGAAAGAAAAGAACAGAAGAAGAAATAGTGAAATTGAGGAAAACGAAGAAATGGACAGACAGAACGAGTCTTAAGGGGAGCCATAGCCATAGCCATAGCCATAGGGGGGTAAAGAAAAAAAAAACAAATAAAAAAGGCTAGCTAGCTATGGCTATGAGCCTTTTTACAAACCGGTGCGATGAAGAAGCTACGTTTCATGTTTTCTTGATATCAAGCTTCCTCCTCTTATCTTATATAAAAGACAGAAAACTTATTTATTTATTTTGAACAAATTAAAGAGAGAGAAAAACTATTTGTGTGCTCCGTTTATAGGGCTACTTGGTTTTTCAACAAATGTATAAATATATATATATATATATATGGGAGCCCTTCCCAAGCATTAAAGGTTCTTATAGATGCTTTATGCATAACACCCCCTTTTGAACCGTTGATAAACTTATTGGAAGACCGAGATTGAAACATAAATATACAAAGCCTAACTTAAATGCAAGCTTTTATTTTTTAATATAGTATTCTACATAGTCAACATGTTGTCGGTTTGTTTAAATAAAACAAATTTTTAATATTAAATAATGCCCGGCCAAAGTACGACTTGTCAAAATTTGTGTTTTTATTTTTATTTTAAGCATTTCTCCATTAATAGTCATGATTCAAACACATTCACGTAAACTTAAAAAAATATAAAATACTCCTAACCGCTACAAGTTTCTTATGGTACATTAATAAAAAAAAAAAAAAAAAAATTCAAACCTAGCACAACCTCTTCCAAATTGTATATAAAAGCTTATATCATATTTGTGGCACAAGTTCTTTATTTCTTATTTTTTATAACAATATTTGTTATTTTATAAAAACAAATATTTTATAAAAACAAATATTTTATAATAACAAATAGAGAATATAAAATATTTTATAAAAACAAATATTTTATAAAACAAATATATTTATAATAACAAATAAAGAATATAAAATATTTTTTATAAAATAGCAAATAAAGAATTATAAAATATTTGTTATTTTATAATAGGATATAAAATATAGATATAAAAATATTTTTATAATTCTTTATATAACAAATATATTAATTTCTTCCCACTTTAATTTAAAATATTAATTCTTTATGATATTTTATATCCTATTTTATATAACAATAGCATATATTTGTTATATAAAGAATTATAAAAATATTTTTATATCCTATTTTATATCCTATTATAAAATAACAAATAAAGAATATAAAATATTTTTATAAAAATAGCAAATAAAGAATTATAAAAATATTTGTTATTTTATAATAGGATATAAAATAGGATATAAAAATATTTTTATAATTCTTTATATAACAAATATATTAATTTCTTCCCACTTTAATTTAAAGTATTAATTCTTTATGATATTTTATATCCTATTTTATATAACAATAGCATATATTTGTATTTCACTAAATGAAAGAGTTATAAAAAATAACAAATATTGTTATAAAAAATAGCAAATAAAGAACTTGTGCCACAAATAGGATATAAGCTTTTTATACAAGCCGGAAGAGGTTGTGCCGGTTTGGATTTTTTTTTTTTTTATTATTAGTAGTAAGAGTCAGAGCTTGTAGCGGTAGGGAGTATTTTATATTTTTTTAAGTTTACTTAATGTCGAAAGTCATGACTATTAATGGAGAAATGCTTAAAAATAAAAATAAAAGGCACAACTTAAGACAAGTCGACTTGGCGTCAAGCATTATTTAATATTAAAATTCATTTTATTTAAACAAACCGACAACATGTGACTATGTGGGGTCCTCATATTAAAATAAAAGTTTGCACAAGTTGTTTCACAGTATATTTATGTTTCAATATTTATGTTTCAATCTCAAAAACCTCCAATAAATCAATCTCCAATTATTCAATAAGCATGAAGGCAGATATATATAGAATATATATATATATATATATATATATATATATATATATATGGGTCTCCATCCACAAAGAACCTATTGTTGGGGAGTAACCCATTTTTGCCAACCGCCACAAGCTCTCAGAACTTATAAAAAAAAAAAAAAAAAAAAAAATTGTCCAAGGCCTAGAGAACTTCAGAATGGTGGCCAAAATGGGTTCTTTCCAACAACAAGGTTCTTTGTGGATGGAGACCCTATATATATATATATATATATATATATATATATATATATATATATATTGAATCCATTCATGGCAATCTATTGCCATGGACATTGACATCGTACAACAACTTCTTTTCTGGACAATTGATCAATTGATTTGAAGGCTTAGATTGAATGTCATAAATAGTCAAGAAATGCCCAGCCGAATTTACACAAGCTTTACCGACTTTTATTTTAATATATCAGATCAGATGGTCAACTGTTATCATTTTAATAATTTTAAAATAATTTTTAATATTAAAATACTCAGTAGAAGATAACTTATAAAAGTAGGGTATTATTTTTTTTTAAACATTTCTCTATTATATAGGATGGCTCAGCACATTAAAGTTGCATTAAAAAAAACAAAAAATAATCCGACCGGTACAAACTGTACCGGATTGAGAGATGAGAAAAGTGACATTATTGTTTTGACAAATTGTACACAGCACATTATTGTTTTGACATATATTTGAGAGATGAGAAAAGTGACATATTTTTAATATTTTTAACTAATTAACAATAAAAAAAATATATGTCAAAATAATATATTTTTTACTAATTAACAATAAAAAAAATATATGTCAAAACAATATATTTTTAATTAATTAACAATAAAAAAAAATGTCAAAACAATATATTTTTAACTAATTAACAAACAAAAAATATGTCAAAACAATATATTTTAACTAATTAACAATAAAATATATATATGGCAAAACAATATATTTTTAACTAATTAACAATAAAAAATATATATGGCAAAACAATATATTTTTAACTAATTAACAATAAAAAAAATATATGTCAAAGTTAATATATTTACTATTGTGCATGAAAGTTAATTTTTATATATTTTTAATTAATTAAAAATAAAAAAATATATTTATATAAAAAAATATATTTACAAAAGTACTATTGTGCATGAAAGTTAATTTTTTTTGTGAGAATTTAAATTTCATGTGAAAATAAAGATGGTTGTTAATTAAGTGTTAATTAATTTCAATAGGGAATGAGGTAATTATCACAATTATTTATGAGATTCAAAGGGACGGGAGAAATATGTTTAATCTTAACCCTAGCCTCATTGTCATTTTTAATTGCAAGTAGATTCATTTATCAAACTAATTCATATATTCGTGTTGATTTACAATATCAATGTGTATACACTCGTAATAAATTGACATATTTTTTGTTATAATATATATATATATATATATATATATATATATATATATATATATAAGAATCGGATTCATGACAAACCGATCATTGATAAGAACTCAAAAAGAATAAGATAACAAACAGAAGATTGGGACAATTAAAATGAAACGTCTCATTTTAATTGTCACAACCGCTATAAGCTGTAGGGAATGGAGTAAATTAAACAACAATGAAGTAAAAGTTGTCTACTTAAAGATGAAGAGTTGTAATAATATTATATTATAAGTATTAATATTTTGTAATATTAGTATTTAATATAATAGTATTAATAATATTACAAAATATTATTATTAATATTAATATTATAAATATAAATATTGAAAATTTATATTTATATTTATAATATTAATATTAATAATATAATATTATAAATAGTCCATTAAGAAAATAGATATGAGACGGACCAGACGTACGGTCATTAAATTACAACAGAGTCCAGGAAGCTTCCATGCATACGCCCCCTAGGCTTGGTCCGCTTGGATACTACTCCTCCACAGATAACCGCCGGAAATATCAAAACCAAAAAGCTCCACGAGTTCACCACGGTATCGACGGACGGCCATTAACTCTCCACGTCAGCAGAATCCCGGTCAAACTTTTTTCTTCTTTTAACTAATTCAAAGGTGGGGGTTGAACAGGACCTCTTGCTTTGCAAGAAGCCTAAGAAAAGTTAAAACTTGAAAAAATCTTGGTTAATATATACCTGTTGGAGAATGTCATCCCCTGCTGAGTTAAAACTTTCTTAGATATTGATACATGTAGGAGAAAGGTTCAGGTGATGTTTGATAAAAATGAGTAATTATGGTTAATACATTTTAATAAATTAGATCATTTGAAATAAATAGTATTCGAGTTTAAAAATTATTTGATAACTAAAAAGTATAAAATATTTAAATGACACTATTTTACCATTTTAACACTGAGTTATTTAAAAATTTTATTTGAATAATCTTAAATTTTGAAATTGAAAGAGTACAATATTTATTGAGACTATTTTTATCCATAAATTTTAAATAAACAATTAAAAGGCAATTCTTAATAGTTAATATTTGAGTTTCTGTCAAAACAATTAAGAGATATATTTTTTTTTACCAAACAAAATTTGGCTCTATCCGAATCAAATATAAGTAAATTAAAAAGTATTCGGACACAAACAAATATCACCCAAGTACGATTGTTTATTTTAAGTAATTAAGGTCAGACATGAAATCACAGTCCACGGAAAATAATGGAAGTAGTCAAGATTGTAATTTATTTTGCAGGTCACTGACAAGGATATTTGTCCTACTTCTATAGACCCTATAGACTGTTTGATCAAGATATAGTGATCTACTGGTGGTACTGGTGGGCATATGTTAATGAAGAGGATTTCTTTAAAAAATTTAACAAGATATTTTTATCAGAGGCTGACCCTAGTACAAAGTTCTCTGTTCTCATAAAATAGTGCATTAACTGATGAAGCTGGTTCAACATGCATGATTCATCTATATACCATGTACATCAATCTAAATACTCTCACCAATCTAAAAACATAATATGCAGAGGAAAATGTTGGACCTTAACAAGAATAGGTGGTGGTTTCAACAATTTGTAAGATTGTGATTCACTACGTGATAAAGTCTGCCAAACGAATTGTAATAAACTTGCTAGATTCTGATATGTCACAGATTCTATGCCACAACGTTGTACCACCATTTAACATCCCCACACTGTTACAATATGAGAAAATGAAGGGGGAAATGCAAGTAAGAAACTCACAAGATAATCTAAAATGAACAACAAAGAAGTTCCGTGCTTCAAAGTTGATCTAAATTGTAGAATGATGAAATCAGCAAACGAGGCGGCTCTTGATGAAATTGGAGAACTATGCGTTAGTTTTGCCGGCCTCTAGCACGGATGTTAATGGCTCTGGATGCCATAGCCCTCAAGTTAGCTCTGGCCAACATGAGAGAGGCGCTTGTCTGTTGTAGTTGTTGCTCATCAGATGGCCTAAAAGCCTCCATAAACTCTTCTCTCTGCAGTCTCAAAGCCAATGCAGCATCCTCATCTTGAACCGGCAGCTCCTCTCTTCTCCTCACACTACTTCTAACATCTCCACCTCCTCCTCTTCTGGTTCGGTTTTCCAAATTGTGATTTCTTCTCCTCCTTTCTGAGTTTTGAACTTCACCCTCCAAGGCATGAACACTCCGGTCTCTGTTACGTGTTTCTAAGCTTTGGCTCTTAGATTCTCGACTATCTACAGCTCCAGATGCCTTCCTTACTTCAATTTCTTGTGGAAACAAGAGCTGTATAGTATTCCAAAGAACCGTGTTCACGGTGCAAGATCTTCCATTGCTGCCAAAATCAAGAATCCTTTAATAAAATGGTTATACTGATTTGTTGAAAGTATCTATCTAGTAGGAACACAAACCTGATAAGCTGCCTGCACTTGGGGCATCTCTTCCCACATTTATCAGCAGCAGACCGCAGACATTTCTTACAAAAACTACACAATTGTAACTTTTTTAATCAGCCAAAATTTGATCGACTATACAATTTAAAAAAGTAGGAAGTTGAATAGTCGGTTATGATTTTTACCTGTGTCCACATGGAGTGGTACTGGGTTCAAAGCAAATCTCCAAACAAATCTGCCAAGTAAATCATACCCAATTATGAAATGAAGTTGCCAAAAACAAAAACCCCAGTTGTAATTGATTTTTAGGAACACCCTTGCTAGAAAAATTATGAAACCAACAATAATTGGGGAAAAGAACTCACAGCACAAGAAAGCTCTTCACGAAGTCGATCCATACAAGGAAGAGTCGAGCCACCGGACTCCAGTTTTTCTCCCATTTTCTTATCAATATTCCCATTCTTGTCCGATTCTTCTTTTTTCTCTTTCTCGCTCGCTATAATCATTTCCGCCCAATAAATTGTTAAAAAAAGAAAACAACCGTTGACAATTTTATCAAGAGAATTGGGGAAAAAAATTCTACCTTGTTTAGAACTTTCATCATCACTATCAAGATCAGTGGCGGAACTAGAACAAAATTTGAAGGCGGTTGAGCAGCGACGTTCATGCAACACACAGATCCATAAAACGAAAAACTCATAAATTCAATAGATCCATGAGAATTAACCAAAACCCAAATTATATACACACAAAAATAGCATATTTATCACTAGTTAGAACAGCTCCCAGAAACAAGAAAAAATTGGTATATTTTTGTTATTTCTGCCCAATCTACTAACACCAACCAAATGGATCACATGTATGTTCAATCTTGACAGTTTTCCCCCACGAGCAAAAACTAAGAAAGTATAACTTGTTTAACAAAGTATAGTAAAGTACACTAAAAAGGAGAAAATCAGATAACTTGTTTAACAAAGTATAGTAAAGTACACTAAAAAGGAGAAAACCAGAAAATAAAGATATCTACTTTACAGAGGAAAATTATCAAATAGCTGGTAGTCATCACAGCACACGCATTTTCCCCACTTAGAGAACAGAAAATGTGCACCGCATGTATATAAAAATAAGTTTTGTGCGTTTTGAAGGATTAGAGCACTAACAGATTCGGGCTTGCCGATTTTTTTAGCAACAGCTTTGGTTGCATCCTTGAGAATGTCAGAAGCAATCACAGTCCACAGATTCAACTGGGATATTAGTGAATAGATTCAACTTGGAGTAAGACCAAACTTTCTCATTAGAGTACTAACTAAGATATATGAAGAGACGAGAGTAAAGGACTCGGCAGGGTCAGGCGGCAGGGGCAGGCGGAAGCAGCAGGCGGCCGGCGGTATGCCGCAGTAAGCTTCATCCTAGGGGGTCATATGCCCCCTCGACCCCCTGGTTCCGCCTCTGATCAAGATTAAGAACAGCCACAGGTATTGGAGCGGGACCCCTTCTCTGAGCCCTGCGTTTGCTGCTGAAACGCCACAATTCTTAACTACCCAATGACTGCCACGATACTAAATTATAGCCTCCCAATTGCCACCCTTATTCCAAAACTACCCCTTATATTTTCATCATTATTACGATTCCCATCCTCCCACTGACATGACCCACTTTACATATAAAAACCCAAATTCAACCCAAAATAACAACCAAATCACTTGTTTAATAATTCATCATCGTCTTCATTCTTCACTTTCTTTCTCACTCAAATCTCTCAACAATGGCGACGGGTATCGTTCGTAGAGTTATGGCTAGGGTTCAATCCTCGCCGGCGTCAAAACTGATCATAGCCCGGGCCCACGCGTCCGAAGTCGAAGCCCAGAAGAGGGAGCCGAAGGCCCGATCCACCAGCACCCTCAAGACCTTCCAAATCTATCGCTGGAACCCGGACAACCCAACCAAGCCCGAAATGAAGGATTACCAGATCGATCTCAAGGACTGTGGGCCCATGGTCCTTGACGCCCTCATCAAGATCAAGAACGAGGAGGACCCCACCCTCACCTTCCGGCGGTCGTGCCGGGAGGGGATCTGCGGTTCGTGCGCGATGAACATTGATGGGTGTAATGGGCTGGCTTGCCTGACCAAGATTCCGGATGGGTCGTCGGCGTCGACGATAACGCCGTTGCCGCATATGTTTGTGATAAAGGATTTGGTGGTGGATATGACGAATTTCTATAATCAGTATAAGAGCATTGAGCCGTGGTTGAAGAGGAAGACGCCGTCCAAGGATGGGAAAGAGAATTTGCAGACTAAGAAAGATAGGGCTAAGTTGGACGGGATGTACGAGTGTATACTGTGCGCCTGCTGTAGCACATCTTGCCCTAGCTATTGGTGGAATCCTGAGTCATACCTGGGCCCCGCTGCTCTTCTTCATGCCAATCGGTAATACAAAAAAAATCTTTCTTTTTTATTATTGCCTGCAATGCGTATTTCATGTCATAAGTTATGATTATGCCCATAAAAATATAATAAAATATGGTCTATGTTTGTTTGCATTTTTCTGTGAATTAGAATGCCTTTTGCATATATGTATGTATTTATATACCTGTACATATATATTAGTTAGGAATTTTGCATATCATTTGCCATTCATTTGTATATTTAAGTTGATGACATGACACGCTTTATTAGGTATGTACAAGTGAAATCTTACTCCCCTTGTTCAAAATTAGTTTTCCCCCGCCCTTCATTTTTTTTGGAGGTTCAAAACCTTGTCATGTAGTAGTTCTTACTTATGTTTTCATTGTTATTTATCCTTATTAAAAATAAAAATAAATAATTTTGGGTGGGGGTATTATCTTAAAATATGTCACGATCTGAGCTCATAACTGCTGAATCATCAAGGCGGGAAAAAGCTTGTGACTCAGTCATGGAAGTATAACAGTAAGGAAATGGATTCGAAGTATCCAAATAACCGGTCATGGATAATGAATTGACATTCAACAAGATGAAAGAAAAATAACAATAAAGGAAATGATAAAGGAAAAGAAGGAAATAGGAAAATTGATATTTCTTTTGATTCCCCTTTCTGCAGATTGCAAGGATATATATAGGATAGTATTCTAATAAACCACCAATCCTACTTGAACCATAAATCTCACAATTAAAGTAAATTACAACCCTGCCACTACTAACTATTGTGACATTCCTCATCCCTTAAAGAAAGCCTTGTCCTCAAGGCTGATTTTCAGATGTCAGAACCATCATCTAGCTTGCTACTTGCTATCATGTTAGATTCCAGGAATGCAAGATATATACA
The DNA here is from genome assembly GCA_020205615.1 of Panax quinquefolius. Lineage (NCBI taxonomy): Eukaryota > Viridiplantae > Streptophyta > Magnoliopsida > Apiales > Araliaceae > Panax > Panax quinquefolius. The sequence goes on along the minus strand of CM035169.1, from coordinate 25,269,704 downwards.
ACCAACATCTGAACATTTTCAAGTTTCTTCTTGAGTTTAGTATTAAAAACTGAAATGTGAGCATCACAACGGTTGTTCAATGGTTTAAAGTTCAAGACCTTAGACTGCTTCACCCAAATGACAATACAACCTTCCCCACATGGGCCAAAATGTGAATAGCTGTCATCTCTTGATCGATACCCCTTTGTTCTAGAAGCCGCCCAGTTCTCTGTAGCTTGCCAGAATGTCTCATTCTTGTCTGTCCTTTGTTTTCCTCTCTTGAAACTCTCAGTGACTTGAGCTTCAATGAAGCTCTAATTGAATGTATTAAAAGAGCCTCTTCTTCTTCACTTGAACTGTGCTCATCAAAAAGTTTCTTTCCATGTATATTGCACTTTTTGCGAGGAAGACCACGACGTTTCACAGAAGTCGCTAATTTTTCATCTTGTATACCTTCATTTTTAAAATACTTCTCATTCAGGCCATCTACAAATCTGTAGTAGGGGCGCCAGCCACTGGGATCTTCATCTGTGTCCACATTTTCTGTTCGTTTTTGGACATTCATCAGAATGTCCAGTATATCAGGTGTAGGAAGTTTGGATACAAAGTTCCAGAAAGTTGAGCAGCCAGATATTTGCACTCCTGAAATGATTTAACTGACAAGTCTTCTTCATAATTACTATTGGAGAGTACCACCAAATGTCGCCGATATGCCCTTTTCAATGCTTCTAGAAATATACAAGAGACATTGTCATCCTTTTTCTTTAGAACAACTATCAAGTGCTTAACAATCTTGACCACATTTGTTCCATGCATCATAAAGGGAGAAATAATTTCTGAACCAAGATACTTCTTAGGAACTGCATCAATAGCAACCAACTTAGCAGCAGCAATAATGACTGCATCCCGATTTGTCTCCTCAACATACTCTTTGTTAGCATCTTCGTCTTCAGTCTCATCTGAAATATTAAGATGTTTCTCGCATAGTCCCCAGAATCTTTGAAAAACATTTGGACAATATCCTAGACTCTCCAACTTTGTTGAAATAAGGTTTGCCTTCATGAACAAACACCATGATTCTGCAAGTATAGTACATACCCGACATGCTAGAAGATTTCCAAAATTACCCCCTTCCTGAACGTCGGATGAGGGTTCCAGATAGTGCTCGAGTTGCACAAACAAGGTATTTCGTTTATCCAAAAGGGAAGAGATAGATGCCGCAGGAACGGTCTCGTTGTTTATAATTGAGTGCAGACACCACGCAACATGCAAAAACATATTGAGAAGCAAGACAACCCCATCACCCATGTTTCTGAAATTTTGAAGAATATTTACAATGTCTTCATATACACCTTCAATTGGTATAGGTTTTGACAATTGAAGCTCATACAATCTTTTCAAAATAACCAGAAAGTACGCATCATCACCGTCCGGAACTTCTTTTATTGCAGATTTAAGCTTAGCAATCAGCTCATCCTCAAGTTCCTTCAATTTATTTTGGGCAAAATATTTTAGCTCTCCTTGACTTTGAGCAAAACAGAAGTTGATAGCCTTTACACAAGATCTGAGAGCATCCTTCTCACCATGTTTAAAAAATGCCTCTCTCATGAGCTTCAGAACAGTTTTGGAGTTCTGCTCATGCCTCTTCAAGAATAAATCTCGATATTCATATGAACTATGATCTTAACTAGTGACAGTATTTTTGCATTGTCAACCACGTATTTGCACAAGAGCAGTGGGTAGTTCTTCATCATGGAGATTGTTATATCTTTCCTATTGTTTTCAATCATTTCTCTTTGGGTTTTATTGTAGTACTGTTTTCGGCTATCCGTAGCAGGAACTATCTTTTCTCCTACTGACTTTTTGATTGATGCACATAGGAGTCGAATCAAATTTAAAGTATCCTCTTCATGGCTGAAAGAATATGGCCTTGCATTAATGACCTTTCGCGACTTTCCATCATTAAGTTTTGTCGTTCCTCGAATTTCTGAGAAAACAACAAGAACCCCATCTTGGAACTCCAGTATTTCATCATCTCCATTATCTTCAACACTCATTGTGATGAGGATATGTATGAGTAAATGAACTACTAAACACATGAGTTGTCGCAGAACATCCCTCGTATCCTTTATAGTAGATTCCACAGTCAACCAAGTCTGTCTCATTAATTCCATTAAACTCATTTCCACACATAATGGCCATTTCACATTCGTTGAACTAACATTTTTTCCGGATACTTTATCAAGCAATTTAGGTGCATTTTCAAGGATCCCACCGTGAATATGGAAATGAACTAGAGTATTATGTATGTATACTTTATATACCCCAATCCATACTCGTTCACATGGCCTTGAACTTGCAAGCTTTGACCAATACCAATTGCAACATCAGTTTCTATAGTGTTGAATCCACATAAACTATAGTAATCTAGAAATTTTATCCCACAAGATCTCACGCTGCACTTACTATTGTTGAAGTCATATTGAAAAATATTGATTAGAATATGAGGATTGGACCATAAAATTTTAACCCATTTAGACAGATCTCCAAGGTCAAATCCAAAGTTTAAACCATTATTTAGCCCATAATTCCAAAGATCAAAATCACACCTCAAAGCTTGGTGAAGATTAACATACTCCACCATTGTTTGTAAAAAGTTGAATTCGCAGTTGATTTTTGAACGGACCCCCTCATCCTCCACAAATTTCTCTCGAAGTTTTTGTTCTATATTTTTGACTAGTTCAAGCATTCTAGCAAACAAGTTGTGCACAACTTCAGAAGGCTCATTCCCCACAGACTTTGATTCACTAACCTTCACCATTTCTGTTTCAGACCTTTCAACAAATAACTGGTGCTCACATGCAAACTTTCTAAATAGCTCGATAACAAAGTCTTCCCAACAATCCGGAGTCCATGTATCTAAAAACTTTCCTTCAACGTATTGATAGTACCATTCTAGTACTTCTCCTTCAAAATCCTGGATTACATATTGAATCATATCTACTTCAGTCATAGGATTCACTTTGAAAAATTCTTCATAGCCCTGAATAAATTCATAAGGAACACTGCCGGAGAAAGGAACACTATAATCCTGTATTGCTGGTACTCCACTCAATTGGTCACATGAATGAGTGCTCCATGGCGAATCATGTACCTTACTAGTTGCAGTACCACTTTGAGGTATTTCATCGAACACTTTAGCCTCACAAGATGAATTTGTGGATTTAATTGGAATTTTTAAATGGGTGGACTTAGGAATTGTTGGTTTAGTAGTGGTTTGAATTTGAGCAATTTGAGATGATGAAATTAATTGCTGAAGTGACATAGACGAAGAAACCAAGTGATTTTCAGATGTTTCCGTAACGGCAAAAAGCACTTTTTCACCACTGTGGTTATAGTGTTTTAAGCAATTAGCCACTGTGCTTTTAAAATATTCAATTAGCCCACTGTACTTTTTAAAAATGTTCAATTAACCAATTCCATCTAATTTGAGTAAGCTGACGTTAAAAAATCACTTAGATTCTTTGGCGTGGCTTTTTGAAAAAAAAATAAAATGATGTGTATTTGTTGGCTTTTTGAGGTCAAATTTGCAAAAAATCGGTCAAATTTGTAGAAAGTCACTATATGCTTGTTTAATGGATTTTCTTTATAATTTTTCTTTTCAAACAAAAAAATAAAATAATAAAATCATTATGTGATAAAAAATAATTAAAATAATAATAAAATTAAAATAAATATTTTAATTCATTTTTTATAATTTTTCTTTTCTTTTATCTTTTCCTTTCTTTTAATAATTATTTTTATTTTAAAAATTAATTCCAAATAATGTATCAAAATTTTTGTATCAATGAGATCTATTACAACGTTACATTAATTTCAACAAAAAAATAAAAATAAAAAATAATTCATTTTCTTTCTTTTTCTTTCTTTTAATAATAATTCATTTTCTTTTCATCTTCTCCACAAGAATGGCTGAGACCTTTCTGTTCATGTTCTACTATTCATCTTTTCCTTTCTATATCTACGGCAAGCGGTGAGAGAATCGGCTGAGATTATCAATCAAGTGCTTTCCATTTGATTATCAACTCCATTTGAGATTATGAAACTTTCCCATGATTTTTTTGAGGAATTTCTTTTTGATTTGATTTGGCTAAGTTTGGATTTGGGGATTTGAATGAGGGATTTGGGGATTTTTTTGGCTTTGGTTTCTGAAAGGGGGATCACCATGATTTTGAAGCTCTCTGCAATTCGATTTAACCAAATCGTGCAAGACACCACCACCAACAAACAGATCAACTCCCCCGCCACACACCTTGCCATGGTAATCGCCCGCCCTCGCGCCAAGAAAAGTGGAAGAGAGAGAGAGAAAAAAGTGGAAGATAGAGAGAGAAGGAACTCAAGATGTGATTATTGAGGAAAGTGGACGATGAATCGATGATGCTACTGATCCTTTTATTGAGAGAGATTTGGATATGATATCCATGGTGGGAAGTTTAGATATTGAAATTGTTCAGAGGTGGAGGAAGAGGCTGGATGAAGGAGAGCTTTCTGTAAATTAAAATGGGGAATGATTGAATGGAGATGAATATTTTGATTATTTATATTATTTAGAATTAAAATAATTAAAAGAAAGGAAAAGAGATAAAGGAAAAGAAAAAATTATAAAAATAATAATGAGGTTTTGATTGTATAATTAATTTTAATTTTTATGTCATTTGTTTAAAGCATTTATTTTATGTTTTATAAATTAAAGCATTTATTTTAATTTTATTATTTTAATTATTTTTGCACGTAATTAATGATTTTTTATTTTAATTTTTTAAAAATTAATATAATGTTGTAATAGATCTCATTGATACAAAAAATTTTGATATATTATTTGTATTATTTGGAATTAATTTTAAAAATAAAAATAATTATTAAAAGAAAGGAGAAGATAAAAAGAAAAGAAAAAATTATAAAAAATGAATTAAAATATTTATTTAAATTTATTATTATTTTAATTATTTTTTTACCACATATTGATTTTATTATTTTATTTTTTTGTTTGAGAAGAAAAAATTATAAAGAAAATTCATTAAAAAAATAAAAGAAAGGAGTAGATAGGAACATTTGTTGCCACGTAATTACCAAGTATTTTTTTCTTTTTTTCAAAAAGCCACGTCAGCAATCTAAGCTGATTTTTTAACTTTCGTTACTCAAATTAGACGGAATTGGTTAATTAAACATTTTTAAAAAGTACAGTGGGCTAATTGAATATTTTAAAAGCACAGTGGCTAATTGCTTAAAACACTATAACAACGGTGGTGAAAAAGTGATTTTTGCCTTTCCGTAACTGAGGTATGAACAACTTGGTGAGATGAATTGAAGATGTAAGGTGAAGTGATTGGTTGATTTTCAGGTAACATAAAGTAATTAGGTTCAGGCCATGTGTGATTAGAGATTGGAAGTGGTGATGTAGTCATAGGAGCAAAAGTTGGTGGTAAATAAGTAGAGAGAGAACTAGTATTTTGGCTATGAAAGTGCTGCATTGAAAGGTTAGATGCAGAGATTATATTCTCTTTCCTATGGTTGGAAGTTGCCGAGGAACAGCTGCTTTGATACCACTTTGTCAAGATCTGAGCTCATAACTACTGAATCATTAAGGCAGGAAAGAGCTTGTGACTCAGTCATGGAAGTATAACAGTAAGGAAATGGATTCAAAGTATCCAAATAACCAGTCATGGATAATGAATTGACATTCAACAAGATGAAAGAAAAATAACAATAAAGGAAATGATAAAGGAAAAGAAGGAAATAGGAAAATTGATATTTTTTGATTCCCCCTTCTGCAGATTGCAAGGATATATATAGGATAGTATTCTAATAAACCACCAATCCTACTTGAACCATAAACCTCACAATTAAAGTAAATTACAACCCTGCCACTACTAACTATTGTGACAAAATACTGTATACAAACTTAAACAAATCTCATTATTTTTTCAGTGTGCTGAAAATTCAATGTGGATAAACTTCATTGGCATTTAAGGAGTATCTTTTTCTTTCAATTTTAATTGGTATTTTGTTTACCACAAATATAAACTGACTCCTCTTATTGCTTTCCAAAAAAGTGTTGTGTCTTGGGATTTGTTGTACTCCCTCCATTCTTTAATAACTGACGTTTTAGGATAGTTCTTTTGTTCCTAAATATATGACGTTTTAGGTTTTCTAGGAGAATTAGTTACATAATTTCCTTAATTACCCCTAAACATTTAATACTCTCTTTAATTCTCTTCTAATTTTCCAAAGCTACTTTTTCTCTCTTTTAATATCTTATTGTATACTCTATTTAATTCCTATATTTTCTCTATTCTCTAACAATGTCTCTCTCATCTTTATCACCTACAATTTAGCTTTTCATTTATCTATGCAAAGGTGTTTTTGGTAATACATAATAATTTTAATGGAGTAATTTTAGGAGTTTTAATTTCCTTAATCTCTGTTCAAAAACCTTAAACGTCACATATTTAGGAATGGAAGGAGTACTTTTCTAAGTTGCGAAAATTAAATTTGGGCTCAGGATCTTGAATAATTCTTTTGTTGCCACTTGTTTTGTACATGAGACCAGAGATTTTTCCTCTGAAAATACTTATAAACACATGCCATAATTTTGCTTTTTCAAGTTTATGTTTTGCTTCCCATGCATAATTTAGAGTGTAGATTTCAGAATGGGGAAAGTGCTTTGTTAGGCACCACACTATATCAGTGCAGGCTAGGATTGACGTCTGTAACACCTACATGACATATGTCAAAGGGAATAATAGAAGAATGTGAACAATGTAGTAGAAGTTTTTCATTGAACGGTTCAATCGCTCCACATAAGATAGATGCATCAAGATGAGGCTACCAGGGTATGTCCTCAATCTTAAAGTTTTAAACCCTGAGACTATAACACTCCACCTTGACAGCGTAATACCCTGGCACGCGGTTATACCTAGAGACATGGCCATACATCTATTGAGATAGTCTAAATTGGTTGTGGAATCAATGAGATTTAAGGAAAATCGGTTTTAACTTTAGTTTCTGAATATTACAATTCAAATTACTCCATTAAATCTATATTTGTTTAGCAGCTGATTGTTTTGCAATGATCTGATCTTGTCCACTTGTACTGGTTTCTACATTGCTATGTTCATTTTACTTGGGGAAAACACTGTTTTTGCCAACTTGCAGATATTTACTATGATATTGAGACTGTTTTATGTTTTTGTACACGCAGTTGGATAATGGACAGCCGTGATGAGTACACCAAGGAGCGCCTGGATGCAATATGTGATGAATTCAAGCTATATCGGTGCCACACAATATTAAATTGTGCTCGTGCCTGCCCAAAGGGATTAAACCCTGGAAAGCAAATAAACAACATCAAGAAACTCCAGATTTCATCTTTATAAGTTTGTTGGAAGTATAATGATGGCTAGCAATACCTCATTTCGGGATTATTTTCAAAGAACTTTTTAACTTGTTGCTTGTAATAAAAAAATTGTGGCGTGCTTGTATTTGGCCACCTGATCTTACTTGTACTTTGAGTTTTCAGATGAAAAGTCTATATTTGGATAAACTATAATAATCATACTAGGTTGGCCAATATTGTTATGAACTGGATTGGAATATTAGTTTATTCATCTTATACCATGTGCAGTGTAACCTATTAGGAATTATATATAAATGTATGCTGAAAGGTTTTAGCTTTCAGTGTCCGTCTCAGAACCCCAAATGATAGTATGTTAAATGGTTCTTGGTATGATGGTATTGTTCTGTTTAGGGCAACTTGAATGAGATTGAGTAGCACAATAAATAATGATTGGATCATACAGATTGGTGATTCTTCGCCCTTTCTCACTTGATTCAGCGCAGGGTTCATTTATGTTCTTTTCCCAATTGATCTAATTTGGTCATTGCAATTATTCACACAATTTCTTCCCATAGAGATTGGTAGATTGGTGAGCCAAGTCCCCTGACCGCTGTGATTTAAAGGCTACCTCCAAAAAATAAACAAAATGAGATGCAGGATGACAATCAGACTATGGGGGTTTTCTTTTGGGTGCATTTGCTGATAGTATGTTCCTCATGCAACAGGTATGATCCATTTATAGTATGTCTTAAATAAGTCTCGGTATTAGAGAATCTTCCCAGATGAATTCTTATAGTCTCACAATCATTGTGTGATCCTCAAAATACAGTTCCTCTCACATATTGAAAAGATTTAGTATGTAGTTTTTTGAGTCATATCAAAAGGGTTGCCTCTTTTAACTAATTTTTAATAGCAATGCCAACTATATAAGGAACAGGCCAGCTATGAGAACATATTACCAACTCAGCAGCTACTCCAACATCAAACAATGTTGATTGCAGGCTACTAAACCAATGAAGTTGGTAGCAGTAGCTTGGTTTTTGGGCTGTATGCTTTGCATTCAGGTTGGGACAAACGTTGAAGCAAGCACGCGGCTTCCATTTCTCATAAACCCCCAAACTCTTGAACCATCCCAATACATTACCATAACAGGTACATAACCAAAACAAAACAACTTTCTAATTTAAGATCATCATTCTGCTAAGTAGTCCTGAGAATTGTCTACTTTTATCTAACTAAAATGTTGGCAGACTAAAGTGAGAATGAAAACTTTTAAATTCCCTACAAAACTGACAAGGTTAAGGTCCTTTTGTGATAGGATGCAGCAATAACTGTGATATAGCTTGCTGCTATTGTGATATCAAGAAACAGCCACCAGTTTGCATTAGGTGCTGCCAAGAAGATCCCTGACATGTAGGTCTGCAATATCTCAATGTTTTGATGACTTGCAAGTTACAACCAAGCAAGATAAATAGGATTCTTCATTTGTCATTGGAGACAGTCGAGCAGACGTAGCTCTGGCGTTATAATGGATGAAATTCAACAAAAGACATTTCCAGTAAATATTTGTATCTATTGTATAAACAGTTTTAAGATTATTCAAGCAACGTAGGGCCTTCAGTAAAAAAATTGACTGGTCATTTGATTTTCATAGAGTCAGCCAACAATACAACTTACTACAAGCTCTCCAGTATCATGTGATATAATAAACTAACAGAAAAAGAACCAACTGAGAAAGGAAGTTTGATGCAACTATTTTATTCAGAACGAAAGATGTGCAGAAAATCAAAACCTTCTAGAAAGTCCAAGGAACACGACAGCAGATGAAATTTGAACACTAAGATCAGCAACATCAAGATCGTGACCACCTTCAACTAGACCCCACTTGTCAACCTGCAAAGATGTTAAAAAAGGAAAAGAAAAAAAGGCTTGTAAGACCAAGTAATATCCATTAGAGATGACCCAATCGTGGGTGTGTGTGCACGGACGAGTGATATAGTGAGGGTCTGTGTATGTGATATACTATATATATATATATATATATATATATATATAGAGAGAGAGAGAGAGAGAGAGTACCTGCAAATCTTCCTCAAGTCTAATCAATTCAATGGCTTCCTCAATCTGCAATCTCCCACGAAAGAGTCCAATTGCAATAATTAAAGAGTGTGCCGCTGAAGCAAGAGCATCAATCGCTGCCAGTTCACAGTCATTTATAGTTTTAAGAAGGCCCTCAATGGCCTTTAGAAGTCCATCCTCCTGCTTGCCACCAAAAAAACTGGAGTATACTACAGGCTTGAAGCCAAATTCAGATTCTACCCAAGCAAGTAAAGGATCAATTTTCTCCACTTGCCGTTCTGCAAATGAAGAGAGATCATTTCTAGTTGGGGTATGGGTGTTGCTGTGGGTCTACACATCCAATAAATCTCATTCCCAAGAACAGGAAACACTGAAATAGCTATGTTGCAATATTCTTAGGGTAAAACGATCCCATGATCCATATAGAATTAAATTTTTAAAATGGGTAGAAGCTTCTACTCACGGATTTAATACAATCTACCAAAGAAAATATCAGCACATAAAAGAAGTATGGCTTATTTTGAAATTCACCATCTTATTTAGCATTTGCAGCTAACAACTATGCTCGCTGTGAACCAATTGATCTTGGTTGGTTTGATCCTACACCCTGAGGAGTGAATACTAAAGGACCAATAAAGACATGAATAGCTGGCTGCTAATTTTCATGTATGAACTTTGAGAGCATATTGAGATGCAGAGAGCAAATTGGAGCACGGCAATTTACGTCGGTGAAGAGCTTAAAACAAAATAAATTCTATAACTTAATATTGACTCAAAACTTCTAAGTTGCAGAACTTTTAAATTAACATAGAGTTTGCAAGTAAAAGGGGTATGGACTCATAACTGACAAATGTGTAACAAACAATAAAGTACTTTGAATTATAAAAAATATACATACCAAGGACACCACTCGTCAGCACATTATCTCCAGGAGCACGACAAAATACTAAATCTTGAGGAAACTTCTTCATCAAATGATCAATTATCTTTGGCCTCGTGACAGGAACCCTTTCCAAAGCAGTACATGCAAGTTTCATCAGAGGCATTGCAAATGGCCTGATTCCATCTGCATCCTACAATCACCAAAGCAAACACACTCAGAAACCAAAAACATTGCAATTGGCTGGTGTAAAATGAAATTTTATCACTCTAATCAAATAACATCAAACCAATGTTGAATGTTGGTTGTGCTTCAAAATTTTTAGTTTTGGCAAAGTCTCACATTGCCTATTTTGAGAACCTTTCATGTGTATATTAGTACTTTATAAGTTGGACTTAGTAACATGGTTAAGGAAAAAGGGATGGGCTCGCGAGGATGGCTAAGGAATTGAGTTGGGTCAAACTTGGTTCTTTGACTTTCGGTCAGAAAACCTTAGTGCATGTGTGCGCACATTACGCCCGCGCAAGGGAGGTACCGATCCGATCAATTATGCCTCACGGGTGCACCCAAGTATCCCATTGTTTTGCTAAAATCCCACGTTCTTTTTTTCTCCAACGTTTTGCGTAACGTTAATTTCCCCAACCTTCACCGCGTTCTCTCTAACGTTATGTTTTTCTCCCAACGTTTTGTTCATCTTTTCTCCTATAAATACCAATCTGGTTCTTATGAGTTAACACACAGAAACATAAAATCATCCTCTCTATATACTATATACTCTGTTACTATTTTATAAGCAATCCACAAAGACAAATCCAAAGCCTTCTTCTGTGAGTACATGTAATTGAAGGCTTCACTCCTGGAGAGTACGGAAGCCCATCTGTACCTGAGGTTATCACTTGTGGGGGCGGAATCACTTTTTAGGACATCAACTTTGCTACGCCTCCGTTTCCAGATAAGTTGTTCCAATTTTACTGTTGTTTCGTCTTGTTAATATTGCTTCTTTTTCCAACAACCAATACATCACTCAAAACCCCAAATAATAGAAAGTTGCAATTTTGATGTGATCCACTAGTAATATATAAACATAGCACGAGCAAATCACCTAATAAATGAAACTAAATATTGAAAAAAGAATGTGAAATTATAAGAACTGTAAATTCAAAACTTCCCAGGAAAAAATTGTGGACAATTTACACAATTAAATAGAATAGGAGACTCATATGAGCTTTCCCTATATCCAAAACTACCCATAAACATAGTGGAGGTTAGAGAGCACCTGGTAATCCCACTCGGCGGCAACGGCCATAGCAAGAGAAGGAGAAGGGCACTTGAGAGGCTTCTTGCAAGGAGTCTTTAGAGTTCTATAATCAAGCATTACATTCCATCCATTTCCATCTTCTGCCTCTCTCGTCGTCACCTTCTTATAAAACCTCTTTCCCACAATCGAGCCAGTCATGAACGACATCGGCATCGGCATCGTCACCGATGATGACAGCGGCGTCTTAGGCGCCTTAATAAAAATGTTTTCATTACTCTCGTCGGAATTCTTGCTCTGAACATCTTGTTCGGATGAGAAGGTGAATGATGAAGATGGGTCGTCTGATTCCGGTAATCCGGCAGTAGCGACGGCACTGAGGTGGTGATTATGGGTAGTTAGGGTTCTAAGGAGGGAGGGGTTTATTGATTGTAGGGTTTTTCTCATAACCTCCGCAGTGGCCATTTGACTCTAATGAGAGAGAAGACTCAGGTGATCTGGGTCGGGATTCAGCTGGCTTCGGTGCAATTCAACAAAACAAAGGGCTAAACAGCCCTGGAAAAGGTTAGTCCACGATATACAAGGCTGAATTCCAGACCCAGATGAAAGCCCAAATCTTGTGTACTATTCTCACTCCACCATATCTATTGGCGACAAGGGGTACCATATGAATTGGCGACAAGGTTTTTGTACCCGAACCAAACCGGTTATTCAATCGAAAAAGATACCACATAGATGAGTTACTGATACAATAAGTGATCGAACGGTTATTGACCTAATAATATTATTAATATATAAAAATATATATTATTAATAATTAATAAAATTTTAAAAAATTTTATTTTTTATGAACTAAAACATAATAAAGTTGAGTTATAACATTACTAAAATTAGTTAATTTTAATATTAAAAAAAATTAGTACAAAAAATAAAAAATAAAAATCGGTTCACTAGGTCAATTGACCGGTGCATCAATCGATTTTTGACCAAAAAATAAAAATAGTTTATTGGTTCAAATCGAATCGAAATGTGGATCGATCTCAGTTTTAACCGGTTGATCCGGCAATTATATAATGGTACGATCTGTAAATTAATATAAATATATTTAGAGTTAGAAACAATTTGAGATATAATCATTTTACGTTTTACAGCCAAAAGACTAAACATTATGTACTAACCAAAATAAAAAAACCTTGACGAAAGGAGAGGCAAGATACGTGACATGACTTTAGCATAACGACTTAGGTTAGGTATCTTTATAAAATGAGACCCGGGACACTAGTTGTGTTGTATGATTAGTTATCCTCTTTCACGTTGGAAGGGAACCTGTTATCGGATCTTTTCAAAATGTGGCCAACGCAATTTGATTTTTACTTCTATTGAAAGCGAAATCAAAAATAAAAATTCTTTTTTCTTGTTCAAAGTTTAAATTCACAAAAGCATTTAAGGTTAGAATAGAAGTAGCAGTTATATATATATATATATTATAAAACTCTATTTACTCATATCATAAATAAAACAACTTCTTTTGTCGCTCTCGTGGACGTACCCAAATTGAAGAACTACGTAAATTCTTGTGTTGATTTTTTATTGTTGTGTATGTGATCCGATTCTAACAAACATTAATGATGTGATAATATATTTTTGAATTTACAAGGAAAGAAACTCATTTCGTATAGTAGATGGTTCATGACATATTACATGTGTATATGTGTAGTGTATGCATACAATAAAGTAATAAACATTTGTTGATCGTTTTACGTTAGATAATTTCACTTTCAATATTCAATCCAACCCAATCCATTATCTTTGATTTTACCCATAAAAAACATATCCAAGAATGTATTAATAAATGCCACCCTAGACCCTAGTCCAGCTTATCTTCATTTCTATCCTTGACATAATGGTACAGAATAGATTGATGGGCTTGGTGCCAATTGAGTACTAATATTAATATTTGTAGATATTTTCACAAGAGAGTGATTAGTTTGAAGTACACGGGCGATGGTGATATTTTTCTCTACGTGTCAGAACTGTATTGGTCACGTGTTCAATTTACCATTAACTCGATTGTAACCGGATTCATTTTCACATGGTCCCTTCTCACATGAAGGTGAGACGCACTTTCTTCTTATGTGAAAGAGAACTATGTGAAAATATTAAAAACACACGTAGAAATATAATATCAATTTACTTTGAAAGATTGTAATCAATTGATTGTATGTGTTGTTGCTCGCGCCATAAAGCCATTGTTTACCAGAAATTCAACAAACTTCCTTCCCTCCCTAAATTTAGAACAACTCATATCTTAGTCTAATGCAACGCCAGCCACGATACAATAAACCCCTAAAATAGCGTCTTTAATCACAATTTCCATGAGATGCTTTTTGTTTCTATTTTGGGGCCATGCATTCTCTCCTTTCACAAGGACAGCTTATGTGCTTATACACTTTCTATTTTGTATTTATGAATAGGATTATATAATTATATATATATATATATACACATAAATTTTCCGGGAGTGATTGAGTTGTTTTAATTAATTTATTCACCTCCCAAAAATATGATCAAATCAACCAATTCATTACTCCATGTTATAAAAAAAATGTGACTTTGTTAACTAATTATGTTTTTAAGAATTTAATTGTTATAATGAAAAGCAACATTGCAACAACTATGTTATGTTTGGAGATATGATGATAGAGTTACTAGTTGGTTGTAGGCTTGTAGCAACAAAATAATATATTTATTAATGCTCAATTAATTTATCAATATTTTATTACTTATTATTAAGTGTTTAAACCACACTTTTATGCCTCAATTATACTACTAGCAAGAGTTATATTTTTATACTCCACTAGTAACTAGTAGTAAGGAGAGGGAGAAGGTGAGATTTATACTAATAAAAGAAAAATCTTTTTTAGCTCAAATCCGGGCCACATTCATTCGCAACTCGTTCATCAGGTAGTTATGGTTATGGGATAGAGAAGCAACCAAACTTTTCCATAATGAATCTCTGACCCTTTTTCTCCGATTTCCTGCTGCTGAATTTTGATACTCTTTAGTCTTTTCATTGATTGCTAACCGGTAACCACCCAAATTTCACCCGTAATACTCTACATATATATATATATATACTACTACTCCAATTTAGACCCCGTACTATACTCAAACTTTACCAGAATTTTTTGAGTCAAGATTCCGCTTTCCATCAATTGAGTTGGGAGAAAATAGGAAGTTCCATGGCGTCTTGGAATTCTGTTCATCTGGAAATACTGTATAACGTGTTGGGTTGGATTGCTTTTTTCTCTTGGTCCATCAGTTTCTATCCCCAAGTCATCTTGAATTTCCGAAGGAAAAGGTAAATAAAGAAGAAGAAAAACGCTTACTTTAGTCACACCCTTTATTTTTGTTTATCCCCAATATAGGGTTTAATTTAATTTATTTACATACCCGATTGTATCCATATCTAATGAGTTGTGACTTGTGGGGATGAAATTGTTCTAGTGTGGTAGGGCTGAATTTCGATTTCGTGGTGCTGAATTTGACCAAGCACTCCACTTATCTCATCTACAATGCCTCTCTCTTCTTTAGCTCTGTTGTTCAGGCTCAGTATCGCCACAAATATGGCCGTGACGAGGTTTGTTGCTTTGTTTTTCTATCATTACCCTTCCATATTCAGCTTTTTCTTGCACTTTTAATTTGCTCTCTACTGAGTAGGCTAGCAAAAGTAAATAAATTGAATTTGGTGTTTGGAAAGCTTAAGTTTACTTCGGTGTATGCTTTTCATATATTTGGAATAGGAATCTCAGACTTATCTTTTTGAATATACTTCTACTAAGTAGCAAATAAAGAAAAAGGCTACAAAAAACCCATGTATACTGATCTATTGCATTTTCTATAATTCAATGGTAGTAATTATTAAAAATGGTTCCCCTGTAATCTAGAGATGGTTTTCAATCATATTTGGCAACAACACAAACTTTCTGACTGAACATGATTAAAGCAAGACATTTGATGCTATGAAAATATTTTCATTTACCGGCATTTAATGTCATGTCAAATTGTTTCGTGTTAATACACACTAGATTTTCTTTCCATAAATTAGTTGAAGGTGCTCAAAAATCCAACAACTTGCTATTTTAGTTGATTGTCTCATAATTTGATTTTTCAGTCTATGGGTAATTAATACAATGTCCAATCTCTTGAATAGTAATAGTAGTGTTACTTCGTTAGGAACATTCTCCTCAATGCATTGATGAGAATGATTGATGACGATCACTTATCCAAACCATTTTCTCCATTGCTTTTCTTCTTCTATGAGAAGGATCCCTGCATATGTAAGCCATACCTGTAATTTTTGGACTTACAGGCTTAAACTTATATGTTTTGCGATTCTGCCTAGGACTTGCTTGCTAGTTTGGCTGATAGGCTTTAATGATGCAAGCTATGTGGTATAAGCAGTCTCAAAGGTTGCTTATGGTCACATCAGTTTACATATTTTGTAGCGTGGAATGAGTCATGTCGGTTATAAATTATAATGTTCTCTGATATTTTTTGTATTTTCTGATAATGTTTATTGCAGCTGATACCCGTTGCTGCAAATGATGTGGCTTTCTCGATACATGCTGTTCTACTCACTGTATTTACGTTGTTCCAAATTACAATATATGATGTGAGTATTTCGTTCTCATTGCCAATTTTGTTGTACAGTCTAGAGGGCGTTTTAAAAGTACCATGTTGATTTGAAGAGTTTAACTTAGTTTGATAAATCGTCAGAAGAAAAATACAATATACTGAATGAGAATAAATTATTTAAGGATGGCCTGTAAAACTAGAGTTTTACACCCTCTAATAACAACATGACATGTAGGGAACTTAGGAGAAAATCAAGGCATTTGAATTGTATCGACACATTTTGTATTTATTATTTACCATGGTAAAACTTTTTAACTAATCAAATTGGATTCCAAATCCCTTGATTTTTTCCCAGCATTCCCTACATGACATGTTATTATTGGAGGGTGTAAAACTCTAGTTTTACAAGCGTACATAATTTATTCTCATATTGAATATGATGGTTTTGATGGTTTCGTACAGCGTGGACATCAAAAGGTGTCGAAAATTTGTATTGGAATAGTTTCTGCTGCCTGGTTAGCTGCTGCGATTTGTGTGTTCATAGCTTTGCCAAACCATTCCTGGCTCTGGCTGATCTCCTGCTTCAGGTAAGATACTTTTTTCTTCAACTCCAAAATAAACGCACACACCTATCCCTCTTCTAATGATAGTAATAAAAAAAATGCAATCCTTTAATAATTAGCACTAATGGAAGGAAACTCTGTGCATAATAATAACACTAGCATTTCAGGATTATTATTGAAAGTTGCTCACAATTTGATGCGACATGTGTACGTTTAATAATTTATTTTTCTGATAATTGGTCATCTCAATTTTAATTGCAGCACGGTGCAAGTTGTGATGACTGTTGTCAAATATATTCCCCAGGTTACGATTTTCTCCCATCTGTTTTCTTTTTATGAAGAAATGTTTGTGATACTGCTTAGTTGACTTTTGCCACTCTTCATGTCCTTAATTTTTATCTCGGATATACTGATTCATTAATGTTTTCAAATACTGTTGAACATTTTAGACCATAAGAATATGACTGGCCTCAGCTCATGCAAAATACTGTTTTGATGGTAGAACATTATTAACACTCGATGGAAAACCTCTTTGCATTACTGACCTGTTGTGTATTAGTGACTGTTTTATCTTTTAAATACTTTTCTATTTACTAAAATCTGCTGTTGATTGCTCCTGGGTATTGTCTGGTCAGTGGTCACTTATTTCAGTTATTGTTTCTTGGCGTAAGTGACGCATTCTGATGCCAATGCCTTGCATCCATTGACTTCTGTAAAGTGATTGTAATCATTTAAAAAGTATTGCCTTTTCTAGTAAATATGATTAATTACTGTCATTTTAAAAAGTGTTAATCATATCGTCCACGAATATGGGACTCTTTTCTTCAACCTGGTCTTTGAACTTTTCCACCAACACTTTATATACATTGAGACAATCTTGTCATGCTTAGGCTGTAAAAATCAGAATGAACTTATTACTGTCTGCCTTACACTGCTTAACGTTCTTTAGTGATATGCAATTTTCACATTTCTAATTAGAAGTTTGTGTTTGATACTGAATTATGGCGAATGTAGGCAATTATGAACTTCCGCCGAAAAAGCACTATTGGTTTCAGCATTGGCAATATATTGCTTGATTTACTTGGAGGCTTGACCAATTACGGGCAGACGGCGGTGCAGTCTATAGATCAACGTAAGTTGTCTTGTCTCACATCATATTGACTTTTGCCATCTAAATTTGTACTGCATGCCTAATATACTTTGTTTTCTTATCTTCTCAGATTCATTGGTAAACTTTTATGGTAATATAGGGAAGACATTGCTATCTTTGGTAAGTGATTTATCCTCTTGGGTTTAGCCTTTAACATAATACCTGTATATTAGGTTCTAATTTTAGTCTCATGCTCTCTCTATCCTACTTTAATAGGATTTTCTTCACCGGAAATAAAATGGCGGCGGTGCAGTCTATAGATCAACGTAAGTTGTCTTGTCTCACATCATATTGACTTTTGCCATCTAAATTTGTACTGCATGCCTAATATACTTTGTTTTCTTATCTTCTCAGATTCATTGGTAAACTTTTATGGTAATATAGGGAAGACATTGCTATCTTTGGTAAGTGATTTATCCTCTTGGGTTTAGCCTTTAACATAATACCTGTATATTAGGTTCTAATTTTAGTCTCATGCTCTCTCTATCCTACTTTAATAGGTATAAGAGGTAACATACTACCATTAATTTTGCATTTTCTATGATTTGTCGGATCTTTTGTAATTTGGGTTTTTGTGCTAAGTTGTTTATCCTTTCAAAATTAAACCTAATCAAAGTCTCTTCCTTGCTATAAAATAGATGAACTGCTATTCATTTGGTTGCCCAAAGCCAAGAAAAAATAAGACACAAATGCATTGTTACATATTATGTATTTCTCTCTCTCTCCTAGAGTTTTAAATTACTTTAGGTAATCCTTAACCCCTGATCATTTAAAGCCTAACAACATAATTATTTCCATTAATTAGTCATATTTTGAGAAACTACTTCCATTCCACGTGAATAATTTGGGTTGCGACTCTACATACCTTTTACACCATTCTCTTTGCATTCTCAAGGTGCTTAAAATATAAATCTGGACTATATAAGGGAGTATCTTATTTTAATCATTTTTATGTTAGTGTACATATTTCTTGCTTAATAAGCTTATGTAGTGAAGTTGGTTGGCAGCACTTATATGCTGTATTTATTTTGGTAAAATGACCATTTTCAGGTTTCTATCTTCTTCGACGTTCTCTTCATCTTGCAACATTATGTTATCTATCCTGCCAAAAAACCTGTGAAGCCTCTTAATCTTGATGTGGTAAGCAAGGAGCTGCTTATTGAATCTTCTGATCACCCACACTCGGCAGATGTCTAGTGTTTAGCTTGGTTCTGCCATATTTTATGTTTATCTTCACTCTGTATAGTTAGGAACTTAATTCAAACTGATAACAGTATTGCTACATGCAGTTAAAATACCATTTAATAAGAAGAACCACGAAGCAGTCAAACTTGCGGATACACTTGCTTTACTTTTTCATGCTTAATTATATCCAAATGTAAAATGTAGTGAACACTTAAAACAATACCAATATATAGCAATAATGTGATGCATATAGAAGTTTTTCTGATGAAACATATATATGTAAAAACTGCATAGCTTAGTTGTCCAAGTTTATGAGGCCACCAGTTTGTAGTTCAAGCATGCATGCATGCATGCAGTACATAATGGACGCAACCAGGTTGCGTACTGCATTCTGCTTCATGATCTTTGTCTTGTTCGTGTTCCTAATTACAATGGATGTGCTGAACCTGAACCCAATTATAACCAGGCTCCAGCAAGTAAGTGGCATTAATTACCTAATGTTGGTATATTTGGATGTAGGTGGCTCAGGAGCAACCTAGGGAGATGGAGAGTGCTTGATTCATCAGACTATGAAATCCAAGTAACTGTCTTGGTTGAAATCCATGATTTTATGGCCAATGCTAGTAGAATTAGATGCATTGTTACCTCCAGGCTTTGATGTGTGGCTGAAGAAGATATGTCAGTAAATATGTTCCTTGGTGTAATGTTAAAATGCAGAGGCTCTTTTTTTTCGGGAAGTCCATCTTGGGGTCTATAAATATAATCTCTACAAATCACACTATTAAAATAGCAATAATCTAAGCTATACATTAAGAAGGTTAAAGCTGTAAATATTGACGTGACAAGCTTAGGTTTGGGTTTAACCCGATCCTACTTATAATATGTGTATGTAAATGTGCACACGAGTTTCGGGCAAAAAGTTTAAATATAAAGATCAAGATTAAAATATTAAAAATGAATAACAAAATATTAATGCAACTCATTATTAAAATAACATTAGTTCATTTTTGACAACCTATTAATAAAAGTATTAAAGTTGTTTCAAATATCATCAAAAAAAAAGTTTGAACTTCAAACATACAACTAATCATAGTAATAATACATCTCTAAAATAGTTAAAATGATAAAACATTTGAAAAATGTATAAGTTTAAAAAAAACATAGTACTTAAATTTTATTTAAAACTATGCATATATAATTTGATTGTAAATGTGTAATAGTTAATATAAATAGTCTATATATGTTTTTTAATATTATAATTCGATCGGGCCTATAATGGGTGGATCGGTTTATTGACCAATCTCGGTTCGAATTTAATTTTTTATCTAAGTTCAATTCGGTTCACTTCTAAATTAAATTTGAGCAAATTTTTAACAGGTCGAACAATCCAATTTTGGACTTGATCAACCCAATTGACACACAAAATATTAAAAATCAAAACTAAGACATAAAGGTGAATGTGAATTTTAACGGTAAAAGAAAAAAAATCTTAATATTCAAAACGTTTAATTCACAAATAGAGAATGATGGATCACTAAGATACAAGTGTAGAAAATAAAAGCTGACTTTTGAAGAATAGAAAATTAGATTATTTTTTTTAATATTAATTTTATATTTTTGACACCCGTTTACTTCAAACACCATCCTCGGGAAAATACTGGCATGGTAATGTGCACTTAAACTGTAAATTTAGTCATTGACATTTGAGTAGAATGGTCCATTTTAAGTCACAAGTGTGGCTAAAATTTATAATGGTTACGGAATAATACATTTCCCTCTTTTGATATTTTATAACTATCTTAATTTTTAATTCTAAAATATAAATATTTATTATTTTCAATTCGAAATTAAAGGAGATGATGACATAATAATTTGAAAAATAACAAGAGTAGTTAGCGATACGATTGACTTTTTGGTCGATGGTAATAAATGTTATTAGCATTGTATTTGGAAGGTGATCTCTTTATGTGTCATATTGGTTAATTGATCAATTTATTATGAAAATTAACTTTTAATTACATGGTAATCGGATTCAAAAAACAACACATAAGTTATTCTTGAATTAGTTAGAGAATAAATTAAGAGTTTTTTTTTTATCAAACGCAACTTAATGAGCAAAATCATGTACGGAAGAGCAAAGGAATCAATCCCATTTGATTTAGTTTTTATTAGTTATATATTTCCTATTGGCCCATTTGATAATGATAGTGAGCTGTGTTGGGCTTGGCTATCACGTAAGTTGACCAAATCTGACCATATATACTTGCCTTGTGCCCCAAGTTATAGGCTTGTACCAAACGAAATCACCACCCTATAAATTACAGACTCATTCCATATTTCCATCCATCAAGCAAACAAGTAAAGCTCAAGGGCAAAGAGTGAAGATGAAGAGAGAAGGTCGGCAGCATGGTATGGTTCGGACCTGCCGGATCTTGCCAACGGAGTTCAACCCCAGATTCATCAACCGCTTCGAATCACCCCCAAGCGCGGGCCTGTTCACCAAGGTCTCAACGAAGCCCACCAACCACTCCAAGTTCACGGGTAAGTGTGTCCGGCCCAGGTGCTCCGATTGTCATCTCCACCCGGCCTGTAAGTCCAAGGACAAGGCCAAGGGTACCCAGAAGTTAAGGTCTTCATCCGATGTCAACTCCGATTGCAGGTTGGTTTCTTGGCGGTTCGTCGTGGATGGTGCTAAATCATCCGGTTTGAAGAAGGTTTCCGGGTCTTCAGCTACTGGGATTTTGGATAATTACAATACTCCTTATTTGGATCTTGATGACGACTATGATTATGATAGTGAAGTTTTTGACGATTTTAATGAAACTGGGATTGAATTAGGAGCTGTTGAAATTGAGAATAATAAAGATGATGATGATGATGATGTGATGAGTTTTTGTGATTTGGGGATTGTTTGGGAAGAGGTAGATGATGATGGAGATGAAGATTGGTGTTTGGTAGGAAATAATGTCATTGTTTGATTAACTTTGATGTATTCTATATTTATGATGGTGATCTCTTAATTTCTTCTTAACACTAATTATGTACAACTATGTATTGTACGTACATGATTAATTCTTGTGTAGAGTAAGATATTACCTTCATATGAAAATGAAAATGAGAACTCTGCTTCTTTCTTTTTGTTTGCCTTTTTTTTATTTGAATATATGCGTCACCCTAATTACGTACACTTTGCTTAAATAACAAATTTCACTATTTAAAGTTTAATATTAAATAATATATACAAAGATTAACAAAGACAATATGATTTGTGTGCATGATTGCTATGAAGTAAAAGTATAAAAATATTTTATGCAAACCTTATTATTTTAAGAAAAGTAAAGTAAAAAAAAAAGGGAAGAAGGTTATTATCATAAAGTTAAATTTATAGTTAAATTTATAGTAAGTTGGTCAATTGACTAATATAAATTCTATACTGATGTATAGACACTATATTTATTAACTAGCAACAGTCTCGTACCTACGACATTATGAACGGGACGGTAAGATTTATCCCAAATTTTAGAAGGCCCAGACAATTTATTAGGATGAACGAAAAATTTAAAATTATTTATATTTTATTATATAGATTTATTAAAATTAATTTTATGTTAACTATTCCGGGCATTGAATGGAGTATTTCCAATTGACAATTTCTCATAAAAGGAAGTTGAAATATTTGGAAAACTGACGGAATAAAGAAATCCGTTTCTATTTTATTATATAGATTTCCAAAGGAAGAGGAAAGAGAACAAACGTCTCCCTTTTAATATTTTCCTGTATTTCCTTCTCTTTCGTTCTGTTTTTGAGTTTTAAAATGGACAGAAAAGAAAAAAAATGGACGGAAAATTTAAGTTTTCTTTCCAATTCTTATGTTTTTGAGTTTTTTAATAAACGAAAAAGAAAAGAAATAGACAAAAAACTTGGCCACTTTTCCTGCCAAAGTTTTTCGTCCAAAATTGGCATGATTTGGACGGAAAAAAATTTAGAATAAGTAATATTTTTATAATTCCCATATTATTCTCAACTTTTAATATAATAAATTTTAAATTACAACTCATGTCTTCAATTTTAAATTTTCTATCCTTTTCCATTAAAAACTCAGAAAAAATCCAAAGAAAAATTTTAAATTTTTTATTCTTTTCTTTTCTAATTTAAGTTTTCTATTCTTTTTTTTTTTCGTTCAAAACTCAAAACAGAGTGTTTGTTTCAACAACTGAAGTACCACGATTCTTTATATCTTTCTTCGCTGGTAGGATCCATTTTTTCCGATACCCTTACACTTTTGAACAGAGAAGAAAATAATAGAAAATTTAAATTAGAACAGAAAAGAAAATAATAAAAAACTTAAAGTTTTCCTTTGGGTTGTTTCTGAGTTTTTAATGGAAAATGATAGAAAATTTAAAATTGAGGATATGAGTTGTAATTTAAAATTTATTATATTAAAAATTGAGGATAATATGAAAATTATAAAAATATTACTTATTCTAATTTCTTTTTCCGTCCAAATCATGCCAATTTTGGACGAGAAAACTTTAGCGAGGAAAAGTAAATTAAATTTTTCTATCCATTTCTTTTCTTTTCCGTTTATTAAAAAACTCAAAAACATAAAAATTGAAAAGAAAACTTAAATTTTCCGTTTATTTCTTCTTTTTTTTTCTGTCCATTTTAAAATTCAGAAACAGACAGTTAAAGCCCTTTTCTGGTTTTAATTTAGATTTTGGTTTCCTCTATCGCCTCCGTCGGATTTCATCTACAGGTTTATCTCTCACCTTATTTTGTTCCATCAATAATATTCAACGTGTATGTATAATTAATTTATATATATTTTTAGAAAAGATTAGTTTTTTAGGGATATCGTTAAGGTCTGTTTTGAGGCTTTAAATTAGGGCAAACCCTTTTCTTCTTTGTGTCTATTTTGTTCAGTCGGTGTTTGATATAGTACACTGTTTCTCTAAAAATTTCTGTATGATTTGTGCTGGGATTTAAATATTTAATAGTTTGGCCCTTTTATTTAATTGGGAATTTTCAGAAAGAACTGAAAAAATATGAGTTCTGTTTATTTGATAGATTATGTGCTCTATTTTGGGTATGTCACCTTGTGACAAAAAAAATGTTGTGGTACTTTTATTCAAGCTTGAAGATGTATGTACTCTTTTTTCTACCATGAATCTCAATGACTAAGATTTGGTAATTTCCACAGAATCTCACTGAAAGGTTTCAAGTGATGATAATAATGAACTCTTTCAGGGAATAATTTGGTACACCCTTCTGTGTTTAGGTTGGTAATGCAGAAATCTAGTATTAGGGAAAGTTCAGCACTTCGCCTTACTATTTCCTGGCAGTCTAGTTATACTTTCCTGTGAAATTAGAAGCTTTTAAAATGTGTACTGCTATATGATATGAGGTTATATGAAATATAATTATCATGTCCGACGCTATATGTGCAAAACTTGTTTATTTATTTGTAATTTGTGTCTGGTGCAGATCTGTTGAAAATTTGATTTATCCTATCCTGGTTCTTTTACCCATTTTCTCATTGGAATGAAGGTCCGTGAATGGTAATGAGGAGATTTTTCTGACGCATTCTGTAGGCATCAGAGGTAAGCCCCATGAGCCATTTCAGGTGGATATCGATCTGGAGGAGTGTCGAAACCTGAATTTTACTGGTGACACTAATGGTATTAATATTGACAACTTGGAAATGTCTCCAATCCGAAAACTTTCTCTTATTAACAAAATCGTCATGGATACTGACGGCAAACAAAAGAGTAGGAGCCCAATTGTGGCCTTCAGTAACAAAAATGGGGTAGACAATGATGATAAGCATGACTGTCAGAGCCAAAGTGGTTCATCTGTTGAGAGAAATGAGCTCGACAATTATGGTGAACATGACTACCAGACCGAAGTACTTTCCTTCATTGACAAGCTTGTTGTGGTCGTTGATGATGGTGAGCATGATTGTTCCTCTGGTAACAAACAGGGCACCGACTTTGAGGATAAGCAGGCGCATCGGATCCCTGAAGTTCCATCTGGGCACGTTGAGTTTGGTCAGTCTTTAGAAGAGGAATCCAACATATACATGGTCCCGAAACTTGGCATGGAGTATGAATCAGAACAACATGCGTACAAGTGTTACAACAGATATGCTTCCATGGAAGGTTTCAGCATTCGGAAAGATTTTGTAAATAAAAATAGGGTCAGTGGTTTAGTGGTGTCAAGAAGGTATACTTGTTATAAGCAAGGGTTTCGACCTACCAAGCGTGAGACTAATGTGAAGAAGCCTCAAAAGGATACAAGGACAGGTTGTTTGGCACATATGACCATAGCACGTCAACCTAATGGCAAATATTGTGTCACCCATTTTGAAACAAAACACAATCATGAGTTTGCAACACCATATACAGCTCATCTTTTGCAGTCACAGAGGAGAATAAGTTTTGCTCAAGTGGTTGAAGTGGAGTCCGCTTATAATTCTGTAACAGATGGGGTACCAAAACTAGGAATGGGATTTGACTCAGAGGATCATGCTTATGAGTTTTACAATGCATATGCTGGACTGGTAGGCTTTAGTGTCCGGAAGGATTACCTTAATAGAAGTAAGATAGACGGTGTTGTGGCATCTAGAAGGTTCACTTGTTTTAGAGAAGGTTTTAGGCATAAAGACAAATGGGACTCGAATGTTAAGAGACCTCGAAAGGATACAAGAACTGGTTGTTTAGCACAGTTGGTCATTGCTCGTCAACCTGATGGTAAATATCGTGCAACTCATTTCGAAGAAAATCACAATCATGAACTTGTACCTGCAAGTAGAGTGGGGATGTTGCGATCACAGAGGAGGTAAGCTTCTGTTCAATCTGTAGAATCCAGTGACCAAGTCGACTCTTTGATTCAGCCAAAATCGGTCTCTAAGCTTATTTGTGCACTTTCTCAAGATAGGAAGCGTTTAACTTTCAATCCCATAGATTATAGAAGTAATCTATCATCCAAACGTATGAGAGATATGAAGGAGGGAGAAGCTGAAGTTATCCTTCAATATTTTCAAAGCAAGCAATTAAAAGATCCATCATTCTTTTATGCTGTTCAACTTGATGCTGAAGAGCAAATGACTAATGTGTTTTGGGCTGACGCGAAGATGCTGGTGGACTATGGTGATTTTGGTGATGTTGTTTGTTTCGACACAACTTATACACTAGACAAAGATTGCAGGCCTTTTGCACGTTTCATTGGAGTGAATCATCACAAGCAAATGGTGATCTTTGCTGCAGCACTTCTATATGATAAAACTGTCGAGTCTTTTAAGTGGCTATTTCGAACTTTTGTTGACAGTATGTCTGGTAAGAAGCCACAGACAATACTAACTGATCAAGATGGTGTAATGGCTGAAGCAATTAGTCTGGAATTGTCAGATACGCTCCATAGATTATGTGCATGACATGTGTACTATAAAGCACTGGGATATCTTAGCGAAGAACTTTTGAGCACAGGTTCCCTTGCCAGTGATTTAAGCCATTGCATTTTTCATCATGATGAGGAGGAAGACTTCATAAATGCGTGGAAAGTTATGCTAGACAAATATACCCTCTGGGAAAATGAATGTTTACATGAAATATTTAGAGAAAGAGAGAAGTGGGCCACACCATATGGTAGACATATCTTTTGTGCTGACATAAATGGTGCACAATTCTGTGAGGGTTTTAATACTAATTTGAAGAAGTACCTAAAGCTGGAGATAAATGTCCTCCGACTCTTTAAGCAGTTTGGAAGGGTGGTGAATGATTATCAGTACAAAGAATTAGAAGCTAATTATGAGATGAGCCAACATATGCCGAGACTGATGGGGGATGTGATTTTGTTGAAGCATGCCAGGGATGTCTACACACCAATCATTTTTGAGTTGTTTCAGCAAGAATATGAAAATTGCCTAAATGTCATTGTTAAGCAACACATTGAGAGTGTGTCTATCTTTGAGTACAAAGTTAGCATATATGGGCAACTACATGAGTACACTGTTACATATAACTTGTCAGAAGATTCAGTTGTATGTAAATGTATGAAATTTCAGTTTGTTGGAATTTTGTGTAGTCATGCACTTAAGGTGCTTGATTACAGGAATATAAAGGTGGTTCCCACTCGGTACATATTGAAGAGATGGACAAAAGATGCTAGGGTTTGAAGTGATAGAGAGAAGATTGGTTCAAGTTTTCTTAAAGACTGCAGGTTCATTGAGGCTAGCTGGTAAATAATCTCTCCAAAATTGCATAATTGTATTGTATAATTTTGCTGCTGAATTGACAAAGAACATCAACTAATTAGTCTATTGAGTTGTAAAGCTAGATTTTCTATAGTCCCTGTTTTCACATCTATCGTGGAACAATGCAATGTGAAATTCCATTCTGCTTTCTCTTTTGATTATGTTGCCCATTTTAGTAAGTCATATGAATTGCTATATCTTCACCAACTTTCGTCAACTATTAAATGGATGGCACTGTTTTTCACTAACTTAGGGGGGGGATGCAGTCAAAAGATTACACCAAGAGCCTATTACTTTCACAAAATCTGCTTCTCCCCTCATTCTATATATAGTAAAAGAAGATGCATTAGACAGATACATTCATGTACCGTGCATATAGTTTCCTTGTATGTAATTAAGGCATAAGTTTGACATATCTTGAAGTGTAGATTCAGGGTCTTTCTTGAGCTGCAGCATCCATTACATTATTCCTCCACACAGAATCTGCATCAATTAGGTACATTTGACCATCCATTGTATTTCTCTTACACTTGTAATACCTTAAGCTGTAATTTTGTTTTTTAGCCTCTTGGCGATTTAAAAAGTTTGCAAGTCCAAGTACATTGACTACTAATTTTCTCAATGTAAATTCTTGCACTTTTAATACCTCAGGCTGTGCAGCTGTGGAATAGTTTTGTAGTGCTGGTTTTCTTCAAATCAAATAATTATAGACGATATGATGCTGAATAACTATTATAAGTTCTTCCAGGATTTATCTACCCAACAGTCCGTGACCTCAAGATTTTCATGCTTTACACGTAGTACTACTTGAGATACAGAACAAACAAAGTTTACAATGAGACACTAATGACTGATGCTGATGTGAAGAATTAAAGTATTTTTACAGCTCTAGAAATTTCATTCTGGATGACAATATAGACCGGAATGGAACTTTATATTAATTGGAAGTCCTTGGTTGTAGTGAAGTGAGATAACGAGCTGGGGTTTGACTATTTTTCTTCAAGACATTCTTGAAAACATTGCTCTTGGTAAGAGGATTTGTGTCTTGAATTGCGCTGGGACTGGGCTTTCCTCCTCGTTTGGGTGACCTAGGGTGCATTTCTGGAATCTGCAAGAATGTAAAGGAAGTAAGTCTATTCAACACTGGAAGCATTGACCAAAAACATAGGTAGTATATAACTGAGCTTGATTTGGATTCAGGAGCTACTCATGGAGAAAAATCCTTTCTTTAAAAGTTAGGTACTTATGTATTATAAGTTTAAAAGTTAGGCTTATTCGGTTTAAATATATCCGTAAATAAACGGTTATGAATACGGATATAGACGTATTCGTATTCGTTTAACATCCGACTGTAAATATATCCTGCAGATAGCGGATATCCGGATTCGGATCCATATCCAGAATTCATATCCAAATAACTTATATATATATATATATATATATATATATATATATATATATATATATATATATATATTAATTATTATATAATAAGCAAAATATTTTTTTTTAAAGTTACATTCCTTATATAATAATTAGTTTTTTCTATCTGAAAATTATTTTAAAATATATCATTTCACTTCTAAAAAGTAGGAAATAACACTTTTATTCTAATATTAATAAAGCTGAAATAAATTGATTTAAGTATATTTAATATATTTTTACTATTATAAAGTTAAAATATCTAAAATGTATCATTTATCAAGAAAATTATATACTAGAAAAGAACAAAATTATAGTTATTAGCTTGTTATATGTTTTTACTTTCAAAACTTACTTGCAATGTTAGGAGGCGGAAACAATGAACAATATAATTTTATTGTTAAAATGTGTTAAATTTGAATTAATTTAAAATTAATCTAGAATGAGGTTGAATAATTAATTCATGTTTATGAATTTTCGGGTGGCTCTCCAAAATAAATTTGGATCAAGTTAAATTAACTAGTTGTCAGTTATCACATATATATTATAACTCGACTCTCCATAAATATAATAAAATAAAATAAACTTTTTATAATTATGTAAATTGGAATCTATGTATTGAGGATAAATTATAAATAAAAGTTCTCATAAACATTCTATTAAAGTTTTAATCAAGTATTTGAGAAAAATAATTAAATATTCAATGTAACTTTTGAATTTAATTATAAATTATAAATATTCATACACACTACAATATTACTCCACACACATAAAATAAACATATCTAAACATTAATAAGTATAACATTCATTTTGAAATTTAGGATTTCAAAATGATGAAAACCTATTTGAATTGTAATTTAGAACATTAATTATTGTATTTAAATATTTATTAAAAATAAATAAATTAACATTCATTTATTAATAAACTATATTTAAAAAGTCATTATTTTTTTATTCTACTTATTGTTAGGATCGTAAATGTTAATAGGAAAATTCGTATTCATCTGTATTTGTATTCGAAAAAAGAGAGAATATTATTCGTATTGGGCAAATAAACTGATACAAATATGAGTTTACATCCCTTAATTGGGGGGCGTCCGGTGCACCTTAACGACCGGCACGTCCGGTGCACATTTTTTTTTTTAAACCACAATTATGAGAATAATAAATAAAAAATAAAAGAGCAAGGTTTACAGTGTTTTTTTAATAAAAAATATATTTTTTTTTACAATTTTTGTTCAAACTTGCTCTATTATTTTTTATTTATTATTCTCATAATTATGGTAAAAAAAAAAAAAAAAATGGTGCACCGCACGGTACCGGTCGTTAAGACCACCGGACCGCCCCCAACCCTACATCCCTAGGCCCAATTAGAAAAAATAATAGTCTGATGAAGGAAAGGATTACCTTCTTTATCTGGTTTTTTGATTTTTCTCTTTCCCTATAAAACTCAGGCAGAGGGCGGGCTCTGAAACAAAGGGTTTGACGCAATTTCCTAACTTCTGTGTCTGCTTTCTCCTGCAAAAGTAGAGGACTATTCAACAAACATGACTTGCGCCCCCAATCTAAATGCTCTAAAAGGCTGTATGTATTTAAATTCTAAATAAAGATATTTTACGGGGCGAGGGGGGACGAAGAAAAGGGAATATGCTGGCTAGAATATACAGTTCTTTTTTCCTTCCTCATTTATGGCTGGCTGGGACAGGGAATTGGGATAGGTAGTGTGGTTAGGTTAGGATTCACATATAGAAACGGGAGTAACGAAGTACATTTGGAAATTGAAACTCTTATATCACTGTGAATGAATAAAATAGTATATACAAAATTTGTCAAGGAAAACTTAACCTTGATTTTGATTTGCATGTGGACTTTCTGTTCCTCTTTCTCATTGAATCTCTCTTCAAGCTTCTGAGGGTAAAGTAAAAGTGTAAGACAAAAAAAATGTGAGTCGAAATAAGGAAAAATAAGTAAGCAAAGCCATGCCTGCTTTCTCTTTGCAGCTCTTAACTCTGTCCTTAAGATAAAAGGGGTAGATAATGTTGAAGACTGTAATTTTTTCTGGCTGGCACTCAAGGACTTGGAGCAACTGACATTAAAAGCACAATTGTCAGATATTGAGAGCTATAAGAATAGTCATGAGAGAGACCAGAACTACAAGACCAATTACTGAACGTGTGGAGTTTTTCTATTGCATCAAGAAGGGTTTATAAGTATTTAATTCAGTTCTCAGTTTCAAGCAAGACCCAGGTAACTTGGCATTTTTATTTTTTTCTCTAAGCAATTTGCAGCCATATGTTGGTAAGGCAATGATATAGAACGAACACTGAATATATAAGTTGCCATTTTGGGCCAGTTCGTTTGCTTATATGAAAATAACAGGCAGCATTAATTAAATTAAAAATCTGATATTTTCTTTCTATTATTAGAGATTAAATTCTTCAAAAACAGGTACCTCTTATTTTCTGGACAGGGAGTTATT
Organism: Panax quinquefolius; assembly: GCA_020205615.1. Lineage (NCBI taxonomy): Eukaryota > Viridiplantae > Streptophyta > Magnoliopsida > Apiales > Araliaceae > Panax > Panax quinquefolius. The sequence continues at coordinate 25,238,425 of CM035169.1, read as the reverse complement.
GAAGGATGCCTCGGCACTCCATTCACTGATGCCTGCAGGTATAAAGCATAGCTAACATTACTATACATAATAGGTTTAATATTGCAAACAAAATTTAGAAAAGGAAAACATAATGAATATGAAAAGCACCGTAATTGGAGTTCGTAGAGGAGTTGTGCAATCTTTAGAGGCCTTATAAGAAGACGGAGCAACTCTTGAACTTTCAATCTTTTTGATAGCGGGGGTAGATAATTTACCAGGTTCCCTGGCAGGTGTAAAATTCATCAACTTGCGTAGAGATTTTGGTGTTGATTTCTTCGTATCTGTAGAGTATATTGTAGACTTCGTGGTACTTGGTGTGAAATTGTTTTCTTTTCTGGGGTGCAGAGTAGCTATGGATTTGGCAGGGGAAGATGTAACTTTACTTAACACTGTTGACCTCAAGGAAGAAAGAACTGGTCTCTTCTTGCTCACTGATCGCGTAACATCCTGATTAGAGATGCAATTCTGTTGTATAAATCACAATGGTAAGATCAACATAAATGATGGGGTTTTATAGCTTATGAAAATAGAAAGATGAATGGAAACAAAACTATCACCTTTAGCAAAGGTTTCTTTATCTGTGGTGTTCTAATAGATTCCAACCCAGAAACTATATTCTGGTCCTTAACATTCTTGAGCTGTTTTAACGATTCGACATTGCTGGGAATTTCCAGTAAAACCTCTGACTCTGTGACTGACTCAACTTCTCCCAACTTGCCAATTTCCAATTCAACAGGCTTTGCATTTATAATAAGCTCATCAGAATTGACGACGAGTTCTTGTTGTTTTTCAGCAGCCACTTGGGAGTCCTCAAGCCCCATTGTTTCTGAATCATGGGTGGTATAATTGCAGTCACCGCTTTCAAGTTCCGACTCAGAGGCATTATCGGCGGCATTTGCTTGCTCAAGCAAGGCTGCTGCCTTCTTTGCAGCAATTCTCTTGTAATGAGCTTCAAAGAAAGCCTTCTTCTCTGCCACTGACCCTTGCTGGGCTAATCTCTCGGCCTCTTCAACGTGGCGCTTCTGAGAAAAGGTGGACCATTTTTCCCAAGCCAAAGACTCCGACGTGAACCTCCCAAAAGAGACAGACTCTCCAAGAGCATGCATTGGATTCCCCTGTAACGCAAACATTGGAATGTAAGATTTCTGCTAAGCCCAATTCTAACAAAAATCATTAATTTCCAAGAAAGTCTTGTCTATAAGCAAGAACTAGGAAGTTACCATTTTTCTTTAGAGTATATATCAAAAACAAATTTCACTAACCTGGTTGGCTTCATTGGAAATGCCAGAAGTATAAGAAAAAGCAGGCAAAATACAAAGTGATTCTCCCATTTCTTAGCCAGGGAACTAAGAACAGAGGAGTAGAACAAGCAGCAGCAGCAGCAACTGTGGAAAATCTGAATACTGAACAGGCGTTACTATTTCCCTTGTGTTTTATATTTATGGCATACTTTATAGCAGCATTTGAAATTCAAATTTAAAGGCTCTGTTCTATGCATGCTTTATGGAAAAGAGGAGTGTGGTGGGCTTTACTTGCAATATTTGGAAGAAGTTGTCCAGTCTTTTTCAGCTTGGGGTGGGTCCTACTTGTCTGAAAAGTAGTCACCCTCTTTTAACGTTTTTGTTTCAAATAATCTAACCATAAAACTTGTTTAATTTGATTCCAAAGAGGCTACAGCTAGCTTTACCGTTATTCCAAAAATTAAAAAATAAATAATTGAAACATTAAAAAGTTTTGCGCCTAATTCATAAACCCGTTGTAAAAACTTTCTTAACTTGAGGATCGAAGAAAACATTAGTCCTTGAAATAATAAAAATAGAAACAGCAACAAAAAAGACATTACTAGAACAATACATTTCCCGTTAAAGCTTTCATTATTTCTCTACTCTATCAGGCACGTCTCAACCTCAAAGTTCGAACTGATACCAACAAAAATAATCTTAAATGTTAATCTAACAAGGAATCTATCCCTGTATCTCAGAACCCAATAAATAAAACATGGTTTTCTCCACGGCAAAGCAAACCATTGATCTAATGAATTTCAACTCATCCTAAATGCTGTTGCAGCAGTTCCGGTTGTTGCTGATTAACCATATAATAATCCAATGAATTACAACTCATCATCCAAACCTACCTTCTCGGAACCCTTCCATTGTAGGATGACCAAGTGGAACATTGTATTTTCCATATTTCACCAGAACATCAGATTTCTATAATATATCAGCACTCCGCAAATGCCTATCATACCCATTCATGTCCCGTAATCCTGAATATGAGGATCGCCTCTTGGTTTTATAACTTTTACCTCTTTTTTTCTGCCCTTTACGACCAAAAAACAATACAAACATTACTGCCACAAAACTGAAGATTGAAAACACCCACAGAGAGATGATCCAAAACCCGAAAGAACCATGTGCTTCGGTAGGCACTGGGAGTGATGATTCCTGAGAATCATTCACCGGAATAGCAGAGTTATTCCTAATGGCATCAATCCTGCCAAATTTTCTTGAAATTGTTACTTCTTTGGCCTTCTCCGAATTGGAGGTGGATAAGGAATTTGTATTGGAGCACTTCCTCTCGTGATGTAGACGTAGAGCTTCATTCAATGTTTTTGCACATTCTATGCTAAGCAAGTCGCGCTGTAGAATGTTCTCATCTCTTCGATCAAGTGTTGATGGATCAGGAGGGTCAGGAAACTTGGCCCAACATTTTTGAACCACGTCAACAGTTCTCCAGTTTGCTTTATCAAAGCTCCAGTTCCCAACCGTAAATTCCAGCCCGTAATGGAAAACTCGATACTTGACTCCATGTTGTGGAACATATCCCGGGTAGATCAATATGTCACTGTTGATTACATGCCGTAAATTCAGCTGCACAAGAAATAAACAAAACAGTAATTGAACAATTAAAGAACGTTGTTAATAGAGTTCATTCTCTATACACTAGATTGTAAATGGTAAATGCCGAAGCCAATGTCAGGACTAGGGAAGGAAATCTTCTCTTCATCCCTTCAAGTTGTTCCAGAAGGAAATGAAATCACAATCTTAACTCCAATTAAACTAATTAGGTACCTCTGCTGCTCCAAAAGAATAACCATACATTTCACTTATCCATCCAGATTCATAGATATCTCCAGTTATGTTTTTGCCGTAATGCGCTGTGTCAGCCCGTACCTCCTCGGTCTTATGCAGCCATAGTAACGCAAATTTGCGGAGATCATCTATATGCATTATGATTACACCACCAACCTTGTCACAAGCTTCAGGGTGGCGAGTATGGAGCCTTGCAAGCTCATTGTGGCAGCCTATAAGGTAGCTGAAAACATTTATAACATAATAAAGTATGTGACTGACGGATATATTTGTGTGAATATATATACAGGTAGATGCACCAACATCCGAATACAGGTAAAAATGCGGAGACTTTCACATACAGAAATGATTTGAAAGAACAAAGCAATTGCTCTTACTCATAGGGAGTTGATACAGGTCTGCCGCGTGCTGCTTTGAACTCCCATGGTGTAATAGTTCCTCTCATTATCATGTCAGCATCCAGGATTACTATAAACTCTGCATCAATGTTTCCATGATTAAGCCAATGAAGGACTGCAGCTGGTTTGTTGATAGCTGGGTACCTGATATTGCAGAAACAAAATCAGATTTTAGTATCTTTTAACTCCTACATAATAATCTGTATGTTTGTCAACCTTCTCACCCTTTTTGTCATGCAGTTGAGAGTGATGAGTTTACACGGGGTGGAGGAGAACTTAATGCCTAAAAGTATCAAGAAAAGGTAACTTAAAACTAAGGATTGCACAAATTTAGCTTTACATGAAGATAATTTGTTCATGTTTTTTCCCTTAATATTATTGTCAAGATAAACTGTATAGTGCATACAGTTACTTTCTGTTTGTTCACGCTATGAATCTCACAAACATAGGCCGCCTAACATCTAAAGATCAAGTCCCTATTAAAAGCTACTAATTTATATGAAATTCTGTAATTTGATTACATAAACATCCTCAAATATTGCAGACATAACTAGTCAGGTAATATCATTCATATTTGCACGGGGGTTCTACAATGAGCTGGTGAGAGGACAACAAATGGAAATTATTAGCCAGGGAAACAAAAAACAGGGACTCAAAAAAAAGGAGGTCAATTTTGAATTAAAGATCTAAACCTCTAGAAAGCAACAAACTTCTATAAGTGAAAACAAAGGAAGTGCAATAAAATGTGGAATTACCAATCGCCCGTTAATGGATGTCGGCTCATAGATGGAACATAATGTGTGGGAGCAAGATCATGGCCCTTATATTCCTTCAAGTCTTCATCAGTACAACTGAGAAGCCTTGTGATATTTCCAGGCTGGCCACTCAGGTGGAAACTGTGGACAAGTCCAACAGTTTGCCAATCAAAGTAAGGGGTACATTCTGTGGAGAATATAGTGTGGATTTTTGGATGTGGCCTCTCAGATTCATCAACAACCAGCTCTTGAAGATCAGCCTCCTTGATTTGTCGAGTTTCTGGAGTCAAAGATTTTGGACCAGCAAGTTCAGCAAACGTTTTGCTCTTCAAGAAGCTCAAGTATCTGGACCACTTTGGCTTAGGGCACCCATGTGCTGCATGCTGTAGTAGAAGACCTTCATTCAGAGTATTGATACATTCTAAATTCAAAAACAGTGCCCTCCTTTTGTTGGGATCAGCTTCCATTGCTCTCACCTGCACAAAGAAAAAGTCAAGAAGGACTATTTTATTTCATGAATTTTGTGAATCGATTTCAACAAGCTATAGAAACACATATTATAACATTTCACATCACATGGCCATCTATAGAACTTCATGAAAGGTTTAGAATTTTCCAAAAGAAGTAGAGATTTACTCTAATGCACCAAATATACTTATTACCATATATATCCCTCTTATAGTTCTTCCAAAGTTATAATCATTATCTTCCAATTTTATTTTTTTATACTCTTTTCCCAAAATAATCCAGAAACTGAAAGTTACATATCAATCGGCAATAACAAGAGCAATACAATCTGGAGCCCCATATTGTTTACTCTAATATGAAAATTTCCAAAAAAATAAATAAATTGTTTACTCCAATATGAAGTATATTACCTGATGCTTTCCAAAGAAAAAAAGATCGAGCTCTTAGTATGGTTCTCTTCCTTAATCTACTTACTGCATCACTAATGAGCAAGAGAGTCAACAACTCAACATCGAATCACATTTTTACCAGCTAACAAACTAATTGGTGTATCAAGTATCTCTCAAAAGTATTCTACCATTACTAAGATTGATCAGTATTAACAGCTCATTGGTTCTTCACATAGCATGAAAATTTGATAAAAGACGTCTTTGTAACACCTCCTAATGGTAAGTTGACAATAATGCTATTTTAATTGTGTCACAATTGAGTCTTATAACAGAATTTCGTGCTTCCACAAAAATTATTATGCAAATTGAAATTAGTTTGGTTTGGACAAGTTCCCACAGGTCTCATCGTGTCTAGGTGTGGCAAAGATAATCCTAGCAGTTTGCATCATAGCTATGTAGTTAGATTTTATGAGCTCTCATATTACTTGCTATATATTTTTGGTGTATAGTTGTAACAACTAAATTTTCGAACACACAAGGGTGTTGTGATTATAATAATATCAAAAGAATTGATCAACTGATACAGTTTAGAAGTACTAGTTATATAGGGCAGAACTACGTAATAAAACATGGATGCTTAATTAAACCTTAGAATTCAGCTTAATCTTTAGTCCACAATGAATTAGGTGCTGATCAATTTTGGATATCACAGAAATTATTTTCCCCAGATGGAACAGCCAAACCCCTTACATGGACAAACTTTTAACATGTCCTATATACTTGCTATGTGGCAATTTTAATTCAGACTCACACAGCATGGACTGTCTGAACACTCAACAGTGCATACTTTAGTTCAGGGACAGAAAAAAATCATTAAGAACCTGAGGAAAATAAAATGTTAAAAATAATTGCAATTCACACCTAATTCTAAGATATAAGGGCGTCCGAGAAGTTCTCCAATATTATAGTTTGACCCTACTTATAAAATCATATTACAGTTAAACCACAACTTTTTATACAATATTAAAGTATACTATTTTAAGTTTTTAACCTTTTAAAAGGTATGTGGGTCAATTGCCCACCTTAGCTTTTGTGGCTCTGCCTTTGATTTAGTGCTGCAGCCTGCCTACTGAAGATTAGCTAAAATATTTTAAGCTATCACTTGATAGAAGTAGAACAGAGACTCCCTAGAGAAAAGTAAAAGATAAAAGTACAAACAAAATTGATTAAACAATGAGATAGAGTGACAGAATGAGTACATATATATTAAGACAAAGCTCCCTTAATTTCATTAATTTCATACTCTTTGTACCTCTCTAGGATAAGGCGGTTCAGGGAAGAGCCGGTGACAATCATAGACAATATCATCTTCATGGTGATCTAGTTTACTGAATGACCAATTTCCAACACGAAATGGCAGACCATAATGTAAAAGAATGGGTTCTACACCCGTCCGTGGAATATAGCCTGGGTAAATCATCACGTTATCATTAATCTTGTGTCGAAGTCCCACCTGAAAAAGAAGATAATGGAGCAAATGAAAGAAAATTTTGAGAAAATGTAAAAGTAAACACTACAGGAAAGTACATTGCAATGACAAGAATAGTAAGATGACATAAATTACCTCAGCTGCACCAAAGGAGTATCCATACATCTCACTGATCCACCCCTTCCCATAAATATCACCAGTTAAGTTGGTTGACCAATGAGCTCTATCTTCTCGCACTTCTTCTGTTTTAGAAAGCCACATGGGTGCCAAAGCTCGAAGATCATCTATGTGCATGGCTAAAAGCCCGCCAACTTTATCACAGAGTTCAGGGTGTTTTGTATGCAATTTAGCAAGAAGATTTTCGCACCCAACCAAGTACCTAAGGAGAGCGTGCACATTTTAATAGCGAGAAAAATAAAAATAAAGAAAACAGAAAATAGTCACAGTAATATAATTGATAGAAGGCTGCTTTACAAGAATAAGACCCTTGGAAGAGCACAATGGTTTTATCAGATATAATCACATGAACCATAAGATAAGTTGTATATGATACTGCTAAATGGATCTATGCCTCCAACTTTAGGATGAGAAATGTCAACCATTTTACCAAGTGAGCACTTGACTGCACCACGCTATTATTATAGCTTGCATAAACTCCTGCTTTATTTTCTGTCTAGGCACACTAATAGGAAAACTGATATCCAGATGAGGTGATCATCTACCAAGAGGATTAAGTAAAAGTTATCTTGTTAAGAGGAATGGATCCTTCCAACTTGACATCCTATTACTCATCATTACACCACCAAACTCTAGAATTCATGTGTGCCCAGTTTAGAGTCTCAACTAGGACATATATGCTCAATTCTAAAGTAAACTACTGCAGAATAATAATCAGAATACTATTAGCAAATAAAGGTTTGCTTTCTGAAGTCCACAAAATTAGGATTAAGAACATGATATATGAACCTCCCAATAGGATCCTTTTTGAAAGAGTACACACTAAAAATAGGCTGGTTTTGCCTTTAACATGTTGATAAGTTTTAGCGAAACTCAAAAATCCAACATGTATTAAGTGGCATACAAAAAGTAAATTTATCAATAAAATGGAGCAAAACAATAGAGTGAAAGGGTTTAAAAAGGAAAAAGCAGTAAAGATGAAGTTGAACAAACTAGCATATGATTTTTAAGCTTTCAACAATAGTTAAGATATTGCCGAAGAAGAAGATATATGCTGAACTAAGAAATTATGAGGACGTCTATTAGTACCCATAATATGCAGCAACAGGCCTGCCTTTCTCCACGCCAAGCTCCCACGGAATGATTGGTCCTCGGATTATCTGGTCTGCATCAAGTATTACAACCCAATCAACATTTTCTGCATCTTTACTATGTTTAAGCCAGTGGACGACCCCAGCTGGTTTGTTGATTGCAGGATACCTGCATGTAAGAATAATTTAGCTCTTAACATGTTACGTCTTAACACGCACACCCACCCTAGAATCTAGAAATCAGTTAGCTTAATTGCTGCAAATCAGTTTTACATCGTCGATAATGAATGTTACTCATTCTCTTGGCATTTAATATGAGCAGCATTAAAAAAAAAAATCAGTGTATCTGTGGATGTATTCTAAATCCGAAATTTTCAATTACTTTCAGAAATCTTGCAGTCATAGTGTCATATTTGAACAAATTTGGTAAATGTGCTATCACAATGGGCTCAAAGAAAGAAGAATAGGTCATAACTACAAAATTACAAGCAAATTCAGGAGTATTCGGAGTAGTGCAGTACCCCCAGTCCTAACCCCCAATCTTTCTGATTTGGGGAAAGGTTATTTATCATATCAGATATAAACCGCAATAGACTTTAAAGGAGACGGTGAGTGAATCAGCATTAAAATGTCCCACGACTAGATAAACTACTTCAACTTTTTCATGGAAATATAGCACAAGTACTATGATTTTCTAGAATCGTCCAACAAACATTTTTAGTTTTTTAGGGGAAGCTGCACATAATGAAGATAGTATAGGGAGGGCAATGGGGAATATGACATGATAAATTGTTATGAAAATTTGGAGCTTTGTATTCTTGAACTTCAATAAAAGTCAGAGTTAAGGATGCCACAAATTTAAGAATGTATGTATTGGTGTCATAATATACATGCTGTGCAAATGCAAGGTCCTATGATAGCAATATAATTCGCAAAAAACAATCATTCCAAAACTAATTTTTGGCAAATGTAAACCTCTCCAAATTGTCAATAGAAACACACAAGTAGAAATACATGTACCAAATAAAGAAACCATTCAACCAACAAAAAAAACAATTAAAAGTCGTACCGGAACATAACAAATTTCATCTAATGACATTCTTTATATTCATAAACTCATCATCACATCATCACAATACAAGGCAACACAACCATAGTTTACCTTTTTTTATACCAAAAAAATAAAAATAAAAAGTAGAGAAAATACCAATCGCCAGTTTTGGGGTGTTTACTCATGGAAGGGACCTCAAAAGTGGGAGCCAAATTCATGCCTTTGTAATTCTTCTTCTCCTCGTTCGTACAGCTGAGGAGGCGGGTGATGGGCCCTGGTTGCTGGGCCTTCTTGTAGCTGTGCATGAGCCCCACTGTCTGCCAGTCGAAGTAATTTTGGCACTCCACCGAGAACAATGTGTGGATCCTCCATGTCTCTTTTTTTTCTACTTGAGCCCAACCGCCACTGCTAATCAGACCCAAAACCACCACCAACAGCACACCCATAAATATCGCCATTACAGAAAAAGAAATTGATGCGAAATTTCAACTGGGTTTTGTAGCAGGGATCTGAATTTCATGATTTGATGAAGATGGAGGTCAAAACCCGAGCTTTTTGACTTTTTCTTTTTCTTTCTTTCTTTCTTTGTATTATTTTGTCCTGTGCCAGAGGGGAGATGCGAAGGAAATGATTAAAAAAAGCTTTTTATATTGATTCGTCAATTCATCACAGATCTTCGTAGTATATATTTCAGATTGGACTTTGAATGGAAATCGCGAGCTGTCTGAATTTCTCTATGAGATTATTAACACTGAGGAGGAGCTCCAGTATCTTGAATTCTTGATTTAGATTTTAGAGAGAGAATAAATAATAAGAGAGGGAGTGATGATAATACTACCCCTGTACCAACAAGTCGTGGCAACGTAGTCGTTAATTTTTTACCAAGTGGAGTAATTGTATCACACATTAAATAATCATATTTTTATACATGGCCATTTTTTTTAATACAATTTTTCAGACATTTCGTGATCTTCCGCTGGTATATTTAATGTGGCTTCTTCACCTCATATCTATGATCAGTTTGACATGTTGCATGTCATAATTGTGCATTCAATTTTTTAACTTTACAAGTCATGAAGTATAAAATAGTTAGAACGGTAAACAGATCGGGTGGGTTCAAGGATTATTGTCAGCCTGAACTAAAACGGCTCATGTTTCAATAGGCTGAAAAAGTGAAGTTCAAAGTTCGTTTTTTGATGGGCGAATGAAATTTGGTCAGTCTGATCCAACCATGTCTGAATTGATTTATGATCAGTTTGACATTTTTTTTAAATTTAAAAAGCAAGGTCGGGTAGCATGACTTGGTAGATTTTACCGGTCTAAAAATAGTTATCATTTTATAATTTGGAATGAAAGGAGTACATATAAAATAGTGCGACTTATATGAAGTATTATTCTTCCAAGGTTATTATATTTTTAAGAGAAGTGTTCTTTTTAAATGACAAATTGACAATAATAATTCTTTAAAAAAAATATTCTTATTGTAGGTTTGTACTACTACCTTTAAAAGAAACAGGCAAGTGGTAGTATTTGTTTACCCCTTCAGCCATTTGAGAACTCAATTGAGTATCTTCAAACTTGCCACCAGCAAACCTAATTTTGGATTTGCTTTTAAGATTCAACAAATAAAGGTAATGGCTACAAGATGTAACCAAAAGTCATATTGACTTGTCAAATGTTTAAAGAAATATGTTGCCCTTTAAAAATGATTTATCAATCAAATTATTTATTGGTATGTGATTTTAGATTATTGTCAGGCATAAATAATCGAATTTGATTGTTAATTGAAATTAATATTTCTTTCTAAAAAAATTGTTTAAAAATTGCATGTAATGAGTCTCAACTGGTGAAGAGTATTTAGTAGTGGGGTTCCACATAAATGATTCCATTCATGCACCTACCTAGCAAGCCAACATTTGAAACCAAACTTTCATTTCAGATATAATAATCAATTAAAAAGTTTTTTTTAATTCTGCTGGCTTTACAAAAGCAACTCAAGGCTTTAGCTGATGAACATTCAATTATTTTGGTGCCTATTCTTTATACAAAAGCAAGAATCAAATGTTGTTTTTGTGAGCTCAAATCCAAATTAATGACTTGTAAAGTGAAGACAAACTTTTGATTGACATTACATTACTCATTAGTCATAGACCAAAGCTTGACAAGCGATTCATATCTTGGAAGCTTGATGAAATTTAAAACATCAATTTACAATTGCCAGATAAAAATTAATAATAAAACAAAAAAACACGCGCATGATTCAATTTTTTTTTTCTTTCAAAGATTTAATAACAGAGCATGAAGGAAGGTAAGAAGGGATTTCTACTCGAACACACAATTAAGGTCATCATCGAATCCGCACTATCATCCCAATGTTGCAAAGAGTTTTTAAGTTCATTGGCCTTTTCTTGAAAAGAAAAGTTCTTGTTCTAGTTCTAGTTCTAGTTGATTGAAGGCATCCCATAAGATCATTGAATCCACACTATCAACCCATTGTTCCAAAGAATCTTCATGGATAGAAGATGATGATTCTCCCATTGATGGATTCAAAGAATCTTCCATAGAGAATGATGGGCTATAAGCACTGGAGGAGTTGTTGTTTTCTTGGTTCATCCACTTATCCAAGCTTCCACACAGAATTTTGGTCTTGTTTAAAAGATTGCTACTTTCTCTGGAAGATATTTCCACTTCTTTTTTTTCTTCATCTACTTCTTGGCGATCTCGTTGGACATTATTATCTGTCAATGTAGCCCCCATAATATCCTCTTGCTCTTGCATTGTCTCCATGTAAACTTCTGCTTTTGCTTCATGCTCAAGAGGTTTCTGGGTTAGAGGGTTCACCCCAAGGAGTTTCAGCCTTTTCTTGATTCGGGTGTTCCAGTGGTTCTTAATTTCGTTATCAGTTCGGCCAGGAAAATGAGAGGCAATCTTAGACCACCTGCACAAGAATCCGATTAAACGTTTTAGGATTAAGAACTCAAACATATGCTAATTCAAAGCACTTGTCAAAACGGTTCTGCTTAAGCCGTTTGTGGACATATTATTTACCAGTTGCATTTTGAAGGAATAAATGAAGTAAACAATTTAAACATAGAGCCTAGGAGCAAAGACCTGCTACCAAGACGGGCATGGAGTTGTATAATCTGATTCTCCTCGGTTTCGGATAGCATGCCTCGTTTAAGATCAGGTCTCAAATAATTAATCCATCTTAATCTGCAACTCTTTCCACATCTTAGCAACCCTTCATCACCAAACAAAATTTTGTCAAATTTAGCAAGTCATCAGCTTAAAGTTAACTGAAATAAATATCACGTAACAGAATTTTCATCAGCTTAAAGTGCAATTTTTTTTAATTTCAAATGTATATACTCTTTCTTTAAGAATACCGAAGAAAAAAGAGGTCGATATATATATCAATGAACACCTGCAAGCTTGGGAATCATTCGCCAGCACTGGACGCCATTGTTGAGGATAAAATTCATGAGCTTGTGATCTTCCTCAATATTCCATGGACCTCTCTTCAAGCCAACTTTATCACAACAAGGTTGCCTTCCCATTTTACATACAAATTTGGAGAGAGAAACACCCCGAAAAAGGACTTAAGGCGAACCGGGCACAAGGGCTTGAACCTAAACTGTCCTAAAGGATCTTATAATTAGAGTAAAGTTTCTGCCAGATCACCCAGAAACATAAACAAAGAGGGGTGCTGTTTAAGGGGGATACACATTATTGGATGGGATTATGAGAAAGCAATTAGAGATGATGGCCTAAAAAGCATGGACGCAATGCAATAATAAAATGTCCACTACTCTTATTAGGAGTGAAGACAATAGACAAAGTCTATTTTGCAAAGAGATTCTATGAAAAAAGAAGCAACAGACGTGGGTCGTCTCTATTGACAAATTCTATATTATGTAGCCAAAAGTCACCCCTTATTGGTCCATTTTATATGTAAAGATAGAGAATTTTTTAATTATACTGATAGGATTCTTTGGTCCCCCTCAAAGCTGGCCAGTTTTGTCTTTGGAGGCAACTCTTCCAAATTTGATATATGTAAGTACAGAAGATAGATGTTATTGCCATAACATGTAGTTGATTCAGAGTATAAACTCACTCGGAAGCTAGAATTCTGTAGTAAAATCCATTAAAATGGCTACATACAACGTTGTCATGTATTCCAGATTCAGAAAAGAAATTGTTAGCAAAAGGGTCATTACTTATACACTCATGCAGAAATATGTTTACACTAAGGCTGATTTGACTGAAAATTTAATATTACCGTTCATTTTGGCTGATGTACTGACTTGTATTCAGTGATGTGATAAATACAAAAGATTAAATAAAGAGCAACAAAAAGACAGGAAGGCATAGATCAGAAAAGAAAGACTAAAAGGTGCATAAGGGTCGCATAATGGTATCAAGTTTTTCCAAGTGAAAACAAATAACATAGACGGGACTATACCTTGAATTACAGTAAACCTGCATTAGGAAGATGTTCAAGAGAGTGAGGATTTGCATCCAGTTCTATTGCTTCAAAACAAATTAACAAATAAATAAAAGAAACATTAGACACATGAATTTAAAAAAAAATCAAATTTCTTTTTCTGAAGTGTGAAACGTCACCCGGGTTAACATCAAAGACTGTATTATTATGCTTTCTCTGTTTTAACTTGTTGACCAAGTATCACAACTTGAATGAGAGAAATGAATATTTGCTAACCAGTAAATTTGAACTTGAGAGAAATTTTTTAACAAACAATGGAAAAGGAGTTTTATTGGTACTTAGTAGTTCCAATATCGATTAATATATTCTACATTAATATGCAATTATTTCTCAAGTTCATAAAAGCTTCATTGGTTCATGCACCCAATGACCCAATTTTCATGCATGCTTAGGAATATTCCCTTAAATTATTAATTAAAATACATTCACCCAATGCAGAAACATCTAGGTGGGATGTTTGGGGAAAGCAGAATAACTCTCCTGATTTTCTTGAGATTTTCTCTCAATTATATGGTTCCATCTTTTATTTTATTTATTGGATTGAATATTACAGTGGTATCGTGCAGTACTTACAGTTGCTATCATCACAAGTTCACCTTGGCTTGATATCATCATCCTAGGGCCAAACTAAGCAAGAAAATCTTAAACCTACCTCAATTTGTTCTCGTGTTTTTATACTCTCTTTCATTCCAAGAGCAAGCAAAACTTGATGAACATCCATTTGATTCCAATATGCCAACTCAAGCAGTCAAGAGATTCGCAACAATAAAAAGTTTAAACATAGAATATTATCCCTAAATGCCTCTATCAGACTTAAGTACATCACAACTAAGTAAAGACAAAGATAGTTTACATATTGACAAACCTGACAAACTAGTACATGACAAGTAAAATCTATTAGAAAATTGTGCAGATGCTTCCGAGCTTCCAAACTGACAAAAGCATAAAACTGAGAGGTCCAATGACCATTTGAAGGCCCTGTAAACTACATACTAATCAAACATATCTAATTTTGAATATGAACTTGATGGAATCTAGGAATAGGTTGTTGAGGAACAACTTAACATTGTTGTCATAAAAACTCTATTTCAGTCAGAGATGTCTCTACAAATATACATTCACAAGCTTCCAAAATTATGTGAACAAGCACAAATACATGATGCTCAAATACTAATGCCTTGCTAAATTTAACAGCTTGAGTCTACATAGTCAAAAGTCTTCTTTTTCTAATTCGGAACCATATTATTCATAAGAAAAAGGAGGAAAAAAAAAGGAAAAAAAGTCTGAACCAAAAAACTGCAAGGGCACATGAATGCATCATGAATACACCGTGGTTGCAATTTGCAGGAATTTATTGTGCCTAAAGCTAAAGCCTATTTGTCCAAACAAGAATTATAAATTATAAGGTATAACTGATAGTTCACCAAGGAAAACTAACCTATTTGTAAATAAAAGCATAGAGAATATTCAAAACACTAACTATACATCAAACACAACAAAAAGGCAAAATCGTTCACCTTATCCTTGTGAATGATATACGAGATGCAGTTTTGTCTGTACACCTTGCAAATTACAAATTACAAATTCCCAAAAAAGTTTTTGAATCTGAACAAACAACTAGTAGACAGAGCATATTATTGGCTGCAAAATGTCCAAGTTAATAGTCAAATCGAAAAGGTATTACTTTCCACAAATGATTCTTCAACATTTCCAAGTATTCACTTTAAAGACAGTACGCAGAAAATTGTTTTTTAAGCATCAAGGGGGTTGATGCAAGAAAAGACAAAACAAGTTTAGGAAGATTAGGCCCAAGTGAGTTGGGGACAACATTGCAAGAGGTAATTTAATATTTTAACTTTTAAGAAGAAGAAGCGGGTTGCTGAATTGCAGATACATGAAAATTTGCAAGTAATTGTACCCTTTCTTTACCCTACAAATGAAGCAAAGTGACTAGGAGAAGGCACTGAGATGAAGCCCATAGCAACCATTAGCACTCTCGTCTACCTAGAAAAAATGATGGCCATTAGAATGGCAGTGAAGCTTAAAGGAGTTTTGGCTTCTGGTCTAACTTGTGGAGTTTTGCCGATATCAATGAAACTGAATATGTTTTTCTAAACTAATTTGTGGGGAACAAGCTTCCTGTCCTTATCTATTTTATCTCGAACTCAAGTTGGCACATTCTTAGATCCAATTCATGGGGTTGGCATTAACATCCTTTTCAGATTCTACATCTATAGTTAAATTATTCTTTAAATTTTAAGTGATTAGTATACTCTCAAACACGAAAAAACTTTCATTAATCTCAGAGTAACTTTACTACAAAAAAAAAAAGCACTCAAGTGTTTGAAGCAAAAGCATCATAAAACAAAGTAATGTCCATTAATCTTTTCATCACCAACAGTTTGTTTGTGAGTTTTGTTTTAGGGAAGGGAAAGTTGGAGCCTTCTTCCTAAAAAATTGGAAAAGTAAGGCTACAACTTTCCCTTCCAAAAAAAACATAATATTTTTGGTAAATGCCTAACTATCATTTTGAAATGAAAAGGAAATAAAGGCCTATCCTTTTGAAGTTCGAATAATTATACCCTCATCAAAGACATTTGTATGCCTAAAGATAAGATGCACACATGACAAAGAATCAAAAACATGTCCCCTCGAGGCGCCTATCACAAATTGACATGCCTAAAGATGATATGTGCACACAACAGAGAATCAAGAACAGGATCACCACAGGGATGGGTATGTGGGTAACCACATTACTGTGAATGCAGTGCAGCCGTACAAGGATTTTAAAATAACCAATTAAAACAAAAACTAAAAACAATTATACAAAGTCCCAAACATGATTCAACAAACCTTTAGCTCCAGAGTAAAATTTTCAGCTTTAAGGTTAAGATAGGGTTCTTGTAGTTAGGGGTAAGATTACTAACTAGAACACCAATGCATAGTATTTTCAATTAGCTTCCTTTCCCATTGTGTGTGTTTTTGGTTACCGTAAGACCACATACAAAATGAATTTAGCTCCAGAGTAAAATTGCATCTAAGCAGGTAATAAATCAAAAAAAGGCAAATATGAAATCTAAATTTTTTATATGGGACAAAAGTAAATAACGTTTTTCACAACTGTTTCAAACAAAAGGCACTTCACCACCCCATGATTAATTGTTACGTACCAACAACATGGAAAGTAGTGTATATGCAAGAGCACTAACATTGA
Organism: Panax quinquefolius; assembly: GCA_020205615.1. Taxonomy (NCBI): domain Eukaryota; kingdom Viridiplantae; phylum Streptophyta; class Magnoliopsida; order Apiales; family Araliaceae; genus Panax; species Panax quinquefolius. The sequence goes on along the minus strand of CM035169.1, from coordinate 25,221,776 downwards.
TAAAATGATAAATAAAAAGCAGAAGGCAAGTAATGTACTACCTTCATGAGATTTGGAAGCCGGAGTTCTTCTTCTTTTTCTCTTTTTCCTTTTCTTTGTTTTCCTTTTGGGATCTGTGTTTTAGTTCCATACTGATGACTGCTCTTCTGGGCTTGTGCTATTTGGATTTTGGAATTCTGCGGATATAGTGATAGCCTGATAGGAAAGTAAAAAGTTAATTAGATAATACTCACTCATTTCCTTTTTATTTGTATATTTATTTAGAGATAAAATCTATATTTATTTTTTATCCATTATTATGAAGAATATTATTATTCTTACGGGGTAAGAGAGGTGAGAGATATGGCATATAATCAAGTGAGTTATAACGTGTAATTGTATTTGTAATTGTATATATAAAATACAATACTTTAGATTTCTCACCTCTCTCGTAACCTTTATTTATATTTTTACTTTAATAAATTATAATTTATTTTTTTATAAAAAAATAAAAAATTGAGGGAAATATTGTTAAATAAAAAAACCCTTCACGTTATTTCAACTTTTACAATTTAACGGGCACATATATGGCAGAAATACTTTTAAGAATAAACAACTTGTAGAGGGAAAAGTGTAAAAATAAAGTAGAAGAAAGTATTCTGCACATTGCAAGAGTGGACCATGGTCAGCGTAAAACCCAAAAGCAAGAATGAATGTATTGTACAAGGCCGCAGGCAAGTTATAGACCCACGGACCATGATCAGAGCTAACCCACGCGGACATTCATGCTCCCAAAACTCGTATCACCTGTCGGTCGTGATTTGAATAAGAATAATGAAAATAAAATGACTCATTTTTATGAATGAAAAAATATTGTGTTTGATTCTTTGGAAAGGGAGAACATATGAAATAATTAATTATAATTATAATGAAATTTAGTCCTATTGAGAAATCTTACAAATAAAATTTCTAATTTAGTCCCCGCAATCAAAGCCGTTGCGATTGCCTAATCTGTAGCCGTTTAATTCTTTTCCAAAACCAAAAAAATTAATCCATTCAAAAAAATGGACCGTTAGGCCAAACCATACACTATTCAGCCGGAAGAAAGAAAGGACGGAAGAAAGGAAGAAACTTTCTTCTACCCCCAAAAATGGTAGTGAACGCAGAAGCAAAACGAAGCCCAGCAGCGGCCGGAAATGGAGAAAAAGGGAAAGAGAGTATGTTCAGCCCAAGGTTCAGATCGGTGGCCGAAATGGCCGGTTGGGATGAAGAAACCCTTCTAATCGCTAGTCTAGTTGTTGAGGACACTCCAGATCGACAGATCAAGAATAAAAGACGTACCAATTTACACTTCAAGACTCCTCCTACAAACTCAAGAAGGTAAATTCGGTTTTTTTTTTTATAAAAAATTTACTTATTTATTTTAGAATCTTGGTGTGTAGTTAAGAATTGTGGTGTTTCAGCAGCAAACGCAGGGCTCAGAGAAGGGGTCCCGCTCCAATACCTGTGGCTGTTCTTAATCTTGATAGTGATGATGAAAGTTCTAAACAAGGTAGAATTTTTTTTCCCCAATTCTCTTGATAAAGTTGTCAACGGTTGTTTTCTTTTTTTAACAATTTATTGAGCGGAAATGATTATAGCGAACGAGAAAGAGAAAAAAGATGAATCGGACAAGAATGGGAATATTGATAAGAAAATGGGAGAAAAAGTGGAGTCCGGTGGCTCGGCTCTTCCTTGTATGGATCGACTTCGTGAAGAGCTTTCTTGTGCTGTGAGTTCATTTCCCCAATTATTGTTGGTTTCATAATTTTTCTAGCAAGGGTGTTCCTAAAAATCAATTACAACTGGGGTTTTTGTTTTTTGCAACTTCATTTCATAATTGGGTATGATTTATTTGGCAGATTTGTTTGGAGATTTGCTTTGAACCCAGTACTACTCCATGTGGACACAGGTAAAAATCATAACCGACTATTCAATTTCCTACTTTTTTAAATTGTATAGTTGATCAAAATTTGGCTGATTAAAAAAGTTACAATTGTGTAGTTTTTGTAAGAAATGTCTGCGGTCTGCTGCTGATAAATGTGGGAAGAGATGCCCCAAGTGCAGGCAGCTTATCAGGTTTGTGTTCCTACTAGATAGATACTTTCAAGAAATCAGTATAACCATTTTATTAAAGGGTTCTTGATTTTGGCAGCAATGGAAGATCTTGCACCGTGAACACGGTTATTTGGAATACTATACAGCTCTTGTTTCCACAAGAAATTGAAGCAAGGAAGGCATCTGGAGCTGTAGATAGTCGAGAATCTAAGAGCCAAAGCTTAGAAACACGTAACAGAGACCGGAGTGTTCATGCCTTAGAGGGTGAAGTTCAAAACTCACAGAGGAGAAGAAATCACAATTTGGAAAACCGAAGTGTCAGGCCTCCAACCAGAAGAGGAGGAGGTGGAGATGTTAGAAGTAGTGTGAGGAGAAGAGAGGAGCTGCCGGTTCAAGATGAGGATGCTGCATTGGCTTTGAGACTGCAGAGAGAAGAGTTTATGGAGGCTTTTAGGCCATCTGATGAGCAACAACAACAACAAACAAGCGCCTCTCTCATGTTGGCCAGAGCTAACTTGAGGGCTATGGCATCCAGAGCCATTAACATCCGTGCTAGAGGCCGGCAAAACTAACGCATAGTTCTCTAATTTCATCAAGAGCCGCCTCGTTTGCTGATTTCATCATTCTACAATTTAGATCAACTTTGAAGCACGGAACTTCTTTGTTGTTCATTTTAGATTATCTTGTGAGTTTCTTACTTGCATTTCCCCCTTCATTTTCTCATATTGTAACAGTGTGGGGATGTTAAATGGTGGTACAACATTGTGGCATAGAATCTGTGACATATATCAGAATCTAGCAAGTTTATTACAATTCGTTTGGCAGACTTTATCACGTAATGAATCACAATCTTACAAATTGTTGAAACCACCACCTATTCTTGTTAAGGTCCAACATTTTCCTCTGCATATTATGTTTTTAGATTGGTGAGAGTATTTAGATTGATGTACTATTTTATGAGAACAGAGAACTTTGTACTAGGGTCAGCCTCTGATAAAAATATCTTGTTAAATTTTTTAAAGAAATCCTCTTCATTAACATATGCCCACCAGTACCACCAGTAGATCACTATATCTTGATCAAACAGTCTATAGGGTCTATAGAAGTAGGACAAATATCCTTGTCGGTGACCTGCAAAATAAATTACAATCTTGACTACTTCCATTATTTTCCGTGGACTGTGATTTCATGTCTGACTTTAATTACTTAAAATAAACAATCGGAGTGAACCTTTCTCCAACAGGTGTCATCTAAGAAAGTTTTAACTTACCAGGGGATGACCTTTCTCCAACAGGTATTATCCAAGATTGTTTCAAGTTTTAACTTCCCCGGGAATGACCTTTTCTCCAACTGAAACACTAATATAAAGCTAACCATTTGCTAGTTCTTATTACACAGATATTCGGCCCCAATTTTTAAAAGAATGGCAGCTGAGAGGTCATCAGCTGCATATGCCACAATCTGCATCATCTTTGCAATGTTGGTATTGATGGGCATATCTGATGGGGCTACGCACTCGTTTGCACCTGCCCCATCTCTTTCTGGCAGGCCAACGTCCGCACCTGCTCCATCTCCTCATTCCCACCATAAAAAATCATTTGGACCTGCTGCACCTCCCCATTCCAGCCATAAAAAATTATCTGGACCTTCTGCATCTCCTCATTCCGGCCATAAAAATAGTGGCACCTCAGTTGGTGCTGGATTCTCTCCTCATTTGCTGATCTCGATGATATCTACTTCATTGATATTCATTTTACCATTGTGCTACTCTTTCTTCCACTAGCCTTTCCTCCATGTTTTTCCCACTTCCCTTAATAAGTATGATTGAATTTGATTGTAACTTGTGTTTTACTGTTTCCCCTATCATTGTGCTATTTTTGTAAAGATAAATAAGTTTGGTGCCAGTTGTGTGGTATCATTTGTTGTAATGGAATTTATGATCTGATTATTATTTTGTTTAATTGTAAAGAACTTGATGCAATGAAAATCGTTCATGAGAGTATCAACCACACGTTAATTAGTTCAATTATTGCCATCATAAGACAATGATTCATGTAAAAGGCTACAGCACAAGGTAAAAAGAAAACTTGTAAACCATACTCGAAAATTTGACAACTTATCTTCCTAGATGCTCAAAATAAAACCAGCGTACCAAGTGCTGCAGATGCTTCTCAAAATGCTTTTGCTTGTAACTCGTTCGCCATAGGCCAACAATAGAACACCAGAGGGATTGACAGACATTTTTCTATCACTCTCCTGTAGCCTTGTTATCTGCTACGTACGAGCACAAAGAACCAAAACTAAAGATCAAAGTCATTGTTCAAAATTTCCTGTTTTTGAACCAGAAAACTACAATACCCGTGTCTAATTTTTCCTCTAAATCAAAAACTCCAATACCAGTTTCCTAGAAATCAGATCTCTCAATAGCAAGGAGTATCAAAGTGAAAACATAACAACAGACAACAGCCATTAGTAACTTGTGCGCAAGAGCTAGACACTGTCCGAGTGAAAACAGGTTATAAAGCTCTAAAAGCACACTTTGCTAGACACTGTCCGAGTGAAAACAGGTTATAAAGCTCTAAAAGCACACCATGGATTAAGGTGCGACTAGTGAGCATCAAATCCAAGGTGTTTTTTTAATCAAGCACGTAAGATATACAAAGACTAAGACTAGAACTACAAAAGACCCGTGTCCAATCATCCGGTACAAATTCTTGGAGGCCGAAATCCTGCAACTGACTTCATTCAGTAATGTTGCCAACAAATCCATGAACTCCATTCAAAGAAACAGAGTATAACAACAAATCAAAGGAGAGAGAACCAAACAAGGTGGAAGAGAGATTTGTTTCATTAAATTCTGCTCATGAATAATTGTACACATTAATACACAAGAAAAAGAATTGTCACTAAGGGTGTTCCATTGTGATTGTGCACAACTCCAGAACAGAAGGTAACTGCATGTTACAACTCAGCTAAACCTACTCAGACAGTTGTCTATATTACAAAAAAGAACAGAGGCACAAGGCCCAACTGGAAAACTGCGGAACACCCCGGAAGCTAGAAACAAACAACTCATCATGTACAAGATAGAATCCCAGGTAGTATGAGCAAGCTTCTGTTTCAATGTCCATCCTATAAATACATCAGAAATGCAGGGTGTCTCTCCTGAATGTTGCTATGGAAATCTATCCTGCTTAATAGGAGAATTCATGACCTCGAAGTGAGATATACTTCTTCACCCAGATGGCAATGTCCTCTGCACAGGCCTGTGCCTGAGGGGTCTTAAGGAGCATGTCCAGAGTAGCAAATTCATGAACTGCATCCTTGTACTCGAGAACAGGCGCATCAACATTTACCTTCCGAAGCTCCTCTGAGTAAGCAATGGCCCGGTCTCTCATCCAATCATGTTCTGCTACCACTGTCAGTGTAGGGGGCATACGCTTTAAAGGTGGCCCCCTATCAGGAATGAGGGGATTGGCAGCAGGGTGGTCCAGGCTGAATTTGTCTTCAGGTAAGAAAAGTTTCCATGCAAGTATGCACATTGGCTTGTCATAGAAATATGAATTAGCCAATCTTATCTCGGAATGAGTTGGAACACTTCCAATGAAGAAAGGATACATCAAAACTTGTGCAACAACCTTGACTGGGTCCAAAAGTCTTCCCGCCTCTACAGATTTCCGGGCCACATAGTCGGCAATATTTGCACCACAACTTACCCCCAAAAGAACACATCTGTTCATCTAATTAAACTAAGTTAGAATCATATATCACAGCATACTTTTGAGATCTCATTTTATATGTTAGGGAGTGGAGAAAAGCAACTTAGTTAAACATGAGTATATAACTTGTTCTGTGAATAGCAGCTTCTCCTGATATGCGGAATCACATTGCCGAATAAGTACTATAGTAACTGTCATAAACAGAAGGAAAGCTTTGTTTTCTACAGAGCACATTCCCCAAATCAAACTCTCCAACTTGTTGAAGATCCGAGGCACCAATTAAGTCTTCTTATCAAAACTCAAATAAAACGATTATTAATTCTTAATTGTCTTGCAATTGCACTGGCCATACCAACAAGAATAACACCAAAAATAATGCCAAAACAATTGCAAAAACAATTCATGACAAGATATAATTCTGAATTCCTGAATTTTTTTGCCAATTGATAGAACAATGCATATATTTAGAAGTAATACCAGACCAACAAATATAACACCAATTACCAGTTTTTTAGGGGGGTAAAGCTTCAAAATTATTAGAATCCTTCATTGTAAGGAAATTTAGTTCTGCCCATTGACAACTGGATTGTCATTTGTCTCTGTGCTCTTTTAAGATTAGACAATCGTGTATTATGTACCATAAATGTAATTTGCAGCAATTTATTTTGCAATTTCTTTCCCCTGAGCTAGTCATACACACACCCATGCCCAACTATGGTGAACCTTTGCACCACCAGGAAAGCAATGACAGATACCACTCAAGTCTACTGAAGGTAAAATTCCAATTGTTTAGTGATAAGCAGTCCTAATAACTGACAAGTCGGTCCAATGAAAAACCACTATGACAGATACCACTCAAGTCTACTGAAGATAAAATTCCAATTGTTTAGTGATAAGCAGTCCTAATAACAGACAAGTCAATCCAATGAAAAACCACTATAATTCTCATTAATACCATGCAATGTTTTCAATGTTTTTAGACTCGGACCGTTTATCGAACCGGAAAAGCTACCGGGTGGATGGGTCACTGGTCCAACCGTGGTCGGACCGTTATTGACCCAGTGACGTCATTAATATGTAATAAATAATAAATAATTAAATATATTAATTATTATTATTATATATTATATATAATATTTAGAAAATATGTAAAAGTAATCAATTTATCTACCAAGAAAAAAATTAAACCTATTTGTACAATGTTTACTTTATACAATTCAAATAAATATTAAATTTATTTAAAAAAAATGATATTAAATCATGATCATAACTCAAAACTCAAGACTCAAGAGTAATAAAATCAAATACAAATAATAAACATCTCTAGGATACATTCAATCAAATTCGATAAAAAAAAAATACTAAATCTATTTGTACAATGATTACTTTATACAATTCAAATAAATACTAAATCTATATGGAAAAAAAAAGATATTAAATCATGATCATAACTTAAAACTCAATCAATGATACATTTATTCAATCAAATTCAAAGGCTTAGCAAAAAAAAAAGTGAGGTAGGGAATCGGTAACCGGGTCACCGGTTTTTACCAGGTTTTGACCAAAAACGGTTTTTTTTTAACCGGACCGGAGAGCCAACCAATTCCGGTTTTTACCGGCGGTCCGATCTGGGTTTAATTACGATGATACCATGTACCATTATTCAGCTCGATCTGGCTCATTCATAACCCCACTCAAATAGAGAGAGATGTAGTCATAGTGTTAAGTTTACAGAGTATTGTATCAATTTCATGCTAAATATGTGAATTTCAACTGATAAAGCTTGTCTTATATAAAAATATGAGGTAAAGAAGTAAAAGATAAATAAGTTGAATGAAACTTGTATATAAATAAACCCAAAATATTAGGTGTATTAAGGGAGCAGCTGATAGCTGATGGGGACGAGGGTTTTGGGATAAAGGATTAATATCACACAAATAATTCTCACGCAAAACTCAATCAATTAATCATTCAATGTATCAAAATAATGAAGTACATCACTATTTATAACACTCCTACACAACTTTCCTAACCTAACTTGAACTCTAATAAGATAACTACAAATAAAAGAAACTAATTAAAATACAACTTCTATTTCATAGGCTTCCAAAGTCTCTTATAATGTTCCACCCAACTTTCACGAGCTCGTCCTACATCATTTCTCCTCCGCTGAAAAAAAACTCGACTCCGTCGAGTTATCAACACAAGAATAATCACGTCGGACCACCAAGGAAGTCTTTGCAAGCTTCAAATTTGGCATGTCGAGAGCGCAAGTAAGAGTGAATTTGGTATTGCCCTTGATAATCGAATAGTTATTAGCACGAGCATCATGTTGCGCATGACGATCACATAGTCATTTACGTCCCAAGATAATGTGACAAACTTTAAGGGATAGAACATCACACATAACGGTATCCTTAAGCTTGCCAACGGAAAATGTAACCATACACCTTTGGGTAACCCGCAACTTAGTATTGGTAATCCATGCAACATCATACGGCTCTGGGTGAGGCTCAATTTTTAATCCAAGTTTCTTAACTGCTTCCTCAGAAATAACATCCGTACAACTCCCAGTATCAATCACAAGAGAACACACTTGTCCTGCACATTTGACTCTCGTCTGAAAAATTCGCCCACTATGGATTTTAGGATCATTCTTATGTTTCTGGGCAACAAGTAAGGGTCGAAAAACACCTAAACATCCTTCCAAATGAGCCTCAACTTCTAAATCTTGCTCATCGGGCTCATATTCATCGTCTATCGGCTTGCAAACCTCGTCATTTTAGTCAGTTTTCCCGCACGCTTTGTCAACAATAGCGAGTTGCCTAGAGGAAGGAGAGGCAACATTCACCTTTGGGGAAGGACACTCAAAAGACATGTGACCAAAACCACGACAGTTATAGCACCTAGATGAATTGTTGTTACTAGCATTAGAAGAACCTAGGGTACGATTAGGCTTGCTAGTAGCTAAAGGGCTTGTTGACGATCTTTCCATTGGCCTATTTAAAATAGGCTCCACAAAAGTACGCTCCCTCCGAGTTTGGACTTGTATTGGAGGCCTAACAAAATTTCTTTTCAAATTATCCTCTATTTGAGTGGCAACTTGAACAGCATCATCCAAAAGCAAAAGTTTACATGTAGCTACACCACCTTCAATCTCTAGATTCAATCCTCGACGGTACATTGAGATTAAAACTTCTTCAACACAAGAAAATTCAGACCGTGTAAACAAACTGTAGAACATTGACGTGTACTCGGCTACAGACTTACTTCTTTGTACTAGCTCAGTTAACTGCAAATATGCCCGTTGCTTATAATCCGAAGGTACAAAACGTCGGGTCAATGCAGCTTTCATATCTTCCCATCATCTCGCAGCTGCATACAAATTTCGTTGATGTTGATCCCACCAAATCCGAGATGTTCCTTTCAACTTTGCTTCAGCAAAGAAGAGTTTCCTTTCATCGGATAATTCATACCAACGAAAGAAGCTCTCCAAACTATGAATCCAATCGAAAAATGTCTCTAGACCATTATCGCCATTGAAATCTCTAACATCTAGTTTTACTCCTCTATCCACTGCATTCATCCCAGGATCTGAAGCATTAACTCGTGGATTAGGGTCATGTTGTTGTAGTCTCAGATGATTAAGATCCGAAATGAGGTCTTCAAAATTCTTAAGAGCATCTTCGTGTCCCTTATCTACGCGTTCCGTGAGTACATCAACTTTTCTTTGTAAGTCTTTGTAATAGAGGCCTGAACATTTGCAGTAAGTGTTGTGATCGAGTCTTCAATCCTTTTGAGACTCTCATCTTGTTGTAACATATAATTATCAAGCTTGGCATGGTTCCTGTGAATACAAAAATAGACTACTCTTTTCTACTTTTTTTCCTAGGGACTTGAGTGCAGGAAATGTAAAAAACAAGGGCTGAACTGAAACTGTTGAAACTTCAGGGACTAAAATGAAAGAAAATAAAACTATAGGGACTGATATGTAAAATTTTAGGGACTATTTTGAAATTTAAGAAAACTTTGGGGACCAAACAAAAAATACTATAAAATTATGGGGTACCTAACTGTAATTTGCCAAGAGATTTTTTATCTCTTTTCTCCGCTTCACATTTTATTTTCTACTTCAAGGAGCTTCAAGGAATTTTATTTTCTGCTTTAAGGAAGAAGAGCTCACGCTTTATTTTTTGCTTCAAAGAGCTTCAAGGAAAAAGAGCAGTAAGGTTAACGACCTAAATCTTTCGCAACACAAAAATAAGAGTGGTGGTGGAATGTCGCAGCGGCTGTAACGGTAGTGATGCAGTGGCGGCTTCTCTTTAACTCCTTTCTCTCTCTTTTTTACATTTCTTTTTGTTGATCTATTTTGAAACTGAAAAGATGGGCTCAAATCTAGGGTTACTTGATTTGGATGGGGCTGAAATTTGGGAATTGGGAACGATTGGGAATGGGATAAGGTTTGGATGTGATGGCTGCGATTTGGGACTGCTACTTGGGTTGTGTTTGGCTAGATTTTTGACTGAAATTTAGGTTTGAGAGATGATTTATGGTTTGGATAAGGTTTTGTTTGGCTGGTAATTTTTTTTTTTTTGATGATGGGACAATGATTTTGGGACAGAGGCTGGGGTGGCAGAAGGCAAAAGGTGGTCGAGGTTGGGTTCTGATACCAAAAATGATGGGGACGGGGTTTTGGGACAAATGATTAATATCACACAGATAATTCTCACGCAAAAACTCAATTCAATGTAATAAAATAATGAAGTACATCACTATTTATAACACTCCTACACAACTTTCCTAACCTAACTTGAACTCTAATAAGATAACTACAAATAAAAGAAACTAATTAAAATACAACTTCTATTTCGTAGGCTTCCAAAGTCTCTTACTCCATCCGTTCCTTAATATAGGTCGTTTTAGAGTTGTGCACACATATTAAGGAAATGATTGTATAGCATTAACTATATTATCAATTGTCTATATTGTCCTTGTATTGGAAGAAGAGATTGTTATTTATTGGACAGAAAATAGTGAGAGAACCAAAGTTACATTTAATACTTGGGGTAATATTGGAAACTAATCAATTAATGCTTACTTGAAATTCTCAAATGACTTATATTAAGGAACAAAAATATTTCTCTAAAACGACTTATATTAAAGAACGGAGGGAGTATATTGTTCCACCCAACTTTCATGGGCTCGTCCTACATCAGCAGCTCTTTGATGAGCAATATCTAGATATAACATAATATCAACCTTGTATCTTGATGATCGAAGATAGAGTAGTAGAAAGAGCAAAGCATTTTTCTAATGGTCTTATAGAAGCAACAGAAAGAGAGAAGTATCAACAAAAGAGTGTAGTATTTGAGCAGGTAACACACATATGGAGAGTTGTATTAGCATTTCATACAAAGATTTATGCTAATTTTAAATTTTATAAGACGAAAATGTCTGACAGACTGAAAACTTTGGTGAGGTGCCATTAATTGATATCTCCAACAAAATTAAAAAGACTACAACTTTCTATACAAATGTTAAAACAAAGTCTTGAAAAGCAATAATTATAACTAATAAGACAATCAGATTGAAATGTAACCTGGAAGGATCTCCGTGAGCAGCTAACCACGGCTCAATCATTGACGCTCCAAAGGCATCAGCAATGTGTCTCTGAACATCAGCCTTCCTTAATTCCACCCCAATGCCCCGCACATTACCCAAAGACTTGCTACATTCTGCCAAATTTGCCTGCTTCGCCAACCAATGCAACACCTTCATCCCATCCTCAAATGCAGCCGGAAACCTACTCTCTGGCGCTAGCCTATACCCAACTGCCACCACAATCACATCACATAATTTCGCAATCCGGCGACAAAAGAAATCATTGGCCACCGAATCACTACTCCCACTCACAAACCCCCCGCCATGAAATTGCAGCATCACTGGCAACTTCCGGCAATTCTTAGTAGCCGGTGAATAGCCTCCGTAAGATCCAGTCTCCGGTTTCAAATCAGAATCATCAGTTGAACAACCGTAACTGTTCCTCCGATTACTAATCTCCGGACCATTCATTGCATTATTGATGTCGGCCGGACCGTAACTATTACGACGGAGGATGTCAGATCCGAAATTAGGATCGGATCGGCTTACCGCCCTAAGCCTAACTTTAGAGTTCTGCCACTTGGAATCGGAACCAGGTACCAGTAGACAGGTATCGGGGAGGAAGATTCGAATGGAAAGAGAGGTAAAAGGGTCGATGTGGATGTCCTTGGTGGCAACGCCGTCGACGAAGGAAGGATTAACGGCGGCGATGGATTCATCGGGTCGGGTGGAGACACCGAAGGTGGTGCCATGGTTAGTTTCATCAGGAGGGTTTTGAAATCTGGTCTGTAATTTGTGTTTCATTAGGAATTTAAAGAAAACGCTGTATAATTTTACAGCAACACTAGGCATTTCTGATTTCTCCCTCTCTACAATCTCTCTAGTGTGAAGTAGGCTTTCATTGTATGTTATAGATTTTGGATAATTGTGAAGATATCACATTGGAATAAGGGGTGGTTTTGATATATCTACAAAAATGATTAACAATGATTTATCAGAAAAAAGATAGATAAGTACTACTATAATTAATTTATAGAGAGATAAGTTCGATTTGATGTTTCAAAGAGATAGAGAGAGAGAGTTTGTCCGATGGGAAATGGGAAAACAGGGTTTGTCGCAGTTGCATTGTTTTTTGGGGACTCCCGACTCTGTTTTGGGGTTAAATATATTATGAATATTTAAGTTAATTCTAATCTTATATATTTAGCCATCACAATTCAAGACAAAATTGATAAAATAATAATGTGTACTTTTTTTTCTCCATCTATATCTGAATCTAATATTGATATAAATTTGTTTATATATGCAGAAACACTATTTATATTTTTCACAATAAAATACTACATGATTTATTCACACATTTTTTTAACTTATAGTATATGAATTTCAGTCAATAAAATTATATTTTAGCCGTTTCCAATTACAAAATTGGGATTAGATATTATTGACTAAAATTAAAAGAATTCTTATCACTTTTAAGTTTAAAAATATTTTAAATTAATTTTAAAAATCAATAATGGAGTATAAAATATCAATATTCAAATGATATCATACCATTATTTACCATGCAACTACATTAAAAAAGTTGGGTGGAATATATTAATTAATTTTAGGAGATGTTAATGTTTATGTGCTAGAATAGCACATTATAATTGTTATACTAAATAATTTTATTAATTGTTCTCAACATATAATGAAATTCACATGGTGATTTGATGATTTAAGTATGATTTACTAACTTGGTCCTACAAAAAAATGCTTGAAGATACATCATACTAAGAACAAAGCAAAATTATTTTAAGTTATTCCTAATATAGAAAGTCCTTAACACAATCTCTCTAGAATACATAGACAATTACCCTACCCAACCATGTACTGTATATACTCTTCCTTAATATTCACTCCACTTTGAAAAAGAATGCGCCTTCCCGACAACTTTTTACGATTCCTCAACTATTCCTTTCTTTAAGAGAGTGAATGTCGCAAGTCGAAACAATCAATGCTGCCTTTTGCATACCATGTTGGATTGCTTTATAAGTAATGAAGAGTAGTGTCATTATGCGCAGTATATAAATTGTGCTCAAAATTTATTTATTTACATTATTAAAATGATAGTATAAATTTCAACATTATTTCTGAAAATATACTCCATAATAGCCAAAAACATTGAATAAATCACTTGATTTCATTTGACTACTTGAATTTTAATTTTGTATAATCAAAATATAAACACCAATAATGAAAGCATCCAATTCCAGTTACATCCATCCACTTATGGAGCAGATCACCTGTGTTTGATTAATGAACGCTAAGCATCCAGCTCCTGTTCAAATAGCAGCAGCTGTGATTTGGTACATGTACAGGACAGATGAAAAGGGATATCATCCAAACACAACTGTTTGAGTAGAACATAGTCTCCAACTTGCTTAGCTTAGATGTAATCTAATGACTTTCTTCCTAATAAACACAATCAACCCCATATCACATCTCTTTGTCCATAAACAAGGAAAACTCTTTTTCCAGTAAATTTATCAACCTAAGAGAAACTACGATGCTATAAGTTTCCTTTTATTCTTTACTTTACCTGGATAAATATTAAGAGAGATCCCAACAAGAACCAAACAATCAAATCACATCACCAAAGGTCAATTCCTTCCGTAAATATGTCACATAAGCACCGTCAGTAATAATGCAGAACATAAGTCATTATAGAGGAATTCATTACAGCTTTCCATTATGCACAGAAAACAAAGGTCGATCGTGTAGCCATTTCACAAAATTTGGAAGAGAATATCCCAGTCGAGAAGTTCAATAACTCTGTCAATCAGCAAAGGTAATGTTTATGAAGTATAGATTATACAATACAGTATTGCACTTCCTTTTGAAGGAATCTTTTGTGAGCTTTATTCACAAAACAAATTCATTTGAGGTAACATATCTCATTTCACAGAAGCGATACAGTATTAATGATAAACATGATTGAAGAAAAAGATTACATTAATTAAACCAAATCCAAAAATATCTAGACAGGTACCTGAAAAATGAAACCCTTTCCGTGCCACCTTTCTCACTAAAAACTGAATGGCCAAACGTACTAACCAATTACCTTCTTATAACTGTGTACTGCAGCACCATGTTACTCCATTTACTTTACCCATCCATTCCCATATGTACAGTCCTCGCTTCTAATTAAAGATGTGACCGCAATGATTTCCTTCACCCCGTGTGACCTGACAAACCAATAATTCAGGAGTCCAAGAATGTGAGAAAACAAGAATACACAACAATCAATGAACATTACACCTTCCAAAAATCATGATACTCATTATTCTTCTGCATACCACATAAAGTAAGCAACAATGACCTCCACTCTCTAGCTTGATGACCCATGAGTTGTAGTCCTTCGAGGGACAAGCACTGGTTCATTACTTGATGCTTTCATAGCAGCAATATCTTCTAAGCGTTTCCATATTGCTTCATGTTTCTGCTTGATTTCTTGTTCCCGAGCTTCATCTTCCTGAAACTTGAGCAAGCACTCCTCGAAAAGCTCGGGATCAATGTCGGAGAATATTTTGCGGACATTTAGTGTCAAGCTCTGTACTGCCTGATTCCAGTGGCTCCTGGAATTTTTCTCCAAGGCAGGGAAGATAATTGGCAGGATAACCTTTCGGTTCTGTTTTATAAGATTTTCAATATGATCATTGTTCCATAAGAATAAAGCCCTCTCAGCCACCTGCAGGTATAAAAATAAACAATATGATTCATCTCTGATAAAAGGGGAAAGGGTGGAGAAAGAGAGAGAGATCATATATCATCAACTAGACGGTCTCCTCATTGCATCATGTGTGTAGCAGAACATGTGCCTAATAAACTGATCTCCCAATATTATCGTACAAATTCAGTTTTCCAAACATCATTCTAGGCTCCTGCCTAGGCAGAATTGGTCCTCTACCGTGTCAATTTAATGAAGGAATTTATGTGCCTAATAAGGTTGTTTGTTTGGTTTTTTTGGTAAGATTTTTTTTCCTTTTGGTTTTGTAATGGTTCACAGATTTGCAGTTAATTAGCAGCTTTCAGTAGGGCCTGCAAAGAGTTACCTATAGTGCCTTTCATTGATTTCTTGGTGGAGTTTACTTTAGAGGCTCATTGAGAGCTTTTAGATTTGTGTATGGGGGCTTTCTGTGGGGCAGGCTGTGTTTTTCTGTATCCGCCTGCTTTATACATTGCGTATACCAGGCGCCCCCTTTGGTATCCTTTTTATATAAATTTTAACAAAAAGAAAAAGAATCTCATATTGACTTACGCAAGTGAAACAATTGTTGTTTTGCAGCGGAAAAGTGAAGCAAATACGTATATTAAGTGACATGTTGCTTCACCTCTAAACAGTCTTGTGTACTTAGGTAAATATAATAACGGGAGAGTTGAAGACACTGGGACAAGTGGGGGATGTCAAATGCAATACTAGCCAGATTGAATGTGAGTGGACTGTGCATCCCCCATTTCAGTTTCCAGCTAGGAACATCACTTTAATTAAAATTATGTCACTGAGAGCTTCGGCAAAGATAAGCAGTTGGAAGGGGTACCGATGAGAAGGTCAAAAGATAAACTATGTTCAAATTAGTTTAACCAAGCCCGAACTTATATTGTAACAATGTCAAAATTCCTACACTACAGCAGCTTCACATGGCACATGGTCCTCCACCCATATCAAAGTTTTCGAGTAAGCCTTTTGAGCATATATAACAAGTACTATTCTCAATAATAAAATGTCTAGGGAGCAATGTGAAATAGCTAGAATTGGCGAGTGTAGTTCAACGTCTAAAAAAATCTTGTAATTATGATGCAGCTCAGAAGTGAAGGTACTCAAAAAATATGGGAGTGGTTTTAATCACGTCATTAACAAACTTTCTAAAATGGACCTAGCACAACAGAGTTAATGAAGACAAGACCTGCTCGGTTTTGGAAGAATATACAACAGCAATAATGATACACATGACAGGTAACCAATCACCATATCACCAACATGTTGATGTGTTTCATAGAGTTAAAAATATTAATCAGTAATCCCTACATCCCGTATCTCCTGGGCATCCTTAAAACAGTGGCAAGTCAGTTGAGCATCTAGCAAATTAACATCTTCACAAAACAAGATAGGATAGAATGAGCTGGAAGTAGACGACATTCATCCATGTTTGTATGCACGTATGCAACTCAATTGAGTACTACGTCATCAGTCCAGGTCTAATTATCCACTGTTCCTTTGGGGATGTCCCAAAACTGTGTCCACCTAGTTTTTGACTTATTTACAGATTCCCACTTAAACAAAAAAAAATGAAGGGGAGGGGGGAACTTAAATGGGGCCTACTACAGGCTTATTTGGATTCTCTACAACCAATCTTATTATTTTATTGAAATGAGTCTAGGTCAAACAGTACATCTGTATGATGATAAGGTAATAATTCATTGCCATAAATTAAGCACCAAATCATACACGTGTACAATTGTGGATTGAGGTTTTAAGTCCACATGAAATGGTCAAAAGCGATAGCGGAGCAAGAAAATAAGCCAGCAGAGAAAAGATAACACTTCTACCCCAATAGACCTGCAACTCCAGAATTTATGAAATGACACAAGCGGAAAATCATAGTGCTGTTTGTTTGGAAATCTAAGAGAGAGATAACACTGTTAAGGTCTTTTAATAGATGATAGGATCAATTTAGGTATTTCTTGTCACTTACAGTAGATGGGAAGGAAACTATCTAAATTTTTATCATTACAAAATAAAGGGCATCCTGCATCCATTACCCTCTATAATAAATGTTGCTGGGAGAGCTCAACAGGCAGAATAACCTACTTTTCTAGAAGTGGCAAGCATTTTATCAATGCACCATGCAATGGAATTTTAAGATTTTAAATTGGTTGGAATAACTCATTTCTAAGTTAACAATTTTTAATACAGTAACTTATTTGTACACCTTTGAAAAATGTTCTGCTTGAACAAGATTTCCACTAATCATGTGAGTTTAACTGCCTAATTAATCAGCTGCAAGTTAGTCAGAAATCCGTTTTGCTACAGTTTTTCTAGTTGCAAAGATTCAAATTATTTCAATCTCATGTTCGAAAGACCTTTATAGCCCTTTATCTGAAGTTATCAATTGCTCGAAAAGCTACAACAGTTAAACTGAGTCCAATAATGTATCATCTTGCTTCAACAACCCCTCATGTGCAACCTCCACTTGCACAAATTGAAATAAATCAAGGTGAATCATAATTCATACTTTACAAACAAAATAAACCGTAACTGCAGTAAAAAGATAATGGGGTGATAAAGAAAATGCAAGTGAGAACACTTGAACCAAAAGATCATGTGGTATCGTAAGTATGATTCCATTAAGTTTTCAATTTCTCTTGTTCGATTTTGGGTATCCAAATGGGGTGCCCATGGAGGGTCCAACCCATTTGGTTTATTAGTCAGCTTGGCCAATTGACTAAATCAAAAGCTGTTTAATATTTGAACGTTGCGTGATTGGGAGTTGGAGGAAATACAGGGAGGTGGTTCAACCACTCAACCTTTTAATACCCACGTCTCCTCAGTACGTTATAATTAATCAGTTTTACCAAAACCCAAAAAGAGATATACAATATACTGCCATTATCAGAGAGCTCTCCCAACACAAACCAAACCCTGGTTGTTACGAACCGTGGATTTGGGCTCCGTTCTCATATCGTAGTTCGGAGACATCGTTGGATTGCAGAGGACGTACAATTATAGGAATTTTCCGCACCAAAAGCTTTCAAGCCACTAGAGGTATGTTTTTGGTTCTCCTAATTAATATGTGTAAACATATAATAACATGGGAGTAAATATTCCTACATTAGTGTCAGCATGTTTATCGATCATATGTATGCTATTGTATAAACTGTTTAAACAATATGCCATGAATGCATGTTTAAAAGCTTGAAAAACATCGTAAATGGCTACCTAAATTACACTTAATGTTAGAGGATGATATTACAGTATGTTGTAACTCGTATAAAGTGTATATGATCTGCATAATTTGGGTTTAATCGGATATGTAATTTGAAATTAATTTTGAAATCCTAGTTTACAAACTGTCTATTTTGACCAGCCATAACTTTTTGTGTGATTGTCCATTTCATGTAATTTTGGTATGTATGCGTAGTACGTTATGTAGGCTTTCCAACGATATATTATATGCATGAACCGAACAAATATAGATTGAGAAATGACTTGCCAAAGTTTGGGTCGCAATATGAATTTTCTTACAAGAAGGTTGAAGATGAAGTGGATTCCTACTCTCAGTGGGATTCACATTCATCACAACCCCCTCGTGACAGCTCCCATAGTGATGGTTGAGCATACCATTGGACTCAACATAAAGAGTCGATCACAACCATGAAATCTCCGCAACGAAAAAGTGTTGGGAAGGAGGCGCGTGGAGCACACGCACGTCCACGCCAAGCACGGATGCGCGTGTGTTGCACGCTCAACATGGTCAACCAGCACCCGGATCCACCTGTCCGAACAGCTTTCGACCCGCGGTTCTGACCTTGTTTCAGAAGGTATTAATATTATTTTTATTTTTAATTCCAAAAATTGATTTATTAATTGTTTTATGCATAAAAGTTAATTAATAAATAGTAATAATGATTATTAAATTCTGAATATTTAACAAAAATTAATTATTGGTATAAAATTAATATTTCCACTGAAATTTTGGAAAATTAATATATTTGAATAATTATAGTTAATTTCCATAATTAGCATAATTATCAGAAAATTACACTAGCCTTTTGTGATGTTAAGCTACTGTTTAAACTTTTTTGGAAGAAATTAATATATTTGGATAATTTTAGTTAATTTTCAATTTAATTATGCAATGGTTAATTCAGAAAATTACAGAAACCTTTTGTGATGATAAGCTACTGTTGAAATTTTTTGGAAGTCTTTTAATGTGTTTATAGCATACTTGGTATATTAATTGAGTAATATTGCCTATTATTTAATTTCCTTTGTTAATATTTTTGAAATATTAATTGTTCATGTTTGAAATTAAATTACCATGCTATAATTACACATGTACCTTTGTTCCTAGTGGGAGTGATTTAGGTTGTAGTAATTTAATTAAATTATTCCCTAAATTACACGTCTTATAATTGAAAAATTAAATTTAAATAATTAGGCATTTATACGGATTGTGATTCCTAAGGTTAACCAAGTCTCCCTTCTGTATTTATGACCTATTATTTTTATGTTAATTTGATTCATGGTGCATAGATATTTTATATACTGTGGTGAACAATGAAATTCTCATATTTTAATTCAAAGCAGAAATGGATTCAAAACTTATGATCGCATACCTTAACCAAGGAAATAAATTAGACGGAGATAACTACAATGTGTGGCACCGAAAAGTCAGGATGGTCTTGGAGGAGTAAGAGGTTGAAAAAATCCTACTGTCCAAGATGACAAAACCAGAGAGTGAACATGCAAAGGATCTGATGAAGGTTGCAGCCTTCAAAAGTTGGCACAAAAAGGATCGTATCACTCACAAAACGTTGATAAGCAGCGTGAACAATGACTTTCTGTTTGAGTATGAACAATACTATACTGCCCACGAAATGTGGGAAGCTCTCAAAACTAAATTTGGTGGCACCTCGTTGACAAGGGTGAGAGAATTAGCCATAAGATTCGATGGTTACAAAAAACATGACAACACCACCATAAAACAACACCTTCTAATCATAGCTAATATGATTCGGGAATTGAAATTCAGTGGTACTCAATTGTCAAACGAATAGCAATTTTAGCGGTGGTTTGCTTTCTTCCCGACAGTTGGGAACATATGCAAGTCAACATGACCCATAATGAGAATATCTAAAACTTTGATGATATTCGTCGTCACCTAGAGCTCGAGGCCGAGTGCCTTAAGGTTTTCAAGACTTCCAAGGCATATGTAATTGAATCAAACTCTCATAGAGTTCAAGCCTAAGAAGGGGAAGAAACATGCTCATCCTACTGCGCCTAAAGGGGTTGCGAGTGGGGGTGTCGACAAGCAAAAAAGGGGCAAACAAGGTTCTGGTAAAAAAGACAAAGCCAAGATGACATGATACAACTGTGGCAAGGCGGGACACTTCGCTCGTGAATGTACTGAGCCGAAGAAGGTAATTCCTAGTCTTAATCTATCCATGTGCTTAGTATCAAGTACTGTTTGTGTTGCTCATTCTCACCATATTCTCTCCATATGTGGATTGGAGTGGATTCGTGGAATATCGTCGCATTCCGGCTGGCAGAAGATTATAGTGTGGACGTGCTAGGCATTGGCACTTACAAACTGGAAATGTGAGGATGCTCAACATTGACCTTATATGATGTACTTTATGTGTTGGATGTCCGACATAATTTATTTTTTGTTTTATCAGTACTTCGTTTAGGATACTCTATTAGTTTTGAGAACAATTTTGTAATAATTTCGCATGGGACAAATGTATTTGGATATGCTTTTATTTCTAATGGTTTTACGGTTTTGAATGCTAATGCTTCTAGCGTTAATAGTAATGATTCTTATTCATTACTTGTTGAAAATGATCATGATAATGCTATTCAATGGCATGCTAGATTAGGTTATATTGGACAGGATAGAATGGTCAGGTTAGCTCGCTCATTCGTTAAGGTCAATCTACCCACTTGCGAACATTGTTAGCCGGGAAATCAACTAGAAAACCATTTAGTAAAGCCACTAGGGCAGAAACATCCTTGCAACTCATTCACTCAAACATCTGTGGGCCTATGAATGTGAAAGAAAGGTATGGGCGTTCCTCTTTCTCACAATGATAGATGAATATACACGCTTCGGGTACGCTTTCTTGATCTCTAATAAGTCAGAGGCATTAGAATGCTTTAGACGTTATTTGATTAAGGTCGAGAAACAGTTAGATAAAAGTGTTAAGCCACTTCAAATTGACCAAGGTCGCAAGTATCTATCTGATCAGTTTAAAGAACTATGTGAATAAAAAGGGATAATCAGGCAACCGACAATCCCTAGAACTCCGCAACAAAACGGTGTGGCGGAGAGGAACAAGACATTATTAGACATACTTAGGTCTATGAAAGTGCAGGCAAATTTGCCTATCTTTTATTGGGGTGATGCATTATTAATTGCGACGTATATACTTAATCATGTGCCTTTGAAATCAGTTCAGTCCACCCAATATGAAATGTGGACTAGCAAAAAGCCCGAATTGGGCAGAATACGGCCTTGGGGATCAGTAGCTTACAACACTTCTCATCAACACTTGGGCCCGAGGGATAAGAAGTATATCTTTGTAAGATATTTTGAACACTCCAAAGGTTATGTGTTCCTTGGAGAGCAACCTAATGGGACTATGGTGGTATTTGATAAAACTGAGTAATTAAGATCTGAATGGTTAATACATCTTAATAAATTAGATCATCTGAATCTAAAAAATTGTTTGATAACTAAAAAAGTGTAAAACATCTAAATGGCACTATTTTACCATTTTAACCCTTATTTAAAAATTTTATTTGAATGATCTTAAAATTTGAAATTGAAGGAGTACAATATTTATTGAGGTTATTTTTGTCCATAAATTTTAAATAAACTATTAAGAGACAGCTCTTAATAGTTAAGATTTGAGTTTATGTCTTAACGATTAAAAAGCATTAAGAGAAAAAAAATTACCAAACAAGATTTGTCTCTGACTGAATCAGAGGCAGGTGAATTAAGAGGCATTCAGACACAAACAAACACCACCTATATCCGAGATAGAGTCACGTGCCGAACCTTTATGAGATAGAGGAAGATTTGGGGGGCCCAACTCGTAAGTAGACACCGAAAAGGCTATCCTTCGAGCTCTTGTAGATAGTGGGAGCAGTGTTCTTCCATCGAATGAGGAGTCTCATGTTCCTCAAATGCGTAGAAGTCAAAGGGGTAACATTCCACATCGTCTCTTTAAGATTGAGTGGAATGCCTTGGTGGCTGATGTGCAAGATGATAAGGAACCTCGATCTTATCGAGATGCTCTATCATCTGCTACAAGCGATAAATGGATGATTGCAATGTAAGAAGAGATGGAGTCTATGAGGACTAATCAAGTCTGGGACTTGGTTGACCTTCCACTAGGGTGAAAGACTATTAGGAACAAGTGGGTTTTAAAGTCCAAAGCTCGTCTAGTAGCCAAGGGCTACACCCAACAACAACAAGAAGGAATTGATTATGAGGAAACCTTCTCACCAGTTGTGAGGTTTGTCTCATCCTAGCGATTGTCGTGCATTTTGGATTTGGAGTTGTATCAAATGGACGTTAAGACAACTTTTCTCAATGGAAATTTAGTTGAGGAAATATACATGAATCAAACAAAGGGTTTCATCATAAAAGGTCAAGAGCGCAAAGTATGCAAGCTCAAACGTTCTATCAATGGTTTGAAATAGGCGTCCAAACAATGGTATCTAAGATTTCATCGAGTCGTCATTAGTGATGAGTTTACGATGATCGAGTAAGATCATTGTGTGTATATCAAACGGTCCAAAGATAAAATTCTTTATCTTATCGATATATGTCGATGACATTCTGCATTTCTGCTAGCTGGGAACGATAAGGAGATGATTGTCGCTATCAAAGGGTGGATGTCCTCTAACTTTGAGATGAAGGACATAGGGGAAATAGCTTATACTTAGGGTTAAGATCTATAAAGACCGCTCAAGAAAACTTCTTGGTTTGTCACAAGAGACTTACCTTCAGAAGGTTCTTGAGCAATTCCAAATGAGCAACTGCAAACCCAAACACTCCTATCGCTAAAGGCGACGTCATTGGACCCGAGCAATACCTTACTTCTCCCGAGGAAATTAAGAAAATGTCCTATTACCCGTACGCCAATGCTATAGGAAAGCTAATGTATGCAGTTGTGTGTACTCGACCAGATATAACATATGCAGTCGGTTATCTCGGTCGTTATCAATCAAACCCTGGGATTGCTCATTGGAGGATAATCAAGAGAATCTTGCGATATTTGAAGGGTATTTTAGACTACATGTTATGCTATGGAGGATCGGACTTGCGTTTGATTGGTTACTCCGATGCTAGTTGGGGAGGTAACCGGTGGATGCACAAGTCAACCTCAAGATATGCATTTTTGCTACATGGTGGTGCCATTACTTGGTGTAGCAAGAAACAGACTTGTGTTGCTCTTTCGACGACGGAGTCAGAGTTTGTAGCATGTACGTCAGTTGTTCAGAAAGTCATATGGTTGAGGAGATTCTTCGAGGATTTTAGAGTCATCCCTCATGTTTCGGATCATGTGATTGTTTATTGTGATAGCACGGCGACCCTAGATTACACTAAGGACCCCAAGTATCACGACAGGATGAAGCACATTGACTTGAGGATCATCAAAGAGAATATAGCAAATAATGAGGTGATATTAGAGTACATGCTCACTGGCCTTGTGGTAGCGGATTCCTTGACGAAATCGATTCCAAAAGATGCTTTTTATAGGCATGTTAGCTCGTTAGGGTTTCGTAGAGTTTGATATACTTTCTTATTTTCTTGTATATCACTCATCATTTGGCTTGTATGAGAGATTCATTATTATTTCGAGACATTTATCATTTATGCGAGATTCATTTGTTCTTGGTTAGGGGGGATAACTCAACATTAAGTAACTAAGCCCCAAGGTTAGCAAAGGAAAAGGAAGTTACATTAGGGCAACAACTCCACTTATGATCGTGTTCTTTTAGCTCATATGATAAATTTTAGTAGTTCGCACAGTTATTGATGCATATTAGATATACACACTAAATATATGTCAACAAGTTGATTGGTTCACTCACACGAGCAATCACCATTAGCGCTTTGAAAAGCGAGCAAGGTTGAGACAGTTTATTTATTGACGCTTTGAGTATCGAGCTATTGATGCTTTAGATAGCAATCAATTGGCACTTAGTAGCGAGCAAAAAGAAAACATTGTCACCTTGGCATGTGTCAAGATGTGGTTAACTTGGATTAACCGAATATAATATGCCCCACCATCTGTATTAACATGTACTGATAGTCAGATACGAAATTTTACGTTCAGCGCTTAAGAATGTGAACAATATGTAAATTCGAGTTAGGCGCTTATGAAGCGACTGAACTAAGATCTGTATGGCATGATTCTAGGACATGTGCTCATATAGATGAAATTATCTGCTATGACATGATAACCGGACGTTAAATTTTAAATGTAGCGCTTTGATAAGCGAGCAATTTGAAATGTTCGAGTTAAGCACTCTAGGAGTGACTATACTAAGGTCCGCACAACAAGGCTATAGAATAGTATGTTCTGAGAGGGTTACATGTGCTTAGCGACCATGTAAAGGAGGTGAAAGAATGAATCCATGTTTCCTCACCGTGTGAGTCCTGTAGGACAATATCCTTATTCCTACATCAAGTACTCTTTGTGATCTTTGACTATACTGCAAAGACATGGATTAATGTTGCAACTTTGATTTCAATTCCTAAGATCAAGATTGATGAGACTATAAGACCAATTCTGGGAAAGCAGTTGATTCATTTTTTAGTAGTATTAGGGCAAAGGGAAGACAGTTTCGTTCTGCACTTATTGTCGACAACTATAGTGCTTCGATACCGATATAGTAATAAGTGAGATACGAAATTGACTTGGGCCCAAAGGTGCTTAAGTATAGCTCTATGAGGGATTAGAGATACTTAACTAAGTGAAAATTCAAATGTGTATGTGGTACTCTGAGTTTATAGGTTGTAACCTCTACGTGAACTAATTGAGTTTGGTGTGAGAGCTCCTGTACTGTGTTCTTTAGAAGGGATGATGCCTCTATGTTAGCCCTAACGGGTTTAATATAGAGCTCCCGCATTGCAGGTGAACTCAGCGGTCACACGGTTCGGCAGTTAGAGATTTACAGATTTTGGTTTGAGCTTTTTTTGGTAGATATGAAGATTACGTCGTCCCCGCCATGGGCAAATGGGAGATGTTGGATTTTGGGTATCCAAATGAGGCGCCCACGAAGGGTCTGACCCATTTGGTTTATTAGTCAGCTTGGCCAATTGACTAAGTCAAAAGCTGTTTAATATTTGAACGTTGCATGACTGGGAGTTGAAGGAAATACAGGGAAGTGGTTCAACCACTTCAACCTTTTAATACCCACGTCTCCTAAGTTCGTCATAATTAATCAAAGAGCTCTCTCAGCACAGACCAAACCCTAGGTGGATTTGGGCTCCGTTCTCATATCGTAGTTCGGAAACACCGTTGGGTTGTAGAGGAAGTACAATTAGAGGAGTTTTCCGCACCAAAGGCTTTCACGCTACTAGAGGTATATCTTTGGTTCTCCTAATATGTGTAAACATGTAATAGCGAGTAAATATTCCTACATCTCTAGAGGCAGAAACTGCTCCTAAATGGTCATACCAACGTATTTTATGATTTAACACTTCAAAATAAGTTGTCACATAATCAGAAAAGTTTTTCTCCACGAGCTGGATACAATCATATTGCTTTGACTTTAAGCTATAAAACAACCCAAACTACTCGTGCTCGCTCGATTAGAGGTATACTCGAGACCAATATAAACAAGCTAGGCCTGAGTAAACTTTCAAAGTTGTCATATCGAGCTTGGCTCCAATTCATTCTATTAATTACTGAGCTTTTAAGATTATGTAAAAGACCCAAACTCAGGCTCGATAAATTTAATCTTACTTGTGTTCAGCTTATGATAGTATCAATAGGGGATTCCTCGAGATCCGACTTGTTAGCCAAATGATTCAAATGCAAGCAATTAGCGTCAAAATCTGACACAAATTTTCCAAGTAAACTTTCCTCTCCTCCTTTTATTTGAAAAATCCCTATTCTGACAACCTCAGTTTGAAGGCATGGTGAAATATATTAGAATCTGAATATATTGGGAACACTAATTAATATATACTTGTACATGGGAAATAAGTGGAAGGTGATTAGGGGACTTATAAATTTCATTGCATTATTAACTATACATAAGATCTTAAACTTAGATATCTTGCTGATTGTATAATCATGCACCAAACTTATAGTGGGGACTTGATTAAAAATAATACAAGCAGCCTAGAATATTGCCAAAGTAGTAGCAAAGGAAGCATATGGGTCATGGCACTTCATTAGGCCACGTCATTTGCATACAAAGCGGGAGCATGTATCCAAAATGGAGCTTGGTATAGATGAACAATCCACTACCTCCCTCACCACCAGCTTGAAATCATGTAGAAGTTGGGTTATATTAAATTTTATGGAGTTAAAGAATTGTGATTACATGTGCAAAGCAGTGTGTAACCCAGTAAACTCTACAAAAAGAAACAAAGTGGAGAACAATAATGAACCTATCAAAAACCACATACCTGAAAGTGTGAACTGCTCAAGCAACGAGCTAACTGGCGGAATAAGGGTACCATACATCGCTGGAACTCTGGAGCCTGAGTTGCTTCTAAAACTTCCTCCAGCTCACTTAAGAACATGACCTCCTTCGAACTATTTGTAATCGGCCAATACTTTAATAATCCTCTTATAACAGTGTCAGCAAGCTTACAGTCTTTTTCCACAAATTGCGTAATGCAGTAAGATAATTGCTGATGGTACATGGGTATGCATTTCGGTTTGTGAAGTGGTATAAGAGCCCGAACAAGAAAGAGCTTGTGCTCTTCTTTCAGCGGCAAAGCAAACCCATTGATAATACTGCCCAAAATTTCTAATAGCTCTGCAATTCCGTTATGTTTCTCGGTCTCAAAAATAAAACGAAAGAATATGTTGTTGATTCCTTTCCGAATGAATGGACGGTGGACCATAAACTTTCCATATATACGGTGAAGAACAGTTTTCAAGTACTCCCTTTCTCTTGGATCCTCCGAATCAAAAAGATCTAATAATTTTAGAACAAAAGAGTGATCAATGTACCGCTTAGCCAGCTTTGCATCCGTCTCTGGTGATGCCACAAACCTGAGAAGGAATTCATACACAATTTGCAAGTGAGGCCATGCTGGATCCATCAAAGGCTCCTCTTCTTCCAAATCAAAACCTTCTAAGACTTTGTTCTCGCGAGCTTGAGAAGTGAGTGGTCTAAATAAATTTACAGATATCATCCTTACAATTTCTTGCATGACAGTTTCTGAAAATTTTCCATTTGCTGAAGTAACATAATCAACAAGCTCTACTAAAGTCTGTCGCTTGATGTCCTTTTCTTTCAGATTCTTTGTTGGGTCAGTAAAGTCGAACACGACGCAACATATATTCAGCTTTTTTATGAACAAATTCTGCTTCTCAGAGTTTGGAACATCTCTGAAACTAGGTAAGGCCTCGTATGAAGAAACTGTTGGATTTCCGTTCACCTTTGAATTTAAAGCTTGGGGAAGCTTGTGTCCCTGATTTAGTCCTGAATTTGAAGTAGAATTAAGATTATGCAGAGATGTAGCATTCAAATTCCCACCCCGATTACTCAGTACGTCACCGCTTCTTGAACTGGTAGAAGCATTCGAAGGCGAGGCGGATGATCCTCCATCACGATTCTCAGTTGACTTAGATGGCTTCTTCGGAAGCCTATTAAGTATCTGTTTGAACATAACTTAAATGGCAAACTACAATATTCCTTACCACAACCTAATAGCCTAACACCTTTGAAAATGCTTTCAGACCAGAATACAGATCTTCAATGGTAAAAGATGGATACTGGACTAGCTACAGCCAGCTGAAATTATTATTATTATTATTATTATTATTATTATTATTATTATTATTATTATTATTATTATATACGAGGAGGGTCTAATCCACTAGCAAAGCTTCTTATTCTCTCCACCACTGAAAAGCAACATGCATGCTATATATCATTTAAGTTCTACCGCTTTCAGGGTATGAATCCCCTTCCCATCTGAGAAGAACAAATCAAATCAAATCAAACAATTATGCACCACCCAGATTCAGAGCTAGATAGTAGGTACTATAGAAACCATTGAGAGTATTTACTAATGAATCCAAACAAAAATCCCAGTGTGCCTTTCCTTTGAAACAATAAAATAACGAACAAGCCCTTATTTTTCAGGTATAGTTATTTAACTTCCATTAGAAACATAAAACAAGTTCAAATCAGCAAACATAATTGAATACCATAATCTTTGACTTTTATATGTTCTTCAAAACAAGAGGCAAAAGGCAAGCTGTACACTCACCTAGTTTTTCTTTCCTCAGTTTCACAGAGATTCTAACCTATTATAGATCAAAAGAGAGCAAGATCCGGGCATGATCTACAATACCCGTATAGCATTCTTCACCATGGTTCACCTACAAACATATCATAACAAAAGAAAAAGAAAGGCCAATACTTAAAAAAGGGTAAACAGCATCAAATACTAATTCACAACATTACAAAAACTAGTGACCATTATTGGTACTTACATGAAGTTTTGCAGGTTCTTGAAGATAATAAAGATAGAGAAAAGCACATAAAGATTAAGTCTTTTTGCTTATTTGGGACACTGATCGAAATCTGAATACAACCCAACTGAGAAAAGAGAGAAAAGAAAGGAGGGTTGCGAAGAAAGCAAGAGTCTTTGGTTACTGGTGATGTGTTTGGTTCGCTAGAATTATTGTTATCGTTATCGTTATTGTTATTGTTATCTTCTCTTTCATTTTTTCTATCTGAACTTTCACTTTTATTTAAGCTTTTTTCAGAAATTTCATCCTCAAATCACCGCTCTTTAGTTTTCTCCAGAAAAGGAAAGAAAATTAAGTTTGACAATAATTGCCCTTGGGATAAGATAAATACTTCTAATCCCAATTCTCCACTGGCCACCTTGGATAAGAATTAGGGCTAGACACGGAAATTAACTCGTAGGAACAAGAAAAGCACATGTCACGCGCTTTTCTGATCGTGTGGCCCTTATCAAAATAATGTTAAGTTAAAAGGACAAATGTACATGGGTTGCCTACTTAAATATTCAAATCACAATCCTTGTTCTTCTGTCTTTTCTCTCATTTTTAAAAGGGATTCTGATGTTAAAATAATATTTTTCACATTAAAGTGGGACATATTTACAATTCGAGAGATCGTATAAAATAATTAATTTTTCATATAAAGATATTAATTACATTTTTAAAACGAACAAACACAGGACAAACTTAATAGGGTATGTGAGTATGTGACACACTTTCATTATCTCTGACACACATTCCAACCTTTAATGTGAAACAATTTGTTATGGCCCATTTGGGAAACTTTTGGATAGACTAAATTCACTTTTAATTTAAGGAGACTACAATTTTTATACGTGTTTTTAATATTTTTACATGATTCTCTCGATCACTATATGGTCATGTATGTAAGGGAGGAAAAATATCAATTCTTTTAATTTAAATATGAAAGTATTTTGGTGTTCAAACATTCTCTAAAAACATTTTTAAATAGTACATATTTAAATTCAAAAACACTTTTAGCTCAGACATAATATTTATGTGTTCGACTTCAACACTTTTGACAAATCTTTATATAAAATTATGTTCCATTCCCCACACTTATATTAAATTTGTCATTAATACCTTAAAAATACTTCTATATAACCAAAATTATTTTAATTTTCTTATAAAAATATTTTATTCACATCTCTGCCAAACGAGCACTTAATTTTTATAAGTTGGTCAACTAACTTATAAGTTGATTTGTACTGTTTGGATGTTTGGAATCAACTTATTTTTTAACCTATAAGTCATTATTATTGACAAGTAGCAAATTCTAGCTTATTTAAAAATGACTTGCAAGTCATTTTAAAGTATGTAGGATCAAATGTAAATACTTTTTTGCCCTTATTTTAGTAATCTTTACATCTTATATTAACTTACAAGTCATTTTTGTCAAACATCTTTACATTTTATTTTAACTTAATATCTTACTTACAAGCCAAACATTTTTATTTATAAATCACCGCTTAAAATAATTTATAAGTTATTTTAAGTTTTTAACTTATATATCATTTTAAAATAAGAAATCCTTGAATTCAAGTTATCCTTGGTTCAAGCCAATCCATTCTTGAAATGGGGTGGATCGGAGGAACTTTCTTTGGAGTGGGCCTCTTTAAATCCCTGTTTGGAGTGGGTTAAGTAGATAGGTTGTTGAGGGACAAATGTCTGTGGGACTAGCTTCAGTCAAATGAGATTTTCTTTTGTGGAGGAACATCATGTCTTTTCAAAATTATTTATTATTTCAACCCACTGATCAGCTAAGAAGGAAAGATTTATATCAATTATATACTATAAATATACTTTAATTAATAATAATAAAAACCAGCTAGCTCTGGCTGGATGACGTTAGAGGAAAGAGATCTTGCAGGAATAAGGAGGGAGGAGTGTACAAATAATACAAGCACCACAGTGTAGCAAATATAAGTCGAGAGAACAACACCGGAGGTACTGCTACAACAGCAAACCTGCCTGGCCGGTCAATGCTTCATTAAAGCCGTTTCAGTTTCAGATAATGGTGCTGCACAATAATGGAATGTAAGTTTCAAAACTAAAACACCTGGCTGTATCCAAAGCACTCACTAACCATGAAGAACCAAATACTCCATATATTTTGTCACCATAGTTGAGAAAACAGGTTGTTGTATATTTTTACATAATATCATATCTTATTTCTAGACACCAAGCTCAAACTATTGATGATGATGTTTTTTTATTTCATATTTACTATTATGTATAATTAGTTATTAGTTTAACAATGTGACGTGTAATAAAATTATGATAACAAATTTATACAATATTATTTCATTTTATACTACTATCATCAATTATAATACACGAATCTTTTGTGGAACAAAAACTTAACAAATGAAACTTGTTTATTATGAAATAGAGGGAATAATGAACCTCACCAAGTATGAATTTTAAAAAAAACAAAAAAAAACACACACTACAGAATCATTTTTTAAACATCATTTTTTAAGTCCCCAAACTTTTTATATATAAAAAAAAGACAAATCACTTTTATGTTAATACCCCTATATTAACAAAGAACTACAAAAATCAAGAGCGGTCACTCCCTCCCCCTCACCCTCACCCGGCGCCCGCCCCGCCCCCGCCCTAGCCCTATCTGCCCGTGCTTTAAAGCAATTTTTCGGTGAGCCTCCTCAGGGTTATGTTCTCATGACTGATAACTGAGGTGCCAAGGTAGAACCATAGAATTGTTAGTTGTTGAAGGTGTACATCCTCTGCAATGTAGCAGCAGAAGTATGGACCATCTCATCTACTTATCCATTGTGAGGAGACCATGAATCATTGGTAATTTGGGATACGCAGTTGACTCTGTTTGGTAGAATTTGGATTATGAATCAGTCAATCAAAGACTTGATGCATAGTTAGAGGGTGTTTAGGGTGGACAAAAGGCAACGAGAAGGATGGAGTTGGCCCCCAATCGTGTCATGTGGTCCATTTGGAGAGAACATAACAATGTTTTTAAGGGGAGTTGAATTCTTGATTGAAATGTGTGGTCCTTATGTTTAGTTGGCTGATCCATTTTAAGTTTGGTTTGTTTCCTTCGGCCATTCATGTTACCTGGCGGATGTGTTGTTTTTGGATTTTCTGGGAGAATTTTGCACGAGGGTACTCTTTAATTTCTTAGCACTTAGCAGTGGTATATGTTTATTTATATTTGTATTGGAGATGCTTCTGTTGCAGCAGAGAACTTAATGTTGATTCCTAGTACAGGTGCAGATCCACTAGCTATAAGTAGCTCGGGTTGTTTTCTTCTCTTTGTATTAAATACACAGCCAAGTAGGTGTTTTCATTTTCCTAATAATATAATGTTTCTTAGAAAAATATGTTGAAAATAATATATAAAAGGAAAATTGTGGCTGAAAGCATACCAAGTAAGTCCTCATAAGAATCTGTCAGCAGTGATGTATCCATCAGCAAAGGTGGTGAAAAAACTTGATCTTGAGCTTCCTCCATGTCAAATAGTGACCCATGAACATCAGAAACATCATTTGAAGCAGAAGCTGTTAGAAAACCATTAATGCGGTCATAGTCATGAAGCAAATCCATGTCGTTTAGTATATCTGGTAATCTGTCATAATCATTCCTAAAATGGTCATCTGGAGTGTCAGCTTGAGATACAAACAACCGTTTACTCCTCATTGTAACCGGTTTATTTTCTGCGCGAAGACGAGAAAATCCTGCCCCCGAAAGTGGTAGAAAGCAGCTCTCAGAACCATCATTAGAATGACTATTATCTTGAGATGATTCCGTATTGCAGGATTGCGTAAACAAAGCTGCTTCTCTGACAGATCTCTTTAAATTCTGGGTATAAGAATTGTCTTTGTTTGCTGAAAGAAAAGAAACGGGAAAAAAGTTATTTAACAATACAAATGCAAATCTGCCTGAAAACTATAATGGACTACAAAATGAAATGGCTTGTGCAACCATGAGAAGTACAAAAATACAAACCTTGTGATGAAATATCCATGAGATTATTTGAGTGGGGCTGGTCCAGCGAGTTCTTTTCTATAACATCTGATTGGTTAGTCTGTGCTGTTTGTCGCTTATGTATGTTCCCACCTTTCCCAGAAGAATTTGGTGTCAAACTAAACAGTGGTGGGAGTTTCAAAGCAGGGGGACTAGCTGAATTTTTTTCAAGTTGAATGGTTGACAATCTTGAAGTCACATCAGAAACCTCATCACTGCTACTTTCCTGGACAATTCAACGTCAGTTAGTTCAACAGATGCAGTTCCAGAAGAGCCTGGACATTAATAAAGTGAGTCTCCATGCAGCATATAGCATTCAGAAAATGATTACCAATGATCTTCCACTACTCTGTGCTTGGTTAGGTGAGGTTGATCTGCCATGATGATTAGTCATCAAAGGAAGGTTGGACGAAATACTGTTCACTTCCTCTGTAAGCTCCGATATCGAATTCTGTATTGCAGGAGCCACTTCCTTCAGTTGATTGATGAGCACCTGCACACGGAAAGAACTTCTGTAAAGGGAAAACAATTTCTTTAATGTCAACTAGACTTGGTATGCAAGCTACTATCTCAACTCTGCAGTCAAAAGCTATGTAAGCATTTTCAAAACAGCTTTAAAACTATTAAGAAAGGGTAAGAATTTTAATGGACAAAAAACTTCACACATTTTCAGTTAATAATTTACCCAACAGCAAGCTCAATTAAAAAAAAATAAGTAAACAAATAGATTTTGAAGGATATTTTATTTACTTATACATATTATGCTTTAATGACTAACAAACTCTATAAATTGCAAACTATGCATACATATGTTTAATGAAAGTTAGTCATAATAAAAGAGCAAGTGAACTTCATAGCGCATATATTCTTTTCTCTTACAGAAGAAATTAACAGTATAGCAACAAGGAACTAATTTTGTAGAAACAAGATACATCAAGTATCTAAAGAAGTCGACCTAATCTGCTGATAATTAAGAGAGAGAAAAAGCTCGGTCCAACAACTTAGGTTTGCAAATATAGAATTTTCGTAAAACATCCTTCGTCCTCAACCATGCCAACCAGGAAACAGACTTTTTCCGTCAATTACTTCCCGTGACGAAAAAGAAACAATTGATTGTGTCCGCAGAAGTAGTAGCATAAGATCAAACAATTATGATGCATCAGATAATAATGAAACCAAACAATTGTTGAAAATAACGAAAGAAATGTGGCCAGACGAAAAGATGATACAAGGTGAAATGGCAAGGTTAGATTTCCACCCCAACAAAAGGTTCATAATGTACACAAATCAATCTCTTACCTGTATGCTTGTTAGATGTTGTCGATGTTCAGAAAGAGTAGCAGCCAAAGATTCAGAATGACCACTTGTACCACCATTATGTGCACTGCGTAGAAGCTCCGGACCCTCGCCATCATTCGCTTTTGCCTACAGAGACATTTAATGATATTACTGATATAAACAAAATACATGTTAGTAACAAATATGCCAGCAAGCAGTGTTTAAGACTAAAATTTAGGCATTATGAAGATGAAATTTATTGAGCATAAAGGTGCCTGATTATGTATGCCAAACACCTCTGTTATTTGTATTACAAAAATCTTGCGTATCCATCATCCTCCTTCTATTTACAAATAAACCTCTGCCAGGCTCCACTACTATAATTTAATGAAACTCTTTCAACTTTTTCCCCTTCTGCTATAAGTTTTAGACTACTAATGCAGTATTTTGCTAGGTAATTGAATATTGGTAATATATATTTTGAAGGGTAGTTTTATACTGTTAATAACGCCAGAATTACTTATCTGAGAAAACAATAACTACTCTAATTTCCTACGTCTCAATTTTGCCTATGCCTTTAGATTGAGTTCTCAAATCAATTTTATATGAGTTACCAAGATCTGTTTGCATAACTTTTTTTTCTTTTAGTAAATGTATTTACATACCTTTATTTAAATTGATGATACATTTTATGCAAGTCCTTAGATTCTGAAATGTGAAAGGTGGGCAAGTCCGATGCCTAGGCACATACTAATACAAGTATTTAATCCTTGTAATTTCAATATAACATAGCTTATAATTCCTCACTTGATCCTTCACCGTGTTGAATAAGTATGTTTACTTTAGTTATTTGACTCAAATCAACAATGCAAATATAACTCCTCACTGTCACAAGTTTACCCACCTTACGGTAAAATGTCAAAAAGTACCATTATTTGCCACAAAGAGCTCAACCTAAATTATAATTTACTGCTGGGGTTAGTTAAGAAACACCGAAAAAAGGATATATATATATATATATATATATATATAGTCCGGCTCTCTCTAGCGAATTGGAGGGAGCGAACTAAGAGCGAACCGGCTATAGCGACGGTTTTTTCCGTCGCTTTAGCATAAAAACCGGCTTTCTATGCTATAACGACGGAAAACCGTCAGAGTAGCCTCGTTTCGATTCTTAGTTCGCTCCTTCCAGATTAAGCTAGAAAACGGATCAGATATATATATACACCAAATGATGTCCTTGAACACTTGACAAAAGTTTAAACTTTACACACATAATATTACCAGATGAAGTGACTGTTTATGAATACGTTGCAAGGCATGTGTCCATCGCCTCAGAACTTCAGCTATATCAACGGTGGGGTGGCCTCTTCCACTTCGATCATCAACTCGAGAAAATTTTTCGTCGTTTCCTTGTAAATGAGGATTCTTCTCCTTTTCTCTATTTGCATTCGTTTGTGTTCCATCATTTTGATCTTTGTCGTCTGATTGTGCTGAATCTAGATCAGCAGGTAGAATTTGTGTACTCTGATCCATAGCTGCTAGCAAAGATGATCCAGAGATACGATACCTGAATAGGAGATGTCCCAAGTGAATATGTAGCTAATGTCACATATTACATGTGTAATTCAAAATAATATTGCATGGGATATTACCTATGCTCCCGATGAGCTATTAGGTCCTCAATAGGGCCAGAAGCAAGAACTTCATGTTGACCTGCACAGAGTAGTAAACATCAATACTAATATGGATATCATTAACTGAGACAAATTAGCAATAAGTGGGATGTATATTTTGTATGGATGACAATATGGACCAGTGCTATATTTGTGTTCCTTCTCTCATCATATCTATTAAGTAGAGAACTTGTCCACCTCTTAGAATACATCCTCACAACGCATTGCAGCCAAAAAAATTAGAGAGAAATACAACCCATACAAAAGCTAAACATTTGAAAATTCCTAAAATGTTCCCTGAAGAGAGTACATAAATTAGTCTTTCAACGCAAAAATAAAAATAAAAATGGTTGACCAGTTGTGAATCACTTCAGCAGGTGAATAATAACCACGTAGATAGCAAATAATTTGCAGGTGAAATACAAGCTAGTGCCTATCTACTTTTTCGCTTGCATATGATTATTTTCGGCCTACCCAATTAGTTTGGATAAAAGGCATTGTTGAGTCTAGTCGAGTGAAGAAAACTTTATGATGCTTCATAATGAGCATACACAATTTCATGATAAAACTAGCACGCTAAGGAAAAATATTAATGAGCACACACTTAAACCAATTTTATTGAAAGACAAAAAAAATAGACTAACCCCTAATTTCAACAGACTAATTAAAATTATGAAATGCTAGTACTCACTCTTACGAGATAACAAAGAGTCCCACAAACGAGTAGCTCTCTGAACCATATGAGAATTCTGACTTGAGCTAGATACAAGTTCATCCCACAGTTCACCTTCCAACTTCACTTTGTTCCGCAAGTCATGCAACTTTTCCAGTTCTTGCTGTAAATAAGCCTAAGTTCCACGAGTTCCAGAAAAAGAAAACACTTATTCAACTAAGGTACAAAATGAAGAAAAGCAATATCGATTCACCCCAATGAATATATAAGATTTACAAAGTCCTCCACAAACAGTAAGCAAGCTTTCTCTCTTACCTCTTCAGCACAAAGGCCACGAAACTCTGCAGTCATTTCATGTGCCAAATTTGACCACATAGCCTGTCTCTGCACTGCTGTCTCTGCATTTTTCAGAAACCTCCTTCGCTCAAGTGCTATTCTAGCCTGTTAACAGAGGAAACAAAATTCAGGCTACAGAAGGATGAATATTTCCTTTAAAAATTAACCAAAAGCAAAGTTCATAACAGTAATCCACTTAGTATTCCACAGAACTTTAAGAAGTTATACAAAGTTTATTAATATTTTGATTTTTTTTCATTAATTTTTAAAAGAAGAGTAATACCTTTGTTACAGGAAGTAGTGTAGCTGCATGGGAGAAAGCTACATCGGTCAATGAAGTTGGCAATGGGTTAGAAGCTACATCAGCTGCAAACGTTCGTCTATGAACCTCTCGCAAAGCATGCAAAGAAAGTTGCCACAGAAGTTCAACAAATCTGCATAAAACATATTAAACTTGTTATAGACTTCACCTAAGTTTGCAATAGCCATCAACCAGAGCACATCCACGGATTTATGTGCATTAACAACTCATTAGTAATATAATCAAAGTCTCATTTCCATAGCACAAGGATAATAGAAAGATACGCATGAAATGTCGTGCCTATGCATGCATAACAAAACAGCAATATTGTAGAAACTGCAAATAAAGGATTAACTTTCATAACATATACTTGCAAAATAAAAATAAAATCAATCAAGAATTTCCTCCACAACCAAAATACCTTTAATTAGGCAACCTTGGGAGGTTGAGGAAAAAAGGAAAGCTAGTGACATATAGGAAAAAAAAATTATACAAGGTGTGGTTTGAAGGGCTCACTGATGCAAACTAGTATGCTAAATTTGAATTAAAAAATAAATAAATTATTTTTTGATGGCAGAAGAACCGTGACTACCCAGAAAATAATAAATAAAAAACATGGGTTCGGAAACAAGAAAATTAAACCTAGATGCAGAACCAATGATTCAAATGATAAACTCATGCTTATGATTAACGTTGTCTCTCTCGTATACGCAAATAGATTATGTAACATATTTGAGCCAATTCTCTCTGCATTATTATTACGAATGGAATACTGCTTTAACGGAGAATTCTGTACATCCTTGTACCTATAACAACCTAAGGGGATACGCGTACTTGAGTTCTATTGGTGACATTCTTAGTAGAATCCAGCATCAACTAATACAGCTTTACAAGAGATCAAAGTTAACATATGATTTCCTTTTGACAAAAGAGTGTGAACAACATCCAAAAATTCCAACACTTCTTCTTCTTTGCGGACTTCTAAAAGAAAACAACACAAATAATTAACATTTCAAACCTTCTCTTCATACTTTTGCTGATAATACATTGATCAAACATCCAGTGTTTAATTAGGAAGTTTCACAGAAAATAATAGGGGTATGTAACTTGAGAAAAAAGAACATAATCTCATAGATATTGAATTGAGACTCCTGCTCCTAAATTGATGCACATCTTAGATATATTTTCTCCTTTTGAGGTGAGCTCAAAGCAAATTGCACCTTAAATTATGAGATATAGATAATCAAATTACGCCTTAACTTATCCCGTCGATACTGATACATTTGATTCAGTTCCAAACAAAATATAAAAGTAGCATGTATTTCAGTAGCAGAAATAAAATTCAGAAGTCCAAACAAGCACCTCAACAAATTTGCTTATATTAATGAAAGCAAAACAAGAGCCATGTCAATCAATTTTAAATACAAAACAGATTCACCAACTCACCTGGGTCCACAACAAGTAGCAAGGGAAGAAACCCTTGAATTGCTCCTCGGGAGCGCCCCTTGTGATTCCAGCTC
This sequence comes from Panax quinquefolius, assembly GCA_020205615.1. Lineage (NCBI taxonomy): Eukaryota > Viridiplantae > Streptophyta > Magnoliopsida > Apiales > Araliaceae > Panax > Panax quinquefolius. Next base: position 25,183,071 of record CM035169.1, on the reverse strand, counting down.
GCTTATAATTCCTTGAACAACCTAATTAAACCAAACCCCCCAAAAAAGGCTGGCATTACGATCAAACTCATAGAAAAATACACATCAAAAGCTGACCAGCATAAATTATGCCAAATGGATACAAACTAACTAAATTACCTTTCGAAAGTCGCGAGATTGTGCAGAATCAAAAATTGGCCAAACTTTATCAAAATCCTAAAGGATCTCAATGTTAGCAAAAGTTATAACAGATCAAGCTGCAACTGAATTTGATGGAAACCTACATACATATAAATCCCAACATAGAGAGAAAAAAACATACTTTAGCGGATTGAATTGGGCCTCTAAGGGAGGATAAGATGAAATAGAGTAGCTGCTCGCCCAATTTAGGGTTAGAGTGACGAAAGAGTCCGACCCGAGGGGTGCCATTGTTGGCTCCGACCCCGATGATCGACGGATCCAGACCTAATAATAAACAGTTAGTGTACATTGCACTCTCCAGCTCAATCTCTCTCCTTTTCTCGATCCATCGTCATCACCACGGCTACCTTTTCTCTCCCTATATATACTTTATCTCTTTCTATCTCTAAATATCTACAATTTGCTCCCCTCCTCCCTCCCTCCCTCCCTGTAGTCCTTGTGCTTCTGGTTGGTTTTTGCCGATTTAAGTTTGCTTGAAATGAATTTTGTGCTTTTTCAAAAATAGATCTCGATTTGAATAATTAAATTTCCTTCTAATAATTTCATGTTGACCGGTGCGCTTTTAGAGGGGCAATGGATTAATTTTTAATGTTTTATTTTGTATGTGTTATTTTCTGTTTTGCTTGATAATGTGTACTCTTTTGTGTTATGTTTTATTTTTTTTCTTTTATCTTTCCGTGTATTATTTTATTTTCTTTTTAATAAAAATAAATTTATTTTATCATGTTGACATGAATAAATAAAATAAACTTAATAGTAAAGACACCAACTGAGTCGAAGACCATTGGTAACAAAAGTTATAATAAATTATACTAATAAAATTAACGAATAGATACTACATGAAGAAAGTAAATAAAAGTAAATTTTATCTATAAAGTCAAAATTAACTAAGAGGGTACATGAAAAAAGAGAAGTAGATTTTAGTTCCTTTTTGTTCATCATTTTCGTGCACAAACTGGAATAATTGAGGTATTAAATTTGAGATATCAAATCATTATATTATTATTATTATTATTATTATTATTATATGGAAAAAGGTAAATACCTTGTTTTAAAAACTTGTATTTGTGTTGTCATGCCAAAATTGATGTAAATTCTTTTAAATTTAGACAATACAAATTATAAAAATTGTAAATGATATAAAATGTAAAATTTACATATGAAAAATGATGTAAAATATTTCATATTAATGTTTAAAAGTCAACCTTAGTCTTAAATAGGTAGGAAAGGTGTATAAAATAATAACTACTACTATTAATTAATCAATAAAAAATGAGAGGAATATAATTATTATAGAAAACATGCTTTAGTTATATCTACTTCTGGTTGAATATTATCAAGTTCCAACTTGTTCAAAGCCGGCTGACATTCTTTTGCAGCCTCCTCAAGAAAATGGGCTGAATTTGAACATATATTATTATTATTATAATTATCTAATTCGTATTTGAGAATTATAAATTGATGTTTAAATTATTATTGAAATGATCAACACAATTAATTTTGATAAAATTTCCTATCGACTTATTATATATGTAAGACCCTAAATTTTTAAATAAAAAGAATTTTCTTTATTTATTATTTTGAAATAGTAAGGGTTGATTTGATTAATGTGGATAGTTAGGGTTAAATACTTAAATATTTCAAAATAAGCAAGTGGTTATAAAATATTCATTATTGTCAGGGAATATTCGTTTGGTGGTGGAATATTAGATCTTTTTCGGAATATTCGACGAAATGCGCATGTAAGCCGCCGTGGGCCCCATAACGAAAAGCGATTGGATGAAGAAACGACAAATATAAGTTGTTTTTAAATAACGGCGTAGTTATTTGCAATTATCACTTGTTGGAATACCTTGTGGTTAAAACACACTAATACGGCGTTGTTGAAAGCAAAAGATTACCAGTATTGCACCAATTATTGATTCTTACGTAAGAAGGCACTACTCAATAATGGTTCTGTGAATTATCGCTCAAAGATTTTATCGAGTTAATAATTCTTTGTGTTGATATTTTATATTCTTTGTTGTTTCAATAATTGTCATTACACAATATTTTTCATTATCGAAGCTAATAATTCATATTATCCGAATAATATTATTAGATAACATTATTGGCAATGTCTAGAAAGTTCGCATCAAGGAGAGGTTTGGTCACCTAATCAATTGCGGCCAAGAAGAAGAAATTTTTATCGGAAGCCCCTCTTCCCTGAACCCGCCGGTTGTCAATATTGTGATTCGTAATATTATTTGTGAATAATTAATTATTGATTTATATGATGAGGAAAATATTGATTTTATGTGGATATAGATGGAGAAAATTTTTAAAATGACAATTGTTGAAAATTAATATTTTATCTTTTCTCGATAAAATAATTCATTTAAATATATTATTTTAATAATATATTAACTGGTGATATTTTTACAACGAATGTGGGATATATGAGTATACGAGGAGGAAGAGTATTTTTTTGTTGCAATAAATGTTTAAAACATGTTAAACATGCTCATGGACCCCATTTATCGATCGAAATTTGATTATAAATTGTAAAATCGACCGCTTATGGATTTCGGTCAATTTCCATTTGGAATTTGGAAAAACTTTCTTCGCAAAGTTGTAGAGAATTGAATTTTCTATAAAACTCGCGAGATTCGAATTTTCCGATAAAAGGGCTATTTATTATGAATTATCAAGTTCAAGCTCCAAAATAATTAATTTTGAAGTTTTAAATATTTTTTTACAAAAACGTTTTTTTCCATGTGTGAGGCATGTGTTCAATTGCTGAAATTCAGATTCAAAGGTGTGCGTGAAGATTTTATATATATATTAATATTTTAATAAATTTTCTACTTTTTTGTTTCTAAGATTTTCCTATAAATAGGTGCTTAGGTTAGAATTGAAAATCACACCGTAAATCAAGTTTTCTCTCTATATTATCGAGCGTATTCTTGTGAGTATTTTGAGTATACTTTGAGTATTGCTAGAGCAAGTAAAGTTCCCTTCAAAGACTATACCCTTGTGATTCCAAATTGTAAGATTGATCTTTCGAGGTGTGGATATTATTTTTTCAGTAATGATATTATTTCTTCAATATCATTATAATCGAAATGTTGATCAAGTTTTTATCAAATTTGGAACTTTTTCATGTTCGGGGTTACTATTCATGGAGTTCTTATTCATGAGTTACTATTCACGAGTTACTATTCACGAAAGTTACTATTCACGAGTACTATTCATGAAAGCGTGAAGATGTTTTTGTGGAATTTCTATCTTTTGGTGCTTCTGAGTTACTATTCACGATACTAAGACTATTCACGATACTGACTTATTCATCTAAAAATAAAATTTCTTCTTTTCGTCTAAAATATATATTCGGATACTAACTTTCGATCAGATCCATGTTTTGATCATTCTTGAATTTTACACCACTATGATTATTTTTGAGGTATTTTTGGACGTGGATAAAACCAAGTACTAATCCTTAATCCTTAATCCTTGTCATTTTGTTTCACCGGATTCGCTTTTAAAAAAAAATATTTTCATCATCCCTACCTTAAATGATGATATTATGGAATATCTTTGGCCCGTAGTGCAAAGATGAATGATTTCAAGAATATCTTTGGCCCGTAGTAAAAAGATGAATGATTTTCGAAGAATATCTTTTAGTGCAAAGATGAAAGTGTTTAAATGAACATGACTAATCGATGAATATCTTTCGCCTCAGAAAAGTAAAAGATGAATATTTGATTCCAGATGTATATCGATTGATGTTACAGGATAAAAGATAGACGATGAACTTTTAAATTCATACATAGAAGATAGTAGTTTGCATTCTCTACTTAACTCTTCTAATGAATTATTATTTCACTGCGAATATTGATTTAAAATTTGTTGTCTATCAGATTCTATTATATTTTTCCCTCGTCAAGACTAACGATAATTTGTCAGATATTATCTTAGTCATAATATTCTTTATCGAGCTAGTTGAGCTCACCCTTTTCCTTTTTGTTCCATTTTTCTCGTGAGGCTAGAATATAATGAGTATTTAGCCTGGGTATGGAATGAAGGTTTTAGAAAGGATTGTTTAGTAGTCCTCACCATTTTGTAAAATAATGTATCAATAAATGTGATGAGGATTTATTTGAGTATAGATATTGTCTGTAAGATAATATTTGTATTCAAACTCACAGCTTTTATTGTTGTAATAATAAAGTTGTAGTTATTTCGCATCTATGATTGACAACTCGTAATGGGTGATGTATACCTATTTTGGGGGCGCCACAATTGGTATCGAGCTTAGGATATGATCTCCAAGCGGAGATCGGGAATAGAACTAGAGGGGAGAGACGAGTAAATCCTTCGCTAAAGGTGTGTCCTACCTAAGCTTATTTGTTAGTTGGTCAAGATATAGGATATTATGTGATATATTGATTTCTTAATTAACCCTTGTTTTACGACAAGATTTGAGAATGTCGACCGAGAATATTAACAATGGAAATGAGACCGTGGAGACGCTCAGACTCACCAACGAGGAGAACGGCAACAGTCGGGCAATGTTCCTCCCGTGAACAACAATACCATCGAGAAGATGATGAACGAGGGATGTTTAGAAGTTTTTGCAGTTCATCACGCAAAATCGCATTTGTGGAGACTCGTGTTCAAAATATGAGGAGGAAATGATAAGAATTCACGGGTTGTCACAACCAAGCAGCTCAAAGAGTTGGGACCACCGTAATTTAAGGGAAAAGCCAGATCCGATCACGGCGGAAAACATGGGTCAAACAAATTACCAAGATATTCGATGTCTTGGGATGCACGGAGGAACAGAAGGTTCCATTCGCCACCTTTATGTTCCGTGGCGAAAGGCAGATTTCATCGGTGGGAGTCTCGGAAGCGCACTCCATCCACCGCACTCAAGATGTCTCGGGAGACGCTTTTGAGAGTTATTTAATGACAAATACTTTCCCGAAAGTGTTCGGCTATACGAAGGAAGTGGAGTTCATCGATTGGAACAAAACAACACGGTGTCTCAAAGACGAGGCAAAGTTTGCAGAGTTATCCTGTGTTCAGACCTCATTTGGTGGAGAATGAGGAACGATGACGCGGATGTTTTTAGAGGTTTGAAACCCCAAGATACGTCAAGATCTCATTTCTCATAAATTTTTTCTTTATTCAGATGAAGTTCAAACAGGCTCAATTATTAGAAGCGAGATAACGAGTACGGTCAACCGAGGACCATAACCAGATCGTACTCGTAGATAGCAACAATGTAATAATAATGATAACCATGTGAGAAAGAAACAGACGGACAAAAATGGTTACCACTCGTGGTAATCATGGCCATATGAAAATGTAAGAAGCGAAATGAGGAGATTTTAAAAAGAGGAGATTTAACAACGACTATGTGAAGACGACAGCACGTCTTAAAAGAATCGGTTCTAAGGGAGGAGAACGACCACCCATTATATGCTACAAATGCGGAAAAGAGGGACATATCACCCAAACCGCCCAACAACAATTCAAGGTATGCTATAATTGTGGAAAGGAAGGACATATCGCCGAGATCAGACATGCAGAATAAACCTAGTTCAATGGGACGGTGACTCAAAAGATCGTCTCGTAAAAGTCAAAGTCAACGATTCCCGGAAGAAGCGTTTGTTGGATCGGTCATAATGCGAGGAACCCAAACGAGGTGATCACGGTAAGTTATTTATAAATTTCTTGCGAAGTTTATACCTTACTTGATAACGGGTATACCCATTCATTTATCTCTCCCGCATGTGCTCAACGCTTAAACTCGACTCAGGAGAAATTAGACTTTGACCTATCTCGTGGAAACTCCGTTAGAGAAACTTTCATCACATCCAATCGCTTATAAATCTTGTTTGATTCAAGTTGGCACCATCACCTTACCGTGACCTTATCTCTTTAAAGATACTTGCTTTTGATGTGATTTTAGGGATTGATCGTTAACTACTCATCATGCCAAAATTGATTGTTTTCGTAAGGTTGTTAGTTTTCATATTCCTAACCAACCCGTTGTATTTAATTCAAGCAACTAAACCATTAAAATCAATCACTATCATATCTAATCATAAAGCTATTCGCTTATTGAAAAACGGATGTCAAGCTTTCTTAGCCCATGTTATGGATTTGAATAAAGACACGCCAAATTTGAATAATATTCCGTTGTTATCGACTTTTTCCGATGTATTTCAAGAACTTCCTTGGCCTACCCCCGTAACGTGAAGTTGAATTCTTTATTGATCTTGAACCCGTACAAAGCCCATTTCTAAAACCCCATATCGAATGGCTCCTATTGAACTTCAGAGTTAAAGGTCCAACTACGTGAATTGTTGGACATCGGTTTCATCTGGCCCCAAGACATCTCCTCGGGGTGCTCCTGCTTTATTCAGTAAAGAAGAAAGACGGAGTATGCGACTTTTGTATCGACTATCGGGAATCGAACCATGTCACTATCAAGAATAGGTATCCTCTACCTCGATTGATGACTTGTTTGACCAATTGTAAAGGGCACAATTCTTTTCAAAATCGATCTTCGCTCGATATCATCATCAAGATTAGAACCGAGGATATTCCAAAGATCGCCTTCGTAACTCCCCAGATGGCATTATGAATTTTAGTTATGTCTTTTCTGACTAACTAATGCTCCCGCGCTTTCATGGATATGATGAACCGAGTATTCAAGGAATATTTCGATCAATTCGTTGTTGTCTTTATTGATGACATCCTCATATATTCCAAAAGCCGTGAAGATCATGAGCACCATTTGAAGTCGGTACTCCAAAGGCTTCGTGAAAACCAACTATATGCCAAATTGAAGAAATGCGAGTTCGCTCGAGGAAGTAGCATTCCTTGGGCACGTGGTGTGTCAAAACATGGAGTATCCGTTGATCCGCCAAGATCAAGCAATACAAAGTGGGAGCAAACCAAGTCCATGATCAAGACGTAGCTTTTTGGGCTTAATTGGTTATTATCGAGATTCGTGGAAGGGTTTTCTAATCGCTACTCCATTAACTCGCCTAACTCTAAGGATACAAAATTCGCTTTGGAGCGAAGAACGCGAGAAAAGTTTCCAAGAGCTTAAGAGGAGACTTATTTTAAGACATGTTCTAACAATACCATCCGGTTCTGGATGGATTTGTTATCTCACAACGATGCTTCGTGCAAAGGGTTAGGATGTGTTCTCATGCAACGTGGAAAGTCATAATTTATGCCTCGCGACAACTTAAAGAGTATGAGAGGAATTATCCTACTCATGATCTAGAGTCAGCAAGCAATTGCCAACGCTTAAAGATATGGAGGCACTATCTATATGGGGAGAAAGTGGAGATATATTCGCACCATAAAAGCCTTAAATATTTCTTCACTCAAAAAGAACTCAACACGCAATAAATGACGCTGGCTCGAGCTATCGAAAGACTACGACCACCACACTATTCAATACCATCCCGGTAAAGTTTAACGTGGTAGCCGACGCATCGAAAGTAGAAGATCATACGCGGAACGAGAGCGCGATGATGTCAAGTATACGACAGAGCCAACTTTAATAGAAAAAGTTAAGGTCGCTTCAAGCCACCGAATCTTGAGCTTATGCATATGAAGAAGAAAGTACAAGAAGGAGCTATTCCTAAGTTTAGAATTGATGAAGAAGGAATACTTCGAGTCCACTCTAGACTTCAGGTTCCTAACGACTGATTTGAAGTACAAGATTATGATGGAGGCTAACAATACACCATTTGCAATCCATCCTCGAAGTACTAAAATGTATCGTGATCTTCGACATACATTTGGTGGAACAATATGAAGAGAGAGATTGCAAAGTTTATCTCAATGTGTTTAACTTGTCAACGTGTAAAGTGAGCATCTAGTACCTAAGGGTCCGATTGTAACCACTGAGATTCCGGAATGGAAGTGGGAACACATTACCATGGATTTCGTTACGGGTCTTCCTACGGTTTCTCAAGGCATCAATGCTATTTGGGTTATTGTTGATAGATTAACCAAGTCGCGCCATTTCTTGCCGACACGGAGACTTATTCCTCGAACGCCTTGCTACAGAGATGACGTGAATGAGATTGTGAGGTCAGCATGGCATGCCCGTATCCATAGTTTTGGATCGTGACCCAAGATTCACTTCAAGATTTTGGGTAGCTTGCTGCAAAAAGCTATGGGCACGGATTTGCGATTTAGTTCTAAGATACCATCCCCAAACAGATTTTAAGACAATGTGAGACCCCAGATTTTATCAATAAAGATTTAAATTTTGTCAAAATAATTTTTAATATTATAGTGTGAATTTGAGATAATATTATAGTTGTGGGTAGATTTATAAATTTTGCAAAGTATGCAAGTGGTTATATTATATTCGATTGGCTCTGGGGAATATTCTATTAGCAGGAATATTCGCATAACTACCAATCATTAGTGGACCCCATAATGTAAATTATCATTTGATCGAGAAAACGACAAAAATATTTTATTGAAATAACTATGAAGTTTTACCGTGGTTACCGCTGAACTACTCGGTAGAGTAAAAGTACAAGAATAATGCGTGGTCGCATAAGAAAGCATTACCAGTATTGATTATCGATGCTTTATGTGAGAAGTCACTCGGTTTGATTCCATTATCACGATTAATAATATGAATTATTATAATGATAATGACGCTTTTGTTTTATTATTCATTATTAACGTAATAAAATGTAAACATCTTTTATATAAAATAGAATACTTTATTAAAGTTATTCTATAAATAATATATTATATTTTATTATGCATAGTGTCAGATAAGTATTTTTGTATAGTGTTTCAGATAAGATTGCATAAGTGTTTGCATAGTAAAATGTTTTTATATAAATAGAATATATTATATTTTATTTAAAAGATTTTTCTTTAAATATGGACCGCCGATTAAAGTAAATCAACTGGACCGCTCATGGATTAGTTACTATGCATTCCATTTTCTATATAAATAAGCTCATTCCTTCATTATTTTCTTATTTAATTCAAACTCTAGAGAGAAATTATAGAGAGAAGTTTATAGAGAGAATATTATAGAAAGAAGAAGAGTATTTCGCTACTTCACTACTTCTATATTCAGCCTTTTACTAGTGAAGGGTGTTATTCTTTCTTCTCAAGAGAACTTCCGTTATTCCATTCATTATTATTTCGTTGAATAACCGTAAAAGTGGCATACCCTATACATAACCTCGTGACACGCCAAGATACCCTATACTTGGTGAAATCCTTATGTTATTCCATCGCTTATTATTCTCATTGAATAACTCAGATACGCTGGTTTACCCTATACTTGGTGACATTCTTCTATTATTCTCATTTTGAACATCCCGCTCAAGTGTTTTACACCGGACCGGTTCCGCTTTTTATTATTCTCGTTGGAACATCCCTGCTCTGTGTGTTTTACACCGGACTGGTTCCGCCTTTTTATCATTCTCGTTGAATATCCTATCGTGTGTTTTACACCGGATCCGGTTCCATCTTTATTATTCTGGTTGAACATCCCGCTGCTTGTGAATTTCACCCCGACCGTTCCGTTATTATTATTATTCGTTGAATAACCTCGCCCATGCGCGGCACCGCATGCACGGTGATTTCTTTTGTTATTCCATTCTTTATTATACCCAATAAGTTAAAACTTTGACTTCTATACTCCATGAAATTAGTAGAATATCCTCGATATTTGCGTTTCATCCAAAGATCTTTTCATGGAAATATTCTTCCGATCATTCTTGAATTTTACTCTACTTAAACAAAGATCATGTCGACAATTTGGACGTTAATAATTCATGGATTAAATAATTCTTGAACTTGTTTTATTGAATTATTATGTCATTGTCATCATCCTCATGTTATATTATGTTATCTTCGCTTACGCAGCATAGATGAACTTAGTATGATTATGACTGTGGATCATTCTAAGATAATCACGACTTGATATAAATGATGTGACAAAAGTCCTCGCGGTTCTGTAATGCAATGATGGATAGTTTTTGGTATGATTATGACTGTGGGTGATTCTAAGATAGTCATGACCATTGATAATTTGATGAAAATCCTCGACCGCGTGGGTATGTGGATGATTAGATGTGGTGGTTTATTTATTGTCGAGTCTTAATGATAAAAATTGATGAAAACCTTTTAAATCCTAAAAGATAGTAGATTTTATTCTCTACTTGATTTTTTAATGGATCGCTTATTCCACCGCAGCTTAAACCGGGTTGTTTATTGTATTTTATCGCTTAACATCTGAAGGCTAATGATAATTTATTCGCATTATCTTAGTCATAATATTTCTTATCTGGCTAGTTGAGCTCACTTCTTTCTTTCACCGCTTTCTTCGTGAAATGAGAACATAATTTGGGACTTAGCTCTGGGAACGTAAGTAATGGTCCAGAGGATAAGATTAGTAGTCCTCACTATTCTCGTGAAATAGTGTGATAATAGTTGTAATGAGGACTCCTTTTGAGTTTGTATAATATCTAGTAGACAATATTTGTATTCAAACTCACGCTTTATGTCAGATTGCATACTTACGGCGTTAGGTTAAGAAGTTCAGATTTGAATTTATGTACCATGTAAGTGGCGACTCCAAGACGGGTGACGATACCTAATTTTGGGAAGCCACAAGTTGTTTGAATTTACGTACCGTTGTTAGTGGCGACACCCAAGATGGGTGGACGATACCTAATTTTGGGGGTCGCATTAGCATAATCGAGAGGACTATTCAAACTCTTCAAGATCTATTAAGACTCGTGTCCTGAGACTTCAAGGGCGTTGGGATAAGTATTTACCATTGGTGGAATTCTCCTACAACAAAAGTTATCGTGCAAGTATAGGTGTGGCTCCATTCAAGCATTATACGGACGAAAATGTCGTTTCTCCAATATGTTGGGATGAGGTGGGTGAAGCAACATTGTTGGGACCCGAAAGTTAGACGTATGATCAATCAAAAGATCCAAATGATTCAACAACGATACAACCAAGACAAATAAAAGAAGAGTTATGCGGATCTTCATCGAAAGGAGACAAGATCGAAAGGAAGGGAGTTACAAGATTAAAAAAGAAAGTTATGCGGATTTCTTCATCGAATCGGACGTGGAATTTAGATATGTAGTATATCGAATGAGTCACGTTGGAATCGATGAGATTGTTGAGTTGCTCCAAAGTGTCATACCACAAGGAAGGAGTTACAAGATATTTGGGAAGAAGAGAGGAAAGCTCAATCCACGATTTATTGGTCCATTTCAAATTCTCGACCGAAAGTAGAAATGTAGCCTATAGACTTCACAAGCATTCTCCAAGTATGTCTCGTGTTCATAATGTGTTTCACATATCCGTCACTTCGTAAATATGTGAAAGACCCGAACCACGTTATCGAAGTTAATCCGACGAGATACCAAGACTTAACGTATTTAGGAGGTACCCGCCAAGATCTTGGATAGAAGGAGCACGTCCCACGCCAAAAGGTCATACCACAAGTTAAAGTTTTGTGGAGGAATCATGCTATAGAGGAAATGACCCGAATCGGAAATCTGAAATGAAAGCGAGGTATCCTCACCTTTTCAAACACAGTACACGTGACGCCAATTTCGAGGACTAAATTTCATAAGGAGGAGGAGGTCAGAAGACCTCAAATTTTTAAATAAAAAGGAATTTTCTTTATTTATTATTTTGAAATAAGAAGGGTTGATTTGATTAATGGATAGTTAAGGGTTAAATACGCAAATATTTCAAAATAAAGTGGTTATAAAATATTCATTATCATCTGGGAATATTCGTTTGGTCGTGGAATATTCAGATCGCTTTCGGGAATATTCGTACGACTGCCAAGCCAACAATGTGTGGGCCCCATAACTGGAAAGCGATTGGATGAAGAAAACGACAAATATAAGTTGTTTTTAAATAACGGCAGAAGTTGTTCGTCAATAACATCGCTGAATACCCGTGGTTAAAACACACTAATACGCATTGTTGAAAGCAAGAAGATACCAGATTGCACCAATTATTGATTCTTACGTAAGAAGGCACTACTCAATAATGGTTACGTGAATTATCGCTCAAAGATTTTATCGAGTTAATAATTGTCGTGTTGATATTTTATATCATCATTGTTTCAATAATTGTCATTACACAAGATTTTTCATTATCGAAGCAATAATTCATATTATCCTCAATAATATTATTAGATAACATTATTGGCAATGTCTAGAAAGTTCGCTTAAGGAGAGGTTTGGTCACCTAATTGCGGCCAAGAAGAAGAAATTTTTATCGAAAGCCCCTCTTTCCTGAACCGCACTCGTCATCAATATTGTGATTTCGTAATATTATTTGTGAATAATTAATTATTGATTTATATGATGAGGAAAATATTGATTTTATGTGGATATAGATGGAGAAAATTTTAAAATGACAATTGTTGAAAATTAATATTTTATTTTCTCGATAAAATAATTCATTTAAATATATTATTTTAATAATATATTAATGGTGATATTTTTACAACGAATGTGGGATATATGAGTATACGAGGAGGAAGAGTATTTTTGTTGCAATAAATGTTTAAAACATGTTAAACATGTGATGGGACCCCATTTATCGACCGAAATTTGATTATAGCTTGTAAAATCGACCGTTTATGGATTTCGGTCAATTTCCATTTGGAATTTGGAAAAACTTTCTTCTGCAAAGTTGTAGAGAATTGAATTTTCTATAAAAACTCGCGAGATTCGAATTTTCTGATAAAAGGGCTATTTATTATGAATTATTGAAGTTCTGAAGCTCCAAAATAATTAATTTTTGAAGTTTTAAATATTTTTTTTACAAAAAACGTTTTTTGCATGTGTGAGGCATGTGTTCAATTGCTGAAATTCAGATTCAAAGGTGTGCGTGAAGATTTTATATATATATTAATATTTTAATAAATTTTCTACTTTTGTGTTCTAAAGATTTTCCTATAAATAGGTGCTTAGTTAGAATTGAAAATCACACCGTAAATCAAGTTTCTCTCTATATTATCGAGCGTATTCTTGTGAGTATTTTGAGTATACTTTGAGTATTGCTAGACAAGTATGCAAGTTCCTTCAAGACTATACCCAAAAGATTCTAAAGCTAGTAAGATCGATCTTTTCGAGGTAAGTGGATATTATTTTTTCAGAATGATATTATTTCTTCAATATCATTATATCAAATGTTGATCCAAGTTTTTATCAAATTTGGAACTTTTTCATGCTCTGGGTTACTATTCATGGGTTACTATTCATGAGTTACTATTCACGAAGTTACTATTCACGAAGTTACTATTCACGAAAGTACTATTCATTAAGTCGTGAAGATGTTTTTTGTGGAATTTCTATCTTTTGGTGCTCTGAGTTACTATTCACGATACTAAGACTATTCACATATACTCTGATTATTCATTTAAAAATAAAATTTCTTCTTTTCGTCTCCAAAATATATATTCGGATACTAACTCGATCAGATCCATGTTTTGATCATTCTCTTGAATTTTACACCACTACGATTATTTTTGAGGTATTTTGGACGTGGATAAAAACCAAGTACTAATCCTTAATCCTTAATCCTTGTCATTTTGTTTCATCGGATTCGTTTCTTTAAAAAAAATATTTTCATCATCCTCACCTTAAATGATGATATTATGGAATATCTTCGGGCCCAGTAAGTAAAAAGATGAATGATTTTTAAGAATATCTTCGGCCGCCAGGTGCAAAGATGAATGATTTCAAGAATATCTTTGCCCGTAGTGCAATGATGATGAATGTGTTTAAATGAATACGATTAATCGATGAATATCTTTGGCCTCAGTAGTGCAAAAAGATGAATATTTGATTCCAGATGTATATCGATTGATGTTACAGGATAAAAGATAGACGATGAACTTTTAAATTCATACATGTAAGATAGTAGTTTGCATTTCTACTTAACTCTTCTAATGAATTATTATTTCACGTAATATTGATTTAAAATTTGTTGTCTATCAGATTCTATTATATTTTTCCTCGTTGAAGACTAACGATAATTTGTCAGATATTATCTTAGTCATAATATTCTTTATCGAAGCTAGTTGAGCTCACCTTTTCCTTTTTGTTCCATTTTTTCTCGTGAGGCTAGAATATAGCGAAAGTATTTAGCTCTGGGGTAATGGAATGAAGGTTTTAGAAAGGATTGTTTAGTAGTCCTCACCATTTTTGTAAAATAATGTATCAATAAATGTGATGAGGATTTATTTGAGTATAGATATTGTTTCAGAAGATAATATTTGTATTCAAACTCACGCTTTTTATTGTTGTAATAATAAAGTTGTAGTTGTTTCTGTACCATGTATTGACAACTCAGAATAGGTGATGTATACCTATTTTGGGGGCGTCATAATATACTTGTTTTGATTAAAAGAATATGTAAACTAAAATAAAATAGTGACATGCATAATATGATGTCATGGTTCAATAGCGTATCTAAGGGTGTAAACGAACCGAGTCCCGAATCGAGTTGCTCATATTTGGTTCACAAAATTTATCGAGTATTAAATAAGGTTTGTTTGAGACTCATTTAGCTACCGAGTCGAGCACAATTTCAAATCGAGCCTGAACAGTTTGGATTTTTCTAACGAATATGATTCGAGTATCAATAAAAAATTATAATATGAGGAGTTTCGAGTAATTTATCGAACTTTAAAATGTGTTCATATTTGACTCATTTATATTTTGAGCCGAGCTCAAATCGAATTTTTTGTCGAGCGAGTACAAATCGAGCCCGAACTGTTTGCTTAAGAGTATCAAGAAGGAAAATGTTTTAAATGTCATGCAACTTTTTGGTAGCTAGGAAGAAGAAGTTTTCTTAAGTTATAACAAAATTGTTTTTGTTAGTTGAAATTTGAAAAAATAAAACAAAATAATTAGATGAGCAATTCTTATTTCCTTTCGACTAATTTAAATAATTCAATATATTTGTAAAGAGGATAATAATATTGTTGTTACAAAACACAAAATATTAAATCAAATGAGCAATTTTAGAAATTCACATGACACAATTTGTTCTCCAAGTCTTTTTATTACTTATGTTATATGTGTACTAATTTTATATTTTTTTTTGGGCACAAGTTTATATTTTTATTAATTCAGGTGGTTTACTTTTCTCTGTTTTTTTGTTACATATTTCTATATTGTTACATCTATCTAATAAAAAACAAATAATTTTGAATTTTCCGTTCACTCAATAAATTATCTGGACCGTTTAAAGTTTGAGATAATTGTCCATATAGTGCCAGAGGCACGGGACCCAACTAGTATTTCTATATTTTTTGTTTGGGTCCTTTACATAAGTATACAACAAATATAAAGTAATTACAATAATAGTGCATCAATCAAATAATTACAAAAAAAGTGTAATTAGGACCCATATTACAAAAATAGTACAATTCACATTAATAAAGAAACCTAAAATCAAGAAAAATAACTGCCATAATTAATAATTCAAATTCAAATTCAAAAATTTGGGATCTAACAACAAAAATAAATTCAAATTCAAAATAATAACAGTCACAACTATTTTCCAAAACCCAAAAACTACAACTATTTTGTACAACAACAAAGGACATCCATTATCATTTTCTCTCTTCCTCCTCTAGTACCTTCTCCGCTCCCAACCTCATTTCTCTACTACAACCATGGTAACCAATAAAAAATAAAACACTGCATAAGGAAGAGAGAGATAAGAGACTGATGTGAAATGTAATATTGATAACCAAACTTTTGTACCAAGGTAACCAAACATTTATATCAAGGTAACCAAACCTTTATACCAAGGTAACCAAATCTACCTTCACACATGCAGTATGAATTTGTTACCTTGGTCTAAAAGTTTGGCAACCAATTTCATGAAGGTAAATAAAAATGTAACACCGTGACAGAAAAGAGATAAGAGAATGATGTGTGATGTAATATTGATAACCAACCCTTCGTACCAAGGTAACCAAACATTTATACCAAGGTAACCAAAGTAACGAAGGTTTGTTTACCTTGATCTGAAGGTTTGGTAACTAACTATACTAAGAAAAAATTTAAAGTGTAGAGGTTGATTGGTTACTTTGATATGACAGTTTGGTTACATTGGTATGAAGGTTTGGTTACCATCATCATCCAGTATTTGAATAAACACATTCAACACATCAGAATGGACTTTGAATTGGTAACTTAATAAAATTAAATTGGTTACCTTGGTCTGAAGGTTTGGCTATCAACTACACTATGAAAAAACTGCAGTTATGAATGTGAATTAGTTACTTTGGTATGAAGATTTTGTTACCTTGATACGAATGTTTGCTTACGCAAAATACGACTTATTTTTTCCTTCTTTAAATCTCAACTCACTCTCACCAAATTATTACCCATAAACTCCCCCCACTCAAATTATTAACAAACACTACTTATTAATTACCACCTTCTCTTCTGGTGGCTCATGCGCGTCTTTGTTTCATCTTCAAATTTCAACACCACAATTAATGAAGATCAACGAAGAGAGTCAAGGATGGTGACGCGGCAAGGTGCAGAGACGTCATGGCAGAGTCTCGTGGAACGCTAACGTGGATCTTGTGGTACCCAATTTCCATACCCGATGCACCATACTTTTACTTGTGGTACTCAATTCGGCAAATATGTTATCTCGAACTATAGAATATCGTAGTAGGAGGAATGGCGTAAAAGTCAAGATATGGCGACGAATAGGGTGCTCATCTGCTAAAACCGAACCTGAATCGAAAAAAACCGAATCCCAGCATCGATCCGAAATAATCGAAAAACAAGAACCTAAACCCATCAATTACGGCTTTTGCATTGCCTTCGATACATATGGTGATCGATTTTTTGGTCTTGTTTTTGGTAATACCCGCACGATGACATTATTTATAATTATTAATAAATAATAATAATTAAATAATTTTTTTAATATATTACCAATTTTTTTTAAAACTAAGAAATGCTTAATGTGTTATATGCAAGTAAACCGCAGCTTTTTGAGACTTTGAAGTTATGGCCTTTAGCCTTACGCGGTTATGTTATGCCTTATCTAGTTGCTTAGTTGGCTAATGGTTCGGTCCTAACTAACGCCTCGCCTCGCTTTGCTTCAATGTTCATTGGTTGTCTTGTTTGTATACTTGTTGTTTATGTATAATGTATTGAGTCTATCGACTTTCGAGTCCTCGACACTGACAAGATATTGTTTAATATTCGATTTTCGACACTTGACAAAGATATTGTTTAATGTTTAAACAATAAACACTATTTCATTAACAAATTAAACAATATACAAATCACATTCATATTCACAGATGCATAAATCAACAAATTAAACAATATACCATGAAATGAAACCAATCAAAGTCATAACATTCACTAAAATCATTCACTGTATTAACATTCAGTCCCAAAGATATTCACTCATTCATCGTAGATGAGATATTTACCATCAAACCCCTACTTCATAACATTTTAAAGACTAAAGTCAAAACAACACTCAAATTAAATGCGTAGAAACAAATGCATTTGCCATCAACCGCAGTGAAACTATATTACAATTCTCTTCACTATCAAGTCTATTCTCGAACAAATCAACCATATTACATATCCAAGATTGATTCATAAAATTCTCGCAATTTTTAAAAGACAAATGTGAGCAAATCATAATTTATTAAGAAGAATTTAAACTACATTACAAAAAAATAAATAAACAATACAATGTGATGTACCTTTTTCAATTTCTTCAAGGGATTCTAATTTTCTTCGATGTCAATTGTTCGTTGCTTTCGAACGGCCAATCTTGAGCACAAATAATTCCTTGCACCATCCTAGAGATACTGAGCTTCTAAAGGAATCTTCAGAAATGGGAATCGCTAAGACATCTCTAGCCATACAGAAATCTATGAAGTATATGGATCTCCACCAAGCTAAAAGGTTAAATTTTTTCATCTTTTCTTTCAACTCGATCCTTTAAATACATTTCTAGCTCACAACTGAACATCCTCAACATGTTTTCAAACAAGTCATCAATTTTCTTTTTCCTCGACATACTTTCTACTAATGATGAGCCACCACTTCGAGTTACGCCCAATTCCCACTGAGTATGAACGACCTTGGGACGATAAATGATTGAGATTATAATAATGAACAACTCAAATAATACATCTTTAGCCCCCTAATCATTTTGATTGCCAAATCACTTTCTTTACCATACATGTGATTAAATACAAACTCAACGTAGTGAACATAACAACTTGTTCATTTTATCAACATCCCCCAATATTTCATTAACTTGATCTCATCCTCATAGCATTCGATAATCATCTTCATCTTCCATTTCTTTAAAAAATCAACTTCCACAAACTCAGCGAACAAATCCATTGGATGTAACTTATAATGTGCCGTAGATTCAAAGTGTTAATTCATGTAAGTGTTTCAAAAACAAAATAATTCTTCTCACATTACCCCAATCCTCCACCGCTGGGCCACCCTTCATTGAGATCATTTCTTGTTTAAACAAAGGATCCTTACTCTCAAGCCTATTAAAAGCACGCTCAAAATGTCGAAAGCAACATTCAACATCGAATAAGTGGTTCCATCTAAGTAGAAACATCTAGATTAATGAAGATTTATTTTAATTTTTTATTACCAAATATTAACATCTTTCAACCCATCAACTACGCATTAAGTTTAAAATATGAAGAACACATCTAACATGAATGAATTTATTCTCACAAACACTATGTCCCCATACTTGCAATTGATTTTTTTAAATAAGATATCGCAACATCATTTGAATCGGCATTATCAACAAAGCTTATAGTAAAAAACTCTTAATCCCCATTCTATTAAACAATTCTCAATTGCCATTCCAATGGCCTCACCCTTCGTGGACTCAAAATTGGAACAAAGTTTATAATTTTTTTTTCTCAATCTCCATTTATCATCAATGTAATGAGTGTCACAACCATATAATTAAGTCTACGCATTGATGTCCATGTATCACCAGAATACATATAAGATGAGTTAAAAATGGATTTTAACTTCTTTTTCTTCCATATATATTTTAAAACAATCTCTTGTAATTTGTGTGACGTGAAGGAACATTGAACCTAAGACATGCTGAATCACAAAACTTCCAAAGACAAACTTCCAAAGACAATTCTAGCCTCATCATCATTATTAGCACTTGCATTATTTAAAGTTCAAGATCGCTTGATTTCTTAACTCCACATTTGGGGGTAATTTTACATCTCTATTGTGAGCATTTAGACCACTAATCCCATTATTTTTGGACCAAAGACTTTAAAATAGCTCCACAATAATATTTAGCTTTAAGCATTTAATTAAAATGAGCCCAAATTTTAGCAACATAGTGATTTCAAGTTGCTCAATTTACCTTTCCATTCTTTATTATTTATTCGATTCCACCGGTGATTGCCTCGTTATTTTCATTCTTCAAACCATTATAAAAATTTTATCAATAAAGATTTAAATTTTGTCAAAATAAATTTTTAATATTATGGTGTGAATTTAAGATAATATTATAGTTGTGGGTAGTATTTATAAATTTTGCAAAGTATGCAAGTGGTTATATTATATTCGATCGGGTTCGGAGAATATTTGGTTAAGCAGGAATATTCATACAACTACCAATCAATGGACCTCATTAACGTAATTATTGTCGAACAAAATATTTTATCCATGAAATTAGTGGAATTATTATTCTTTATTAAAGTTATTCTATAAATGTAATATATTATATTTTATTACGCATAGTGTTGCATAGTGTTTTCAGATAGTGTTAAATAGAATATATTATATTTTATTTAAAAGATTTTGCTTTAAATATGGACCGTCGATTAAAGTAAATCAATACTGGATCGCTCATGGATTAATTACTATGCTTTTATTTTCCTATAAATAAGCTCATTCTTCATTATTCTTATTTAATTATGAAACTTGTAGAGAGAAATTATGTAGAGAAGCTATAGAGAAAATTATGTAGTTAAAGATTCTTTAAAAAGTGGTATACCCTATACATAACTTCAGATGAAATCCTTATGTTAAAATCCATTGGAATAACCTGTGGAGATTATACTTGGTGACATCTATTATTCCGATCATTCTTGATGTGTTTTACATTTGGACCGGTTAAATCTTTATTATTCTCGGTTGAACATCCTGTTCGTAGGTTTTGAGGACCGGGTTCGTCTTTATCATTACATGTCGGATCCGATCTTTATTATTGACGTTATGTAATTTCATTCGTTGGATTAAATAATTCGCATTTCGGTGATTTCTTTTGTTATTCCATTCTTTATTATACCCACCAAGTTAAAACTTTGACTTCTATACTCCATGAAATTAGTGGAATTGATATTTTCGTTTCATCAAGATCTTTTTTTACAAAACAAAGATTACGACAATTTGACGTTAATAATTCATGGATTAAATAATTCTTGAACTTGTTTTATCAATTATTATGTCATCATATCATCCTCACGATATATTATGTTATCTTCGCTTACGCAAGACAGATGAACTTAGTATGATTATGACTGTGGATCATTCGGTATAAGATAATCACGGCTTGTTATAAATGATGTGATAAAAGTCCTCAAAGGGTCTGTAATGCGTTGATGGATAGTTTTTGGTGTGATTATGACTGTGGGTGATTCTAAGATATAGTCACGACCATTGATAATTTGATGAAAATCCTCGACCGTGTAATGCAGGGATGATTAGATGTGGTGGTTTATTTATTGTCGAGTCTCAACGATAAAAAAATTGATGAAAACCTTTAAAACCTAAAAGATAGTAGATTTTATTCTCTACTGACTTTTTAATGGATCAGATATTCACCGCAGCTTAAACCGGTCGTTCTATTGTATTTTATCGCTTAACATCGTCAAGGCTAATGATAATTTATTTTGCATTATCTTAGTCATAATATTTCTTCTTTGGGCTAGTTGAGCTCACCCTTTCTTTCACCGTTTTCTTCGTGGAATGAGAACATAGATTCGACTTAGTCTGGGAACGGAGTAATGGTCCGCAGAGGATAAGATTAGTAGTCCTCACTATTCGTGAAATAAAGGTGATAATAGTTGTAATGAGGACTCCTTTTGAGTTCAGATAATATCTAGTAGATAATATTTGTATTCAAACTCACGCTTTATGTCAGATTGTATACTACGCTTAGGTTAGTAAGTTGTATTTGAATTTATGTACCATGTAAGTGGCGACCCAAGATGGGTGACGATACCTAATTTTGGGGGTCACCGCTGGTATCGTAGCTTAGGATACGATCCCTGGCAAGCTAAGATGCGAGATAAGAACTAGGAGGGGAGAGACGGAAATTCCTTCGCTAAGATGACCTACCTAAGTTTATTTGTTATTTAATTGGTCTCACGAGTATAGGATAATATTTGATATATTAATTAACCCTTATGTTGTGGCGTTGTTTGGAAATGGCAAATTTGAAAATATTCACAATGGAGTGAAATGACCGCTTTGTGACACCTTTAATCACTAATTAGGTTAACGCAAAGGTCGACGAGTGAACAAATTAGAGATATCCACGTAGTGAATGAAGAACTAATTGTTGCACCCAGCTAGTCTTGCAGAGGTAGCAATTTGAGAGTGAGGAAGAAGAGGAAGAAGAGGAACCCGAGGAGAATTGGTTAAGAAATTTACGATCAAAACTTAGAATTACAAAATCGTGTTCGTGAGAAAGAAGAAAAGTTGAAGAATCTAAGAAACTGTCGTGGAACAAAGGGATACAACAATTCAAAATTGGGTTACCCGATATGTGATGCTCGAACAAAATCACGCTGCGCAGGTGTAAGATATTAAAGTTGGAATCTAAGAATTTAAAATCAAAGATCGCCTAAAAAAGAAAAACAACTCGAACGAAGGAGAATAAAGCGATGCATGGGTAAAAGCTACACAACGCGTTGATAGTGTAGAAAAGACGTCCGATCCAATAAAGCCAAAATAGATGAAATGGACTTTGCTGACAAAGAATTGGAGAACCCAACATCGAATTTTAATTACCTCATGCATATGGCACAACCCGAATTCGATATGGATCGAGAATAATGATTCAAATCATGGATCGTGAATGTGAAGAAACACTTAAGGGTGGAATGTACCCTATAGTAAAAGTCAAACTCTTGTAATTTAAGCGAGTAGCGTTTGTCGAGAAAACCCGAACGGTTATTACGGGTAAGTTAATTATAAATTAACGCGAAGTCTATACTTTATTCAATACAAGTTCTACCCACTCTTTTATTTCACCTAGTTGTTCAACGCTTAAATTTGATTCAAGAAGTTAAACTTTGACTTATTGGTTGAAACTTCGTTAGTAGGAACCTTCGTTACCTCCACTGTTTTTTAATCTTGTTGTTTCAAATAAACACTTTCACGTTACCTGTCGATCTTATCTCTTTGAAAATATTTGCCTTTGATGTAATTTTCGGAATCAATTGATTAACTACTCATTATTCTTTTTGTAAGGTTGTTAGCTTTCATATTCCTAAACAACCCTGTTACACGAATTCAAAGTAACCAAACCCTAAAGTTAATCATTGTCATATCAAGCCATAAGTAAAGAGCCCCGAACCTTTCGTTGTTGACTTCCTTGTGTGGAATGCACCGATGATGACTTTCTTTCAGAAGGCAACATCGTGAATGAAGATGGCAAGTTTATAGGTATCATTGTGAGGTGCTATCTCAGTTAAGGATATAAGTCACAGTTGGTATCAATGTGACGTACTATCCAAGTCTTGGATGAGAGTCACAGCTTTTGAATGATATTTCTATTATTAATAAATTTCGGCATATTCTTGAAGACTTCTTAGCCTACTTAGAGCGTGAAATCGAATTTTGTATTGACCCCAAAGACAAAAACCCATTTCTTAAACCCTCAAATATTTCTTCAACTAAAAGAGGATGCATTTACGTGGATTATGATGAAAGTCATAATAAAAGCATTGGACTAATGAAAATCATGGGTATACGTGGTATTAGTAAGTGTTATAATGAGTTATGTTGGTTAGTATGTGAAAACATGAAAGTTTCTTAGAAATCACAAAGAGTTGAAAATCGATTTTGGTGAAAACGTAATATGAAATTCAATTGACCATATCTCCTATTATATTTTGAATTTTGAATGTGGTCAAGTCCTAGAGTTAGATCTATGAGTTACCTAACTAATCCAAGTGGAATTACTGGAAAAGGTGTTGTAGATTTTTGTGTGGACTGATTTTAGCAAAGGAGTGCAAAGCTGCAAAAACCGAAAAAGCTTCTGCCATGATTTTAGAGAGGCTGTTTCGGCCACTTAAATTATGAGAAAAATTCTGGCTTTTTGGGACATGAAAGTATATGGTATAAGGAACATCCTGTCCAAAAATGAGCTCATTCTGACTTAAAATGAGCAAGTTATGACCATTTCAATATTTAGGTTTTTCCGACGAAAAACACTATAACCGGAGTTCTATAACTCCGATGACCATGAAATTTAAACTGGAAGCTCACGTTAACATGTGTAAGGTCCTGCCAAGATTTGGGAATTTTTGTAGTTAAACTTGAGGTAGCTAATTTCTTAAGGAATTAATTAGAAATTGATTTTCGAAAAATAGTAAATGAATTTTAAAAATTCCGAAAAAAATATATTTTCATTATGGGACTATATTATGCTAAATCCCAGAAAAGAAATATTTTTGGGACTGATTTGGTATTTTTCATGAAAATAGTTTAGTTACTTAACATATGAAAGTTAAATATGTTATGTGAAGTAACAAAGTTGAAAATAGGATTTTATGGCCAGAGGATCCTATATGTAATATATGCATATTTTTTTGATGAGGGATTTGATAATTGGTGATGATCTCTTATGAGTATGGCATTTTGAATGATTAAATGCATTATATCAGAAAGCGTAAACAATTGAGATAAATTGTTTATAAATTTAAGAAGTTGATTAAAATATTGTTGTAATATTAATGATATTAGATTATGAGATTATTAAGTGATTGATAACATGGGGATATTCTTGATCCTCGGATAAATTATATTATAAATGTTTAATATTTATCCTTTATCTCATTTTGATTGATTCTTTATATCATTATCCTCATGTTTATATTACGTTGAAAGTCATCTGTGGCCTCAGAAGGCATAGATGGACTTGGTATGATTATAACTAGGGATTGTTCTAAGATAATCATAACTAGTAATGAATACACAATTATCTTCGTCAGTAGTGCATGGATAATTTGTGGTCGTGATATTAATGAATACACGATTATCTTGGTCAGTAGTGCATGGATAATTCGTGGTCGTGATACTTAATGAATACACAATTATCTTCGTCAGTAGTGCATGGATAATTTGTGGTCGCCATACTAATAAATACACAATTATCTTCGCCGTAGTAGTGCATGGATAATTTGTGGTCGTGATACTAATGAATACACGATTATCTTTGGTAGTAGTAGTGTATGGATAATTTGTGGTCGTGATACTAATGAATACACGATTATCTTCGCCAGTAGTGCATGGATAATTTGTGGTCGTGATACTAATGAATACACGATTATCTTCGGCCAGTAGTGCATGGATAATTTGTGGTCGGATACTAATGAATACACGATTATCTTCGTCAGTAGTGTATGGATAATTTGTGGTCGTGATATTAATGAATACACGATTATATCGCCAAAAGTAGTGCATGGATAATTCGTGGTCGTGATACTAATGAATATCTCGGCCCGTAGTGCAAGGTGGATGATTCGATGATATGGATTAATTATCGAGTCGAGTCTCAAAGAATGAAATATTAATTCATGGATGTGGTAAAAGTCATCTTCGTCAGTAGTGCATTGATAGACTTGGTATGATTATGACCACTTGATTATTCTAAGATAATCACGATCAGATTAAAAACACGAATATCCTCGCCAAATGGTGCATGGATAATTCGTGGTCGTGATACTATTAAGTCGCGCCTCAAAGATTATTGGTTTTCCGGTTGTATATCTTCGGCCAGTAGTGTAAAGATGAATTGTTAATGAATATCTTCGCCTGGATCAGGAAGATGAATTTAAATGATAAAGGTATTCAAAGTATCCTCACCTCTTTATCATACTGTGCACGTAATTCTAATTTTGAGGGCTTAAATTCCATAAGGAGGGAGATTGTGAGACCCTGATTTTATCAATAAAGATTTAAATTTTGTCAAAATAAATTTTAATATTATGGTGTGAATTTAAGATAATATTATAGTTGTGGGTAGTATTTATAAATTTTGCAAAGTATGCAAGTGGTTATATTATATTCGATTGGTTTGAGAATATTTGGTTTAGCGAGGAATATTCAGACAACTACCAATCATTGGTGGACCCCACAATGTAATTATTCATTTAATCGAGAAAAACGATAAAAATATTTTATGAAATAACGGCGGAAGTTTTACCGTTGATATCGCTGAACTACTCCTGTAGTAGAAAAGTACAAAGAATACGTGTGGTCGCATAAGAAGTACGAGATTGATTATTGATGCTTATGTGAGAAGTCACTCCGTTTGATTCCATTATTGTCGATTAATAATATGAATTATTATAGCGATAATGACGCTTTTGTTTTATTCGTATTATTAACGTAATAAAAATGTAAACATCTTTTTATATAAAATGTAATACTTTATTAAAGTTATTCTATAAATGTAATATATTATATTTTATTTTATAATGCATATAGTTTTGCGTAGTGTTGCATAGTGGTTTGCATAGTAAAATGTTTTTATATAAATAGAATATATTATATTTTATTTAAAAGATTTTGCTTTAAATATGGACCGTCCGATTAAAGTAAATCAACTGGACCGCTCATGGATTAATTACTACGCTTTTTATTTTCCTATAAATAAGCTCATTCCTTCATTATTTTCTTATTTAATTCATTGAAACTCTAGAGAGAGAAATTATAGAGAGAGTTTATGAGAGAAAATTATAGAAAGAAGAAGAGTATTCTCGCTACTTCACTACTTCTATATTTAGTTTTTTACGGTAAGGGTGTTATTCTTTCTTCTTGAAGAGAACTTCGTTATTCCATTCATTATCATTTTGTTGGAATAACCCGTAAAAGTGGTATACCTATACATAACTTCGTATATGCAGATACCCCTATACTGGTGAAATCCTTATGTTATTCCATTCTTATTTATTACATTGGAATCTGTGATTTTACCTATACTTGGTGACATTCTTCTATTATTACATTTGGAACATCAATAACTGTGTTTTATACACGACTGGTTAAAATCTTTATTATACTGTTGGAACATCACATGCATTGTTTTATGGGACTGGTTCCGTCTTTATCATTACATTTGGAATATCTATCATTATGTTTTTACACGGATCGGTTCCATCTTTATTATTACATGTTCATTTGAATTTCACGACTGGTTGAATTATTATTAATACATTGGAATAACGTTCGCAATTGCGCGTGCATGGTGATTTCTTTTGTTATTCCATTCTTTATTATACCCGGTTAGTTAAAACTTTGACTTTATACTCCATGAAATTAGTGGAATATTCTTGATATTTGCGTTTCATCCAATGTCGTTTCATGGAAATATTCTTCTCATCATTCTTGAATTTTACTCTCAAAAGCAAGATATCGTGTTGACAATTTGGATGTTAATAATTCATGGATTAAATAATTCTTGAACTTGTTTTATTGAATTATTATGTCATTGTCATCATCCTCATGATATATTATGTTATCTTTTCGCTTACGCATAGATGAACTTAGTATGATTATTACCAGGATCATTCTAAGATAATCATGGCTTGTTATAAATGATGTGAGACTCACTTTAATAAATATTCCACATCATCGAATCACCCCCGCACTACGGCCAAAGATATTCTTTAAGTATCACAACCACAATTATTCACGCACTACGCCAAGAATATTCAGTGTATTCATTAATGGTCATGATCATGCCAACAATCGCCCATCAATGCACTACGGCCATCGAGGATTTTTACCACATCATTTGTAATATTACGGCCATGATTACCGAATAGTCTCTCGGTCATAATCATACCAAGTCCATCTATGCACTACATGTGCCACGCGATGACTTTAAAAAATATAAACATGAGGATGATGACAATGATATAAGAATTCAATAAAACAAGTTCAAGAATTATTTTATCCGTGAATTATTAACGTCCAAATTATCAATACGATATTGTTTTGTAGAGTAAAATTCAAGAATGATCGTAAGAATATTTTCATGAAAAGATATCGGATGAAACGCAAATATCAAGGATATTCCACTAATTTCATGGAGTATGTAAGTCAAAGTTTTAACCAACCGGGTATAATAAAGAATGGAATAACAAAAGAAATCACCACGCACGCGATAGATCGCATGCATGTTATTCCAATGTAATAATAAATAACGGAACCAGTCGTGAAATTCACAACCATGTGATGTTCCAATGTAATAATAAAGATGGAACTGCATCCCTGTAAAACACACATGATAGATATTCCAATGTAATAATAAAGATTTAACCAGTCAGTCCTGTAAAACACATGCATGTGATGTTCCACAGTAATAATAAGACGGAACCAGTCCTGCATTAAAAACACATGCATGTGATGTTCCAACAAAATAATAAAGATCGAACCAGTCCGTGTAAAAACACATGCATGTGATGTTCCAATGTAATAATAGAAGAATGTCACCAAGTATAGGTAAATCACAGATACAAAAGTTATTCCCAGTAATAATAAGCAATGGAATAACAACAGCTTCTCTTCATTAATAATAAAGAATAACACCCCTTACCTTTGGTAGAGATTGAATATCGCAGTTAAAGCAAAGAACAAAATACTCTTCTTCTTTTCTCTTATTCTTTCTATACTTTCTCTCTATAGCTTGAATGAATTCGTGAAAATAATGAAGCCCTCAGCCTCTATTTATGAAGATTTCTAGCTTAAGACCAGTGTGAAAAGGCAAGTGGCTCGATTTA
The DNA here is from genome assembly GCA_020205615.1 of Panax quinquefolius. Classification (NCBI taxonomy): domain Eukaryota; kingdom Viridiplantae; phylum Streptophyta; class Magnoliopsida; order Apiales; family Araliaceae; genus Panax; species Panax quinquefolius. Next base: position 25,154,762 of record CM035169.1, on the reverse strand, counting down.
ATCGGTTCGACGCTCTGTAATGTGAAACGACAAGTGGTTCGGACGCTCAGAATGTGAAACGACAAGTGGTTCGACGCCCTGGTAAATGTAATTATTATTATTAACGAAGGTAAATACTATCGACGAAGGTAAATACTATTCACAAGGGTAATTACTATCGACGAAGGTAATTACTATCGAAGGTAAATACTATTCACAAGGGTAATTACTATCGACGAAGTAATTATTACTATCGACGAAGAGACTCTTAGATGATGACATATATGAGCCCCCATAAAATAATCAAACTTACCACAAATCATTTTTTTTCATCAACACATATTTAATCTTTCCAACAATTATTAATCATTTATAACTCTTGTCGCCTCAATTATTGATTTAATACTATAACATATTATACGATGATAACGTGACAATAATTGAATCAATAATATAAGAGATATGATGCAAAGAATTATCGCAAAGAATTATCGAAGATAAAGTTGACTTTTCACGAAGATCAATAATCAATACCGTGGCGCTACTACGCAACCACGCCAGACATCGCATTTTTACCACCGGGTAGTTCAACAGTTTTAACGATAACACCTCCGCCGTTATTTTTATAAAATATTTTTGTCGCTTTCTCAATCCGACAATAATTTCATTGTGGGGTCCACTAATGATTGAGCCCGTTGTATTTAATATTCCCTAACAAAAAGAATATTCCCCACCAAACGTAATATTTTATAACAACTTCAGATACTTTGCAAAATTTATAAATATTACCCACAACTATAACATTATATCAAATTTATTCCATAATATTCAAAAATAATATTTATAGAAAAATTCATCTTTATTTATAAAAGTCGGGGTCTTACAACCTCCCTTCTTATGAAATTTTTCCTCAAATTAGGGTACGACTGGTATGTCAAGAGGTAAGGATACCTTGATTTCATTTCGCATTCTAACTCCCAAGTCATTTCCTCAACATCGTGGTTCCTCCATAAAACTTTCGATTGAGGTATAACCTCGAGCGTAGAATATGTTCCTTCTTATCCAAAATTTGAACAAGAACCTCTTCATACGCCAAATCTTCCACTATTTCGTCCTGGTTCTAACTCAATAATGTGGTTCGGTCTTTCACATATTTACGTAATATGGATATGTGAAAACGTTATGAACACGTAGACATATTTCAAGCAGAAAGTCGAGTCTATAGCCACGCTCCTACTCGATCGAGGATTAAAATGGACCGATGAATCGAGGGTTAAGTTTTCCTCTCTTTCCAAATCTTGTAACTCCTTTCCATGGAGCAACTTTTAACAACACACGATCTCCTATATCGAATCGAATTCCACGCCCTTTCACGAAGATCGTTGTCGGATCGATAATCTCTTTAATGTCGTATCAATTTTGTGAGGTTTTTATACGTTGTTTGATCGAATTCAATCTTTCCGTGGAGTCATACGCATACTTGCTTTGATAACTCCCGGAAAACTCCCAACAACGCTGCTTTCACCCAGTCCTTCAAGAGTTTCATCCCAAAGATAATCGAGGAGATACGACACTTTCTTCCATACAACGCTCTCGAATGGAGCCATGCCAATACATTGCAAGATTGATAACTATTGGTCAATCTATCAACAATGACCCAAAGGAAAACTTCCAATAAAATCCAAGAACTTTGTCCCAACTCTTGATTGAAATCACTGTTTGCAAACTAACCCCTTGGGTCTCGAAAATAGTATACATCACCCATTATAAGTTCTCAATAGAAGAAATGGTACGTAAAACAACTACAACTTTATTATTACAACAGAACAAAACTGGTGAGTCCCAATACAAATATTATCTTCTGGATAATATCTATACTCAAATAAATCCTCATCACATTTATCGATACATTATTTTACAAAAATGGTGAGGACTACTAAACAATCACTTTCTAAAACCTTCATTCCATACAACTACAACTTTATTATTACAACTCGCTTATGAATACTATTATCTCTGATAAGATACTCAAAAAATGGAACATTTATCGAAAGGAAAATGGTGAGCTCAACTAAAACCTTCAAGAAGAATATATACGACTAAGAATGGATAAAAAAAATTAGCTCAACTAGTCTTCAACAAGAAAAATATTACGACTAAGATAATATACAACAAACAAATTTTAAATCAATATTAGAATACAATAGACATAAACAAATTTTAAATCAATATTAGAAAATAATAATTCATTAGAAGAAAGCAGAAATGCAAACTACTATCTTCTATGTATGAATTTAAAAGTTCATCGCTCATCTTTTATCCCCGTAACATCAATCAATATACATCCGAATCAAATATTCATCTTTGCACTATGTGCCAAAGATATTCATCACTGGGTCATGTTCATTTAAACACACTGCTCATCTTTGCACTACGGCCAAAGATATTCTTCAAATCATCATCATTTGCACTCACAGCCAAAGATATTCTTAAGAAATCATTCATCTTTGCACTACAGCCAAAGATATTCCATAATATCATCATTTAAGACCGAGGATGATGAAAATATTTTTTTAAAGAAACGAATCCAAAGAAACAAAATGACAAGGATTAAGGATTAAGGATTCAGATTGGTTTTATCCACGCCCAAAAATACCTCAAAATAATCATAGTGGTGTAAAATTCAAGAATGATCAAAACATGGATACAATCAAAGTTAGTATCCGTAATATATATTTTGATTTAAAAGAAGAAATTTTATTTTTCTATGAATAAGATCAGATACGTGAATAAGGCCAGATACGTGAATAAGTAACTCCGACACCAAAAGATAGAAATTCCACAAAAAAATCTTCACGCTTCATTTAATAAAGACTTCGTGAATAAGAACTCGTGAATAAGAACTCGCTTAATAGTAACTCGTGAATAAGAACTCATGAATAAGAACCCATGAATAGTAACCCCATACGAAAAAAGTTCCAAATTTGATAAAAACTTCAGATCAATATTTCAAAGATAATGATATCAAGAAATAATATCATTATTAAAAAAAATAATATCCCTTACCTCGAAAGATCAAGACTTTTAAATTAAACACCTGGATATAAGCTATGAAGGACTTGACTTCAGATCAGTATAGCAATACTCAAAGTATACTCAAAATACTCACAAGAATACGCCGATAATATATAGAGAGAAAACTTCAGCTTTCGTGTGATTTTCAATTCTAACCCCAAGACCCTATTTATAGTGAAAACGTTGTAACACCAAAGTTAGTAAAATTTAATAAAATAATAATATAATTAAACAAATTTTCAAAGCCCACCTTAGAACCAACTGAATTCAGCACATTTATATCACATGGGATTGCAAAAATGTTTTTCTTAAATAAAACAATTAAAACTTCCAAAATTAATTATTTGTAACTTCGTAACTTCAATAATTCATAATTAATAGCCCTTTCATCAGAAAAATTGAATTCAAGCGAATTTTTATAGGAAATTCAATTTCTACAACTTTGCGTAAGAAAGTTTTTCCAAATTCCAAATGTAAATCGACCAAATCCACAAACCAAGCGATTTTACAAAGCTATAATCAAATTTCAACCAATAAATGGGGTCCACCGACATGTTTAACATGTTTTAAACATTTATTGCAACAAAAATACTCTTCCTCCTCAGATACTCATATATCCCACATTCGTTGTAAAATATCACCATTAATATATTATTAAAATAATATATTTAAACGAATTATTTTATCGTAAAAGATAAAATATTAATTTTCAACAATTGTCATTTTAAAAATTTCTCCATCTATATCCACATAAAATCAATATTTTTCTCATCATATAAATCAATAATTAATTATTCACAAATAATATTATGTAATCACAATATCGACAACTGTGCAGCCTCAGAGAAAGTAGGGCTTTCCAATAAGAATTTCTTCATCATGCAAAGCAATTAGTGTGACCAAACCTCTCCTTAGATGTAACTTTCTAGACATTGCCAATAATGTTATCTAATAATATTATTCAGATAATATGAATTATTGCTTCGATAATGAAAAATATCGTGTAATGACAATTATCAAAACAACAAGAATATAAAATATCAACGCAAAGAATTATTAACTCAATAAAATATCGAATAAAGAATTATCAGAACCATTATCGAGTAAAGTGCCTTCACGTAAGAATCAATAATTGGTGCAATACCGCAGCTAACCGCTCAACAACGCCATTAGTGTGTTTTAACCAACCGGTATTCCAACAAGATAATCTGAATAACTACGCCAAGTATATTTTAAAAACAACTTATATTTGTCGCTTTCTTCATCCAATCGCTTTCACATGGGGCTCACACATGGTCGCTACTGTCGCATTTAATATTCCCGACAAGCATTTAATATTCCACCACCAAACTAATATTTCTTAACAATAATGAATATTTTATAACCACTGATTATTTTCAAATATTCATGATTTAACCCTTAACTATCCACATTAATCAAATCAACCCTTACTATTTCAAAATAATAAATAAAGGAAATTCTTTTATTTAAAATTTTGGGGTCTTACAACCTCCCTCCTTATGAAATTTCGCCCTCTAAATCGACGACGCACTCGGTGTTTCAAAAGGTGAGGATACCTCGCTTTCATTTCCGCTTCCAATTCCCTGTGTCATTTTCTATAAAGATGATTCCTCCACAAAACTTTAACTTGTGGTATGACCTTCATACAGTAGGACATGCTCCTTCCTATCCAAGATCTTGACAGTACCTCCTCACACGTTAAGTCTTCTGCTATCTCGTCCGGTTCTAACTCAATAACGTGGTTCGGGTCTTTCACATATTTATTTAAGTACGAGATATGTGAAACACATTATGAACACGAGACATACTTTGAGGTAACGCAAGTCTATAGCTACATTTCCTACTCTGGCCAAGAATTTGAAATGGACCAATAAATCGTGGATCGAGCTTTCTCTCTTCCCAAATCTCAGAACTCCTTCCACGGAGCAACTCGCAACAATACACGATCCCCTACATTAAATTCCACGCCCTTTCGATGAAGATCCGTGATAACTCTTTTGTCGATCTTGTGCCGCTTTTGTATACGCTGTCAATCATTTGGATCTTTTCGTAGTCATACGCATTTAACCTCGGGTCCCAACAATGTTGTTTCACCCACCTCATCCCAACATATCGAGAACTACATTTTCGGCCCATATAATGCTTTCAATGGAGCCACACCTATACTTGCTCGATAATCGCTTGTTGTAGGAGAATTCCACCAATGGTAAATACTTATCCCAACTACCTTTGAAGTTCAGGACACGTAGTCTTAATAGATCTTCAAGAGTTTGAATAGTCCTCTCTCGATTGTCCGTCTGCTTGGGGATGGTATGTCGAACTAAATCGCAAACTGCGCTCCATAGCTTTTTGCAAGCTAACCCAAAATCTTGAAGTGAATCTTGGGTCACGATCCCAAACTATGGATACAGTGCATGCCATGCAACCTCACAATCTCATTCACGCATATACTAAAGCAAGACGCTCAAGGAATAAGTCTCCCAGATCGGCAAGAAATGAGCAGATTTGGTTAATCTATCAACAATAACCCAAATAAGATTGACGCCTTTGAGAAACCGTAGAAGACCCAGAACTAAATCCATGGTAATGTGTTCCCACTTCCATTTCGAATCTCAAGTGGTTGCAACGGACCCTTAGGTACAAGATGCTCCGCCTTTACACGCTGGCAAGTTAAACACATCGAGATAAACTTTGCAATCTCTCTCTTCATATTGTTCCACCAAAATGTATGTCAAGATCACGATACATTTTAGTACTTCCAGATGGATTGCAAATGGCGTATCAGGTGCCTCCATCATAATCTTGTACTTCAAATCGAGTCGTTAGAACACAAAGTCTAGAGTGGACTCAAGTATTCCTTCTTCATCAATTCTCGCCCTAATAGCTCCTTCAGACTTTCTTCTTCATACGATAAGCTCCGCTCGGTGGCTCGAAGTAACCTTAACTTTTTCTATTAAAGTTGGCTCTACGCCAGATACTTGACATCATCGCACTGCTTCTCAAGATATGATCTTCTACTCAACGCGCCACTACCACGCTCGCTTTTACCGTGATGGTATCAATAGTGTGGTCGTAGTCTTCAATAGTTCGAGCCAACGTCGCCGCCGCATGTTGAGTTCTTTTGAGTGAAGAAATATTTAAGGCTTTTATGGTCCGAATATATCTCCACTTTCTCCCCATATAGATATAGTGGCTCCATATCTTTAGTTAGCGAAAACGATCTGGCCGCTAACTCTAGATCATGAAAGTAGGATAATTCCTCTCATACTCTTTTAAGTTGTCGCGAGGCATAGGCTATGACTTTCCCACGCTGCATGAGAACACATCCTAACCCTTTGCTCAAGCATCATCAGATAACAAATCCATCCCAACCAGATGGTATTGTTAGTAACAAAAAGCCAAATAAGTCTCCTCTTAAGCTCTTCGAAACTTTTCTCGCATTCTTCGCTTCCAAACGAATTTTGTATCCTTCCGAGTTAGTTGAAGTTAATGGAGTAGCGATTCGAGAAAAACCTTCCACTTAATCTCCGATAATAACCATTTAAGCCTTCAAAAGCTACGATTTCAACCACCGACTTTCTATTGTTCTAACTTCAGATTGCTTCAATCTTCACGGATCAACAGATACTCCATGTTTCGACACCACGCGCCCAAGGAATGCTACTTCTCTCGCCGTAACTCGATTTCTTCAATTTGGCATATAGTTGGTTTTCACGAAGTTTTCGAGTACCAGCCTTTCAAATGGTGCTCATGATCTTCACGGCTTTTTGAATATACGAGGATGTCATCAATAAAGACAACAACGAATCGATCCAAATATTCCTGAATACTTGGCTCATCATATCCATGAAAGTCGCAGGAGCATTAGTTAGTCCGAAAAGACATGACTAAGAATTTATAATGCCCATACCGAAGTTCTCAAGGCGCTTTGAATATCCTCGCCTAATCTTCAAACCGATGATATCCGTAATCTAAGATCGATTTTGAAAAGAATTTTGCCCTCAGAATCGGGTCAAACAAGTCATCAATACGAGGTAGAGGATACCTATTCTCGATGGTGACATGGTTCAATTCCCCGATAGTCAATACAAAGTCGCATACCCCCCTTTCTTTCTTCTTTACAAATAAAACAGAGCACCCCAAGGAGATGTACTAGATTTATCGAAACCGATGTCCAACAATTCCTCGTAGTTGGACCTTTAACTCCTCAAGTTCAATAGAGCCATTCGATATGGGTTTTAGAAATGGGCTTTGTATCGTGTTCAAGATCAATAAAGAATTCAACTTCACGCTCGGGGGGTAATCGGAAGTTCTTTCGTGAAATACGCCAGAAAGTCAATAACAACAGAATATTATTCAAATTTGACGTGTCTTTATTCAAATCCATAACATGGGCTAAGAAAGCTCGACATCCGCTTTTTCAATAAACTAATAGCTTTTATGATTAGATATGATGTTGATTGATTTTAATGGTTTAGTTGTTGAATTGCATAACAACAGTTGGTTAGAATATGAAAACTAACAACCTTATTTAAAACAATCAATTTTGGTATGATGAGTAGTTAACCAATCAATCCCTAAAATCACATCAAAAGCAAGTATCTTTAAAGAGATAAGGTCAACAGTAAGGTAATGGTGCCAACTTGAATCAAACAAGATTTATAAAAAGATGATGATGAAAGTTTCTCCCAACTGAGTTTTCCAGATAAGTCAAAGTCTAATTTCTCCTGAGTCAAGTTTAAACGCTGAGCACATGCAGAGAGATAAATGAATGGGTAGCACCCAGATCAAGTAAGGTATAAACTTCGCAAGAATTTATAAATATTTTACCCGTGATCACCTCGCTTGGGTTTCGTCGATTATGACCAACCACAACAAACGCTTCTTCCCTGAATCGCTGATTTTGACTTTTTCGGGATGTTTTTCGAGTCACCGTCCTCAATGAACTAGTTTCGCCATCGCATAATCTCGAGCGATATGTCCTTCCTTTCCACAATTATAGCATACCTGAATCGTCACAGGGCGCTTTGATCGACATGTCCTCTTTTTCAGATTTAGAAGATACGACCCGGTGGTCGTTTCTCCCTTAGAACCCGATTGTCACGCAAGACCGCTATCTTCTTCATACGGTCGTTGTTAAATCTCCTCTTTAAAATCTCCTCCCGACTCGCTTTTTCTATTTTCACGGCTATGATTACCACCAGAGTGGTTACCATTTTTGTCCGTCTGCTTTTCTCCACCGGGTTATCATTATTATTCGCTGATCGCTATCTCCGTACGATCCTCGTCAGGGTCCTCGCCGATGATCAGACTCAAGTATCTCGCCTAATAATCGAGTTCGCTTACAACATCCGAATAAAGAGAAAATTTATGAGAAATGAGATATCGACGACGCCGTGTTTCAAACCTCTAAGAAACATCCCGCCATATACGCTCCTCATTCTCCACCAAATGAGGTGCAAACTCGATAACTCGCAAACTTTGCCTCGCATCGAGACACCGCCATGTTGTTTTGTTCCAATCGATGAACTCCACTTCCTTCATACGATTTAACACTTTCGTGAAAGTATTTGTCATTAAATATTTTTCAAACGCCTCCCAAGACACGCCGAAAAGTATGGATGGGTACGCTTCACGCACTCCCACCAAGAGTCTCGCTTCACCATTTTAACATAAAGGTGGCGAATGGAACCTTCTCGTTCTCCTCCGCATCCCAAGACATCGAATATCTTCTGTAATTTGTTTGACCCATGTTTCCGCCATGATCGGATCCGCTTTCCCTTAAATTCGTGGTCCCAACTCTTTCGAACTACTTGGGTCCGTGACAACCCGTGAATTGCTATCATTTCTCCTCAGATTTTGAACACGAAGTTTCTCGTCTCGATTTTGCATGAATCGCAAAAACTTCTAAACATCCCTCGCTCATCATCTCGCTTCAATGGTGTTGTTCACAGGAGGAACATTGCCATTGCTCAGACGCTCTCTCCTCGCTGGTGAGTACAGCATCTCCACTGGCCTCATTTCCATTGTTAATATTCTCACGACATTCTCAAATACCGCCATAAAACAAGGGTTAATTAAGGAAATCAATATATCACATAATATCCCTATATATCGACTAACTAACAAATAAGCTTTTAGTAGGACACACTAAATAAGGATTTACTCTGCCTCTCCCTCCTAGTTCTATTCCCCGATCTCCGCCAGAGATCATATCCCTAAGCTCGATACCAACCATGACGCCCCCAAAATAGTATACATCACCATTCGAAGTCACAATACACGGTACGTAAACAACTACAACTTTATTATTACAACAAAGAAACCGTGAGTTTGAATACAAATATTATCTTCTGTATAATATCTATACTCAAATAAATCCTCATCACATTTATCGATACATTATTTTACAAAATGGTGAGGACTACTAAACAATCCTTTCTAAAACCTTCATTCCATACCCCGACTGCATCGCTTATATTCTCGCCTCCCCGAGAAAAATGGAACAAAAGGAAAAGGATGAGCTCAACTAGCTCAAGAAGAATATTACGACTAAGATAATATACAACAAATTATCGTTAGTCTTCAACAGGAAAAATATAATGTAATACAATAGACAACAAATTTTAAATCAATATTCGCAATGAAATAATAATTCATTGTAAGAAGAGTTAAGTAGAGAATGCAAACTACTATCTTCTATGTATGAATTTAAAAGTTCATCGCTCATCTTTTATCCCCTCGAACATCAATCAATATACATCCGAATCAAATATTCATCTTTGCACTATGTGCCAAAGATATTCATCATTGGTCATGTTCATTTAAACACTGCTCATCTTTGTGACTACGGGCCAAAGATATTCTTCAAATCATTCATCTTTGCACTACAGCCAAAGATATTCTTAAGAAATCATTCATCTTTGCACTACGTGCCAAAGATATTCCATAATATCATCATTTAAGACCGAGGATGATGAAAATATTTTTTTAAAGAAACGAATCCAAAGTGAAACAAAATGACAAGGATTAAGGATTAAGGATTCGACTTGGTTTTATCCACGCCCAAAAATACCTCAAAAATAATCATAGTGGTGTAAAATTCAAGAATGATCAAAAACATGGATACAATCAAAGTTAGTATCCGTAATATATGTTTTGGGATTTAAAAGAAGAAATTTTATTTTTTCTATGAATAAGATCAGATATCGTGAATAAGGCCGAGACACGTGAATAAGAATCTCGACACCAAAAGATAGAAATTCACAAAAAATCTTCACGCTTCATTAATAAGACTCGTGAATAAGAACTCGTGAATAAGAACTCATTAATAAGAATCGTGAATAAGAATCATGAATAAGAACCCATGAATAAGAACCCCACATGAAAAAGTTCCAAATTTGATAAAAACTTCAGATCAATATTTCAAAGATAATGATATCAAGAAATAATATCATTACTGAAAAAAATAATATCCCTTACCTCGAAAGATCAAGATTTCTAAATTAAACACCTGATATAAAGTATGACTTGGACTTGCATCAGAGATAGCAATACTCAAAGTATACTCAAAATACTCACAAGAATACGCCGATAATATAGAGAGAAAACTTCGCTTCGTGTGATTTTCAATTCTAACCCAAGACCCTATTTATAGAAAACGCTGTAACACCAAAGCAGTAAAATTTAATAAAATAATAATATAATTAAACAAATTCAAGCCCACCTTAGACCAACTGAATTCAGCACATTTATATCACACATGGGATTGCAAAAACGTTTTTCTTAATATAAATAATTAAAACTTCCAAAAATTAATTATTTTGAACTTCGTAACTTCAATAATTCATAATTAATAGCCCTTTCATCGTAAAATTTGAATCTTGCGATTTTTTATAGGAAATTCAAATTCTACAACTTTGCAGTAAGAAAGTTTTTCCAAATTCCAAACATAAAATCGACCAAATCCACAAACCAAGCGATTTTATGTGCTATAATCAAATTTTCAATAATAAATGGGGTCCACCGACATGTTTAATATGTTTTAAACATTTATCAAACAAAAATACTCTTCCTCCTCAGATACTCATATATCCCACATTCGTTGTAAAATATCACCGCTATTAATATATTATTAAAATAATATATTTAAATGTAATTATTTTATCGTAAAAAGATAAAATATTAATTTTCAACAATTGTCATTTTAAAAATTTTCTCCATCTATATCCACATAAAATCAATATTTTTCTCATCATATAAATCAATAATTAATTATTCACAAATAATATTACGTAATCACAATATCGACAACTGTGCAGCTTCCTGTGAGTTAGGGGCTTTCCAATAAGAATTTCTTCATCTTGGCGCGCGCAATTAGGTGACCAAACCTCTCCTTAGATGTAACTTTCTAGACATTGCCAATAATGTTATCTAATAATATTATTCAGATAATATGAATTATTGCTTCGATAATGAAAAATAATCGTGTAATGACAATTATCAAAAACAAAGAATATAAAATATCAACGCAAAGAATTATTAACTCAATAAAATATCGAATAAAGAATTATCGTAACCATTATCGAGTAGTGCCTTCACGTAAGAATCAATAATGGTGCAATACACTGCTTAATCGCCAACAACAACGCCAGACAGTGTGTTTTAACCACCGGGTATTCCAACAAAAGATTATTCACACAGAATAACTACTGTTATTTAAAAACAACTTATATTTGTCGCTTTTCTTCATCCAATCGCTCTGGGCATATGGGGCCCACACATGGTCTTGATCAAATACGAATATTCCCGCATTTAATATTCCCGACCAACATAATTAATATTTTATAACCACTTACTTATTTTGAAAATTTATGATAATATTCCTTACTATTTCAAAATAATAAATAAAGGAAATATTTTATAAAAACCATAATGCATTTTTATTTTCAAAAAATATTCATGATATTATACCCGTGGTCGTTAACTATCCACATTAATCAAATCAACCATCGATTCTTACTATTTCAAAATAATAAATAAAGCGAAATTAATTTTATCAATTAAAATTTTCGGGGTCAGATACATGCTATCATCACATCACAGTCTCTCGAGTCTTTAACTCTATCTCCATCCTTGCAAGTCACACAAATGGGCCCTGCATAACAATATCGCACTCAGATTTTGCATATGATTTTCTACTCAACGCAATACCTACCACGCTCGCTTTTCGGGATGGTATTGGATGGTATGATCATAATCTTTCAATGATTCAAGCCAACGTCGTTGTCGCGATGTTGAGTTCCTTTTGAGTGAAGAAATATTTGAGGCTTTTATGATCCAGTAAAGATCTCCACTTTCTCCCCATACAAGTAATGCCTCCAAATTTTAAAGCAGAAGATAATAATTTGCCAACTCTAGACGTTAGTAGGATAATTCCTCTCATATTCTTTGAGTTGTCGCGAGGCATAGCTATAACTTTTCCATGTTGCATAAGAACACATCCCAACCTTTGCTCAAGATCATCAGAGATGACAAATCCTCCGAGCGGATGGTATCACGTAACAGGCTTGAAATAAGTCTCTCTCGAGTTCTTGAAAACTCTTCTCACATTCTTCGCCTCCAACCGAACTTTGTATCTTTCCGAAGTCACCGAAAGTCGATGGAGTAGCGATTCGAGAAAATCCTTCCACGAATCTCCGATAATAACCAATTAAACCGAGAAAGCTACGTGATTTTGATCATCGATTTAGGTTGTTCCTACTTTGAATAGCTTCAATCTTTCATTGGGTCAACAGATATTCCATGACTTGATACCACGTGCCCAAGGAATGCTACTTTCAAGCCGTAACTCGTGATTTCTTCAACTCGCATAAAGCTTATATTCACGAAGCTTTTGGAGTGTCAAACCTCAAGTGTTGCTTCATGATCTTCACGACTTTTGGAATAAATAAGGATGTCATCAATAAAGACGACCACAAAGTGATCCAAATATTCCTTGAATACTCGGTTCATCATATCCATGAAGGCAAAGGAGCATTAGTCAATCCAAAGGACATGACTAGAATTCATAATGCCCGCATCGAAGCTCTGAAGCCGTCTTTGGAATGTCGGCCGTTCTAATCTTCAATTGGTGATATCCGAACGAAGATCAATCTTTGAAAAGAATTTGGCTCCTTGCAATCGGGTCAAACAGTCATCAATACGTGGCAATGGATACCTATTTTGATGGTGACATGATTCAACTCCCGATAATCAATACAAAGTCGATACTCCCATCTTTCTTCTTCACGAATGTAAACAGGAGCACCCCAAGGAGAAGTACTAGGTCGAATAAAGCCAATGTCTAACAATTCCTGCAGGTTGGGTCTTTAACTCCTCAAGTTCGATAGAGCCATTCGACATGGGCTTTGAAATAGGTTTTGTATCGGGTTCAAGGTCGATACAAAATTCAATTTCACGCTCTGGGGTAGGCCAGAAGTTCTTCGTGGAATACGTCAGAAATTTATTAACAATAGGAATATCGTTTAAAATCGACGTATTTTTATTTTAATCATGATATGAGCTAAGAAAGCTCGACATTCGTTTTTCAATAAACGAATAGCTTTATGGCTCGAGATCACCGTGATTGATTTTAATGGTTTGGTCGTTTGAATTAGCATAATAGGTTGATTAGGAATATGAAAGCTAACAACCCACGAAAACAATCAATTTTTGCATGATAAGTAGTTAACCAATCAATCCCTTGTAATCACGTCAAATGCAAGTATTTTTAATAAAATAAGATCGACGGTGTAATGTGAGGGTACCGATTTGAACCAAACAAGACTTATAAATAGTGGATGTAATGAAGGTTTCTCCCAACGGAGTTTCCACAGATAAGTCAAAGTCTAATTTCTCCTGAGTCAAATTTAATCGATGAGCGCAAGTAGGAGAAATAAAAGAATGGGTAGAACCAGATCAAATAAAGTATAGACTTCATTAGAGTTTATGATAAGCTTTACCCGTGATGACCTCATTCGGATTCCTTGCTTTTGGGAGGTCACAACAAACGCTCTCCTCAGACTACGGTTTTGAATTTTCCGGGATGGCCTTTGGTGCCTCCATCCTAGTTGAATTTGTCTTCTGTGAAACGACAAAATCGAGCTAAGTGACCTTCTCTTCCACAATTATAACATGCTTTGACGACATGACGCAGCTTTGATTTTGACCGATGTGTCCTCTCTCCGCATTTGAATCATATGATAGGTGGTCTTTCTCCTTCCTTAACAACGGGTGTCTTGTCGACGCCTTTCCACTATTGTTGAATCTCCGCTTTTTGAAATGTCTATTCTTATTGTTTTGGCCTCGATTACCACCAAGTGGTTACTATATCCGCCCGTTGATTCCTCCACGCTTGTTGTCATCACCGCTTCGATGACTACTCACCGGTATTATAATTTTCTGCGGTTGCTTCTTTTTAGTTGTGTTGACTCATTATCGCGCTCCACTAATCGAGCCCTATTTATAACATCCGAATACAAACACGCTTTATGAGAAATAAGATGTCGACGTATCTCCGCTTCAAACCTCTTAAAAACATTCGCGCCATTCTCTCTTCATTATCCACCAGTGGGGATATAAACCGTGATAACTCCGCAAATTTTGCCTCGTATTGCGACACCTGGCCATATTGTTTTGTTCCAAATTGATAAACTCCACCTCCTTCATGTGGCGTAATACTTTCAGAAAGTATTTGTCGTTGAAACGACTCCTCGAACTTCTTCCAAGATATCTTCAAGATGTTGAGTTGAGTAATGCTTTTACCGATTCCCACCAAAGAATCCGCCTCTCGCAACAACATAAAGGCGCGAAAGGGAACCTTTTGCTCCTCGGAGCATCCCAAGACATCAAATATCTCGTAATCTGCTTTATCCACGCTTCCGCCACTTAAGTGGTTTTCGCTCTCCCTTAAACTCCGGTGGTCCCAGCTCCTTGAATTGTTTAGCGGTGACCGCACCGAGAGTTTTCCGTGTTTCCACCTACGTTTTGGACAGAGTCGTTTCGCTTTCGCCGTTCAGATAAATTGCATAAAGCCTCGAACATTTGATCATTCATCATTTGGTCGTTGTTTTGTTCACATGAGGATTGTCGCCTTCACGATGCACATTATCTTGATTATTGATATGTGGTGAATCAACGATCGCTGCGCTCCATTGCTATTCTCAACATTCTCGATGTCATTTTGAGACATCGCCACAAAACAAAAGGTTAATTGACATGTAACAAATTATCCCTATCTTCCCGACCAACCAATAAAATAGACATAAACTTAGGTAGTCATACTATAAACAAGGTATTCCCTGTCTCTCCCTCCTAGTACTATTCTCACATCTTAGCCAGTGGATCATATCCTAAGCTCGATACCAATTGTAATGCCCCCAAAATTAGGTATACATCACCCATCTCGGGTCGCCACTTACATGGTGCATGTAATTTAAATACAACTTATTAACATAACTATCGTGTACAATACGACATAAATCGTGAGTTTAAATACAAATATAAATCTACTAGATATTATACAAACTCAAACAAAAAGTCCTCATTACAGCTTATTATCACACTATTTTACGTAATAAATGAGGACTACTAATGCTATCTCCGGGACCATCACTCGCTTCCGACTCGCCCCCAGCCTATATTCTCATTTCACCAAGAGAACAATGAAAGAAAGGGTGAGCTCAACTAGCCCAAGAAGAAATATTATGACTAAGATAATGCAGTAATAAATTATCAATAGTCTTCAACAATGTTAAACCGATAAAATACAATAGACAACGGTTTAAGCTGCAGCTTGAATATGTAATCCATTAAAAGAGTCAAGTAGAAAATAAAGTCTACTATCTTTTAGGTTTTAAAAGGTTTTCATCATCGTTATAATTTGAGACTCAAACTTTAATAAATATTCCACATCATCGAATCACCCCTCTTCACTACTGCCCAAGGATATTCTTTAGTATCACGACCACAATTATTCACGCACTACGGGCCAAGAATATTTGTGTATTCATTAATGGTCATGATCATGCCAACAATCGTCCATCAATGCACTACTACCATCGAGGATTTTTACCACATCATTTGTAACATTACGGCCATGATTACAACCGAATAGTCTCTCGTCATAATCATACCAAGTCCATCTATGCACCACAAAAGCCATGTATTGACTTCAAAAAAAATATAAACATGAGGATGATGACAATGACATAAGAATTCAATAAAACAAGTTCAAGAATTCTTTTATCCAGAATTATTAACGCCCAAATTATCAATATGATAATCGTTTTGTAGAGTAAAATTCAAGAATGATGATCAAGAATATTTTCATGAAAAGATATCTTTGGATGAAACGCAAATATCAAGGATATTCCACTAATTTCATGGAGTATAGAAGTCAAAGTTTTAACCTATTTGGGTATAATAAAGAATGGAATAACAAAAGAAATCACCATGCACGCGATAGATCCTTGCATGCATGTTATTCCAATGTAATAATAAATAACGGAACCAAAGTCGGTGAAATTCACACAAGCGAGTGATGTTCCAATGTAATAATAAAGATGGAACTGGATCCGGTGTAAAACACACGTGATAGGATATTCCAATGAATAATAAAGATTTTAACCAGTCCTGTAAAACACATGCATGCAGGATGTTCCAATGTAATAATAAAGAGCGGAACCAGTCGGTGTAAAACACATGCATGTGATGTTCCAACAAAATAATAAAGAGCGGAACCAGTCGGTGTAAAACACATGCAGGATGTTCCAATGTAATAATAGAAGAATGTCACCAAGTATAGGTAAACCACGATACAAAAGTTATTCCAATGTAATAATAAGCAATGGAATAACAACAGATTCTCTTCATGAATAATAAAGAATAACACCCCTTACCTTTGGTAGGAGATTGAATCTTTAAGAAGGTGTAGTAACAAAATACTCTTCTTTCTCTCTTATTCTTTTCTATACTTTCTCTCTATAGCTTGAATGAATTCGTGAAAAATAATGAAGCCTCCCCAGCCTCTATTTATAGAAGATTTCTAGCTTAAAGCACCCGCATGTGAAAAGGCAAGTGGCTCGACGATTGGTTTGACGCTCGTAATGTGAAACGACAAGTGGTTCGGACGTCTCAGAATGTGAAACGACAAGTGGTTTGACGTCTGGTAAATGTAATTATTATTAACGAAGGTAAATACTATCGACGAAGGTAAATACTATTCACAAGGGTAATTACTATCGACGAAGGTAATTACTATCGACGAAGGTAAATACTATTCACAAAGGTAATTACTATCGACGAAGGTAATTACTATCGACGAATAGACTCTTAGATGATTACATATGAGCCCCCCATAAAATAATCAAACTTACCACAAATCATTTTTTTTTTCATCAACACATATTTAATCTTTCCAACAATTATTAATCATTTATAACTTGTCGTCTCAATTATTGATTTAATACTATAACATATTATACAGATGATATGTGACAATAATGAATCAATAATATAAGAGATATGACGCAAAGAATTATCAGAAGTAATAATTGAGCATACCGAGTGACTTCTCACGTAAGCATCAATAATCAATACCGTGCTTACTATGCAACCACGCCAGACATCGTATTTCTTTTACCACCGGTAGTAATTCAGCAGTTTTAACGATAACACCTCCGTAGTTATTTTTATAAAATATTTTTGTCATTTTCTCAATCCGATAATAATTACATTTGTGGGGTCCACCAATGATTGAGCCATCAGTATTTAATATTCCCTAACAAAAAGAATATTCCCCACCAAACTAATATTTTATAACAACTGTGACATACTTTGCAAAATTTATAAATATTACCCACAACTATAACATTATATCAAATTTATTCCATAATATTCAAAAATAATATTTATAGAAAAATTCATCTTTATTTATAAAAGTTTGGGTCTTACATAACTTTGATCACGCGGTTTACCCTATACTTGGTGACATTCTTCTATTATTCATTGGAACATCCTCGTCTGTGTGTTTTACACCGGGACCTAGTTCCGCTCTTTATTATTCATTGGAACATTCTGTCTCGTGTGTTTTACATCGGACTGGTAAAATCTTTTATCATTCATTGGAATATCCTATCTCGTGTTTTACACCGGATCTGGTTCCATCTTTATTATTCTGTTGGAACATCCCGCTTGATTGTGAATTTCACCGACCGTGGTTATTATTATTATTCTGCTGAATAACTCGTCTATGCATCGCAACCGCATGCATGGTGATTTCTTTTGTTATTCCATTCTTTATTATACCCAAATGGTTAAAACTTTGACTTCTATACTCCATGAAATTAGTGGAATATTCTTGATATTCATGCTTTCCAAAGATCTTTCATGGAAATATTCTTTTGATCATTCTTGAATTTTACTCTACAAAACAAGATCACGCGTCGATAATTTGACGTTAATAATTCATGGATTAAATAATTCTTGAACTTGTTTTATTGAATTATTATGTCATTGTCATCATCCTCATGATATATTATGTTATCTTCGCTTACGCGCATAGATGAACTTAGTATGATTATGACTGTGGATCATTCTAAGATAATCACGGCTTGTTATAAATGATGTGATAAAAGTCCTCAAAGTATTCTGTAATGCGTTGATGGATAGTTTTTGGTATGATTATGACTGTGGGTGATTCTAAGATAGTCACTTGACCATTGATAATTTGATGAAAATCCTTGACCATGAGACGTGGATGATTAGATGTGGTGGTTTATTTATTGTCGAGTCTCAATGATAAAAAAAAATTGATGAAAACCTTTTAAAACCTAAAAGATAGTAGATTTTATTTCTACTGACTCTTTTAATGGATCAGATATTCACGCAGCTTAAACCGGCCGCTCATTGTATTTTATCGCTTAACATGTCAAGGCTAATGATAATTTATTCTCGCATTATCTTAGTCATAATATTTCTTCTTTGGCTAGTTGAGCTCACCCTTTCTTTCACCGTTCTCTTCAGTGGAATGAGAACATATTTGGGATTTAGCTCGGGAATGGAGTAATGGTCCAGAGGATAAGATTAGTAGTCCTCACTATTCGTGAAATAGTGTGATAATAGTTGTAATGAGGACTCCTTTTTGAGTTTGTATAATATCTAGTAGACAATATTTGTATTCAAACTCACGGTTTATGTCCGATCGCATTGTACACGCACAATTAGGTTAGTAAGTTGTATTTGAATTTATGTACCATGTAAGTGGCGACCCAAGATGGGTGACGATACCTAATTTGGGGGGCGCCACAATTGGTATCGTAGCTTAGGATATGATCCCTGGCTAAGATGCTAGATAAGAACTAGGAGGGAGAGACGGAAATTTCTTCGCTAGTATATGACCTACCTAAGTTTATTTGTTATTTAATTGGTCTCACGAGTATAGGGATAATATTTGATATATTAATTAACCCTTATGTTGTGGTGTGTTTGAAATGGCAATTGAAAATATTCACAATGGAGTGAATGTGACCGTTGTGACACCTTTAATCACTAATTAGGTTAATGCAAAGGTCGGGACGAGGAACAAATTAGAGATATCCACGTAGTGAATGAAGAATTAATTGTTGCACCTGAAAGCTAGTTGCAGAGGTAGCAATTTGAGAGTGAGGAAGAAGAGGAAGAAGAGGAACCCGAGGAGAATTGGTTAGAAGAAATTTATGATCAAAACTTAGAATTACAAAATCGTGTTCGTGAGCTAGAAGAAACAGGTTGAACCGGCAAACGATTCGTGGAACAAAGGGATACTGACAATTCAAAATTGGGTTACCAGATATGTGATGCTCGAACAAAATCACGCTTTAGCGAGGTGTAAGATATTAAAGTTGGAATCGAGAATTTAAAATCAAAGATCGCCTAAAAGAAGAAACAACCGAACGAAGGAGAATAAGCGATCATGGGTAAAAGCTACACAACGCGTTGATAGTGTAAAAAGACGTCCGATCAAATAAAGCCAAAATAGATGAAATGGACTTTGCTTTTGGAAAGAATTGGGAGAATTTCAACATCGAATTCGGAATTACCTCGCGCATAGCGGTCAACCCGAATTCGATATGGATCGAGAATAATGATTCAAATCATGGATCAGAATGTGAAGAAGCACTTAAGGGTGGAATGTACCACTATAGAAAAGTCAAACTCTGTAATTTAAGCGAGAGCGTTTTTCGAGAAACCCGAACGAAGTTATTATGGGTAAGTTAATTATAAATTAATGCTAAGTCTATACTTTATTCAATACAAGTTCTACCCACTTTTTATTTCACCTAGTTGTTCAACGCTTAAATTTGATTCAAGAAGTTAAACTTTGACTTATTGGTTGAAACTTCGTTAAGAGGAACCTTCGTTACTCTCCAATCGCTTATTAATCTTGTTGTTTCAAATAAACACTTTCACGTTATTCGTCGATCTTATCTCTTTGAAAATATTTGCCTTTGATGTGATTTTCTGAATCAATAAAAGAACAGGAAATCTATGAGTATTGGATCTCCACCAAGCTAAAAGGTTAATTTTTTCATCTTTTCTTTCAACTCGATCCTTTAAATACATTTCTAGCTCACTTTGAACTTCCCCACCTTGAACATCCTCAACATGTTGTTCAAACAAGTCGTCAATTTTTTTTTTTTCCTCGACATACTTTCTACTAATGATGAGCCACCACTTGAAAGTTACGCCCACTCCCACTTGAGTTTGAGATGAATGACCTTGGGACGATAAATGATTGAGATTATAATAATTGAACAACTCAAATAATACATCTTTAGCCCCCCTAATCATTTTGATTGCCAAATCACTTTCTTTACCATACATGTGATTAAATACAAACTCAACGAAAGTGAATTTGTCTTGGATCAAGAACCACGACAATGTATAACAACTTGTTCATTTTATCAACATCCCCCCAATATTTCATTAACTTTGATCTCATCCTCATAGCCATTTCTCTCATTTGATAATCATCTTCATCTTCCATTTCTTTCAAAAGACCATCAACTTCCACAAACTCATGAACAAATCCATTGGATGTAACATATAATGTGCTAGAGATTCTAAGTGTTAATTCATGTAAGGGTTTCAAAACAAAATAATTCTTCTCACATTACCCCAATCCTCCACCGTCACACCCTTCACCGAGATCATTTCTTGTTTAAACAAAGGATCCTTACTCCCAAGCCTATTAAAAGCACGCTCAAAATGTTGAGCAACATTCAACATTGAATAAGTAGAGTTCCATCTAGTAGAAACATCTAGGATTAATGAAGATTTATTTTAATTTTTCAAAGTCAACACACTCCTTGAACTTTCTAATCCTAGATGGAGATTGCTTTACCCACTCTAATCAATGCTCGAACACGAGCTATCAAATATTAACATCTTTCAACCCATCAACTACTTACTAAGTTTAAAATATGAAAGCAAACACATCGAACATGAATGAATTTATTCTCACAAACACTATGTCCCCATACTTGCAATTGATTTTTAAATAAGATATCGGAACATCATTTGAACTGGCATTATCAACGATTATAGTAAAAACTCTCTTAATCCCCATTCTATTAAACAATTCTCAATTGCCATTCCAATGGCCTCACCCTGTGACTCAAAATTGGAACAAA
This sequence comes from Panax quinquefolius, assembly GCA_020205615.1. Lineage (NCBI taxonomy): Eukaryota > Viridiplantae > Streptophyta > Magnoliopsida > Apiales > Araliaceae > Panax > Panax quinquefolius. The sequence goes on along the minus strand of CM035169.1, from coordinate 25,132,974 downwards.
GTTTATAAATTTTTTTTCTCAATCTCCATTTATCATCAATGTAATGAGTCACAACCATATAATTAAGTCTATGCATTGATGTCCATGTGTCACCAGAATACATATCCTTTGAGAAGACGAGTTAAAATGGATTTTAACTTCTTTTCTCTTCCATATATATTTTAAAACAATCTCAGAATTGTGTGACGTGAAGGAACATTGAACCTAAGACATGCGATGGACACAAAACTTCCAAAGACAAACTTCCAAAGACAATTATTTGTTGACTCCTCCACACGGCCTCATCATCATTATTAGCACTTGCAGATTTAAAGTTCAAGATTGCTTGATTTCTTAACTCCACATTTGGGGGGTAAATTTTACATCTCCTATTGTGAGCATTTAGACCACTAGTCCCATTATTTTTGGACCAAAGACTTAAAATAGCTCCACAATATTTGCATTTAGCTTTAATTTGACCATTTTGCTTAAATCTTGTATAATGAGCCCAAATTTTAGCATTTAGTCTTAAGGCATCAAGTCGCTTTCAATTTCACCTTCATTCAACTCCTCTAAATCAATATGAATTGGATTTTCAAAGATTCGATTCCACGTTGATGGGTGCCCTCATTTGCTTTCACCATTATAACCTGCTAATCGTGAGACCCCAGATTTTATCAATAAAGATTTAAATTTTGTCAAAATAAATTTTTAATATTATGGTGTGAATTTAAGATAATATTATAGTTGTGGGTAGTATTTATAAATTTTGCAAAAGTATGCAAGTGGTTATATTATATTCGATTGGTCGGAGAATATTTGGTTTAGCGAGGGAATATTCAGACAACGACTCAATCATTGGTGGACCTCTATTAATGTAATTATTGTCGAATCGAGAAAACGATAAAAATATATTTTATGAAATAACGGCTGGAAGTTTTACCGTTGATCATCGTTGAACTACCGGTAGTAAAAAACTGAAGTAATATGTGGTCGCATAGAAGTACACGGTGATTGATTATTGATGCTTATGTGAGAAGTCACCGGTTTGATTCCATTATTCACGATTAATAATATGAATTATTATAATGATAATGACGCTTTTGTTTTATTCAGTATTATTAACGTAATAAAATGTAAACATCTTTTATATAAAATGTAATACTTTATTAAAGTTATTCTATAAATAGAATATATTATATTTTATTACGCATAGTGTTGCATAGTGTTTTTTTATAAGTGTTGCATAGTGTTTCAGATAGTAAAATGTTTTTATATAAATAGAATATATTATATTTTATTTAAAAGATTTTGCTTTTAAATATGGACCACGATTAAAGTAAATCAACTGGACCGCTCATGGATTAATTACTACGCATTCTATTTTCCTATAAATAAGCTCATTCCTTCATTATTTTCTTATTTAATTCATTGAAACTCTGTAGAGAGAAATTATAGAGAGAAGTTTATATAGAGAAAATTATAGAAAGAAGAAGAGTATTCTCGCTACTTCACTACTTCTATATTCAGCTTTTTACTGAAGGGTGTTATTCTTTCTTCTCGAAGAGAACTTCTGTTATTCCATTCATTATCATTCTCATTGGAATAACTCGTAGAAAAGTGGTATACCCTATACATAACTCTCGAGTATATGCAGATACCCTATACTTGGTGAAATCCTTATGTTATTCCATTCTTATTTATTCTCATTTGGAATAACTCAGATACATGATTTACCCTATACTTGGTGACATTCTTCTATTATTCTGTTAGAACATCCTGCTCTCAGTGTTTTTACACCGGACCGGTTCCGCTTTTTATTATTCGTTGAACATCCCATTCGTGTGTTTTACACCTTACCGGTAAAATCTTTATCATTCTACATCATTGAATATCCTATACGTGTGTTTTACACCGGATCCGGTTCCATCTTTATTATTCTGTTGGAACATCCCGCTTGTGTGAATTTCACCTAACCTCGGTTCTCATTATTATTATTCTCATTTGAATAACTTCGTCTATGCAGCACTCGCATGCATGGTGATTTCTTTTGTTATTCCATTCTTTATTATACCCAATTGGTTAAAACTTTGATTTCTATACTCCATGAAATTAGTGGAATATTCTCGATATTCATGTTTCATCCAAAGATCTTTTCATGAAAATATTCTTCCGATCATTCTTGAATTTTACTCTACAAAAAAAGATCATTGTCGATAATTTGGACGTTAATAATTCATGGATTAAATAATTCTTGAACTTGTTTTATTGAATTATTATGTCATTGTCATCATCCTCACGATATATTATGTTATCTTTCGCTTACGCAAGATAGATGAACTTAGTATGATTATGACCGAGGATCATTCTAAGATAATCACTGGCTTGTTATAAATGATGTGATAAAAGTCCTCAAGTGGGCCGTAATGCGTTGATGGATAGTTTTTGGTGTGATTATGACTGGGGTGATTCAGATAGTCACTTGACCATTGATAATTTGATGAAAATCCTTGACCGTGGTATAGTGGATGATTAGATGTGGTGGTTTATTTATTGTTTGAGTCTCAAATGATAAAAAAATTGATGAAAACCTTTAAAACCTAAAAGATAGTAGATTTTATTCTCTACTGACTCTTTTAATGGATCAGATATTCACCGCAGCTTAAACCTGGTCGTCTATTGTATTTTATCGATTTAACATCTGGTTGAAGGCTAATGATAATTTATTCGCATTATCTTAGTCATAATATTTCTTATCGGGCTAGTTGAGCTCACACCTTTTTTTTCACCGTTTCTTGTGGAATGAGAACATACATTGGACTTAGCCTGGGAACGGAGTAATGGTCCAGAGGATAGCTTTAGTAGTCCTCACTATTCGTGAAATAGTGTGATAATAGTTGTAATGAGGACTCCTTTCGAGTTTGTATAATATCTAGTAGATAATATTTGTATTCAAACTCACGCTTTATGTCAGATTGCACATTTACGCTTAGGTTAAGTAAGTCAGATTTGAATTTATGTACCATGTAAGTGGCGACCCAAGATGGGTGGCGTATACCTAATTTGGGGGGCGTACATACACAATATCAAACAACCATAATTACTACAAAGAATCGACAAACCATCTTCGACAAGATCGTAAGTCCAGAATCGTGATAATGTGCCCACCACTAATAGTTGAAAAACAAATTAGCAAACACACAAAAGTAACAAATTAGCAGTACACACAAAAAGTAACATCCATCATCGACATCATCACATCACCCAACTATACCCACAATAAGAAAAGGGAATACAAAAATCATATGAGATACCTATTTTGAATTTAATCATAAAGCCTACCTATGTCGTAAAGCAAGCACACAATTGGAACGAATCACTTATTTGAAAAATACTACCCTATTTCAAAAATCATACGTATATGAGATACGAATAAAAAAAAAATCATACTCCTATTTTAAAAAAAAACCTATCAAAATCAGATACATACAAAAAAATTTACATATTCAATTTTTTTACTAGTATATGATCTCAGATCTCAGATCTCAGAGTGCGAAATCGAAATCTCAAATCTCAACTTATCATTTACGACACTAAAGAAGCACTTGCGTGTTGCGTGTTGAGAGAAGGCAGTTTAAGAGTAGGAAGGACATTCTGAGTTGCACGTCGCAGCACTCGCAGAGGTGAGCTTTAGCGGTTTAGCCTTTAATGGAGGAGAAGGTGAGAACTGAGAAGGATTAAATGACGGAATTGAAGAAGAAAAGAGACTCTAGCAGAGAGAGTGAAGGCGTGAAGAACTCAGAACTGAAGTGAAAGAGTAAAGTTAATAAATAACATTTATTAAAGTATTAAAAGTATTAAAAGTTTAAAGAGACTAAAAGAGAGTAAACTCAGTAAAGTAAAGTATTAAAAGTATTCGGTTTTTTTCGGTATATCGGTTCTTACCGAATTCTAAATATCAAGACCGCCCATCAAACCGAAAAAAAAAAAAACCGAAAAATCTAGTCATCAGAAAAAATCAGATCATGGCTTTTGAAATACCAATGGGATTCATGAAAACCCAAAAAAACCAAATTTTTGATCACCCTTAATGCAAGACGGTGTGGTGGGACATCGAGAACTGCTGTCAGAAGACGCTACCGCTTCATATATATATATATACGCCACTTTGGTTTATTTTAATATGTAGATATATTAATTACTTAATTATTTAATACTAATCTCCTAAATTAAGGAATCCTAATTGAATACTAATCCCCTAAATTAAGGAATCCTAATTGCACTAATATTATAAATAAATATGAAAGTGTACATATTGTGTAAATATTTTATGAGTTCACTATTGTTGTAATTATTTTCAAAAATGTAATAAAATATGTAATTGTTCCTTTTTTTTTTTTTTTTTGGTCAAAGGAGGCGAAGGAGGGCAATGCCCAAACTACAAACAAAATCTAGTACATACGAGAGCCTAGGTAGAGACAAATCCATCACGGGCCGATGTCATTGAGGCCCAAAGACGTAGTTACTTTGGCCCACCGTAGACATAACTTTAACCCATCGCATTTAAGGCGATAAAATAAGTAAATAGTTCGGATTCGATTCGTATTCGTTCGACTAAAAGTCGATTTGAGATCGATTCGAAATATAAATTATTCAAATATGAACAAAGACTAGGTAACTAAATGAGCATCAATCGAACCTTTTTTTATACTTTATAAATTTTTTGAACGAAATATGAACAACTCAATACTCGGCTCGACTCTCGAGCAAACGATAATAATAATAAAAAAATCCCATTACAACTTCGCAAAATGGGGCGCATTCTGCCCGAGTAATCAAGTCTAACCCACCGGATTAACAAAATCTTACTCTCTCCCCGTTTTTAAAAAATTATCGTTTTAGAAGAAAAAATTTGTTTTAAAATATTTGTCTCATTGTCTCAAAAAATTTTCTCATTTGTATTAATAGTTTTTAACTTTCCATAATTTTCAATTTTGTATAAAGACATAATGATAAAATTTCAAACAAATTTTATTTAATAAATATATTTTTTTAATCCATACGACAAAAACTTAAAAGAGGGGAGTATTACTTTGAAGCCTGGAGGAAAGGAGGAGTCCCAATAAGACTGTATTTTGGGCGTTGCCGCGTTGGGATTGCTTTCTTTACCTATGTTACTTGATTCTCCATCAGCTTTGAAGCGAAGGAGACTCACCACCATTGATCCGATGGACTTAGAATCATCCAAGGTCATTCTCCGACTCCTTAAACATTTATAATTCGTTCAATTTTCTTGGTTTTGATACTTCCATGAGATGGGTCGATCTGGGTTTTGATTTTTCTGGGTTAAATTCAGTTTATAGACAATTTTATGATGATTCTGTTTGATTAATTATATGTTATGTTATCTTTGGAATTCTGGGGAGAGCTGTATATGTGTATTTCACTTTTGGGCTTTCTTGGCCGTTCCAAACCATTGTCACTATAATCTTAACTAACTCTTTTGAAAAAGAAGAAGTTTGAGGTAATTATGGAACTCTGTAAATTTAATGTAATTTGTAAATTGTGGAAATCAACGGGGTATCTGAATTGGGAGGGAAAGAGTACTTTTTATCTCCTTATTGTCTTCTGCTGTTTGTTGTAGTGAATCATATCAGTAATAACTGTGTCTAAGATCCCTATAATTAATGGAGTCTACTCTTATTTATAAGAAGATAACTTGGGTCATTTGAAAATTTTACTCTTGCAACAACTTTTAGGAGTGTCTTAGAACATAATCTTGAAGGTGGCTTCTTCTTCTTCTTCTTCTTCTTCTTCTTCTTCTTCTTCTTTTTTTTTATGTTTTTCTTCAATATTAATTGATTTGTTTACAAAATACTGTACTCTCATGGCATCTATCTGAAGACCGAATGGTTAGGTGATATTGGTAATTACTCCTACTGTTTCACAAAAGATTCCCATTTGACTTTTTACATAATTAATTTTTGAAATCCTCAAATTTAAATTTGATGTGAATTTATTTGATTGAATGCAATGGTTAATATTGTAAGCTACTTAAGATGTATTACTAAGTACTAAATTGTTATTTTAAGAATTAAAATAAACTCATATGATGTATCATATCACAATTTGAATTTTAGATTTTCACAAGCTAGCTAGGATCAAAGTCAAATAGTACTCTTTTGTGAAACGGAGGGAGTAGTTAGGGTGTGTGCGTGCTTTTATGTGCATTTGAATTTTTCCAGTATTATATAGTTGCTTAGGAATTAGGATACTTGTGATATGGTGATTATCTAACACTATTAAGAAACTTAAAGGTGATAATTTTGGTGACTATACATGTTGCATAATCATTTTCTGACTAGTATATAATTATGAATATACAGTTTACTGTTGATAAAGAGCTAAATTTTTCGCTTTGGGTGATTCAGGCGAAGCTTGTGGCTGCAAAACAAAAATTTGGACGAGATATCCGTGTGTTTGAAACGTCAATATCCTCTCAAACACAAAATGTTGCTTCCAATAGTGGTAGAAACCACTTATTTTTTCTTTCAATTTCCTAAAACTTTTACTGTCAGTTACTCAGTTTGCATTAGGGATTTGGACTCACTGATTGTGTAATGCCCTCTCTCTCTCTTCATTTTTTCCCATTGGCAGAAGAACCAGATGAGTTTTATGAGTTTACCCCAGAGGATTATTATCGCATTTTGGCAACAAAAAAGCAAGGTAATGTATGAGATGACCATATTCATATTTGTTAGGATTATTAATAATAATCTTAGAATAAATGATTTGAAGTTACTCATCATAAAATTGCGAAATGAAAAAATAAAAAAACGATATAGAGATGAGACTACCCTATGTGATAGCCCACAATTGGCAGACATGGTCCAATTAGTGACAAATCACTTGTATTGGGGTTCAACTTCGGTAGTGCATGATGGAATTCTGCAAGATCCGTCCTGTGGTTTTCATTTTCTCTTTTCTAAGCAAAAAAGTGTGTCTGTGTATGTGTGTGTAACTGTGTATAATCTGTATATCTATGATATTTTATGGTATAAACTTGATTTGAGCAGATAAGTTCTTAAAGACACGAAAAATTCGAGAAGCAGAAGAGGCTGCTCGCAGATCAAGGATAACTAAGGTGCTTATCAGACCATTACTTTTGTATTCTTTTAACTGGTTATATTTTGTGGCCGAATTTTAATGAGGGATATTGAGCTTATTTATGATTCCGCAGGCTGTAATTAGGGTTAGATTCCCAGATAACCACACATTAGAAGCTGCATTTCATCCATCAGAGACCATCCAGAGCTTATTTGATCTTCTCATAAAAGTGCTTGCTCGACCAGAACTCCCATTTTATATTTGTAAGCATTACAAATAGGACTAGCTTATTTCTTATAACTTGAGGTTTTAGTGTTTCCTTTGTATTAGTGCTTTCCCTCAATAATCATCTAAATATTGAAATTTGATTAGCAACCATCAATATTTTGTTATCTTCAGATACTACACCTCCTAAAAAGCAAATAAAGGATATGTCACAGGACTTATACTCTGCTGGCTTTGCTCCTGGTGCAATTGTCTATTTTTCCCAAGAACTAGCAGAAGGTTGGTTCACATTTTGTCATCATTTCATGCCTAAGAATCTGGTGGTTGAATCATTTTTATGCAAGTATAAAAATTGCTTGAACTCAATCTACAAGCTTACTATTGACTCACTGAGACATCGTCTATTATCTGTATTGATCCCGTCTGAATAATAATTTGTCCTGTGGAACCTAAAATTTTAACATTGATATATAATTTCTGATAAAATAATCTTTCAGCATGTTGATTCTTTGATTTGTTTGTTGATGCATATTTGAATGTTAGTACCACACAAAATGCAATTAAACCTATTTAGTGGAGTTGTGGCGCCCCCTTATACCATAAAGGCCTACGCTGCTATAATACACCTTTTCTTTTCTTCTTTTTTGTTTTTTGTTGTGTGTGCGTGTGGATAATTTACGCTTTTATGCTATACACGTTCAAACAATCTAAAAAACATCACTGTTCTAAAAATCCCCGCTTAGGTCCGCCTAGGCCCCGCCTAGGCGCTTAGGCCTCCTTGGCGCCCGCCTAGGCGCTTAGGCCCCCTTGGCGCCCGCCTAGGCGCGCTAGGCCCCTCGGTGCCTCACTTAGGCCCAAATGCAAAAATCCCTTCAGAGCCTGAGCGGAGAGTTTTTTTATTTTAATAACTACCCAAACCAGATCTTGATATATTTATTTTTCTAATGATTTACCATATTCAGAATACAAAGGTTGTAGTATATCAAATCACAACAAGAAGTGAATAATATCAAGTCAAAATGGATAATTTTATTATAGTTGTAATTTTTTAAATTTGTGTCAACTTCAAATTATATAAATGATGATACATTTGTAATATTTAGTTTAATTTAATATAATTCTTAAATTTATGTTTAGTTTCTTAAGTTTTAATATTGAATTAAATTCTTGAAATTTTAAATTTTATTATTTAATAGCAATCATGTTTATGAATAAAACTAATACGTTAAAAATATGTTTGAACTTTGAACAATTGCATGTTTGTGTTTGACCTTTGACATTAGCAATATGGATATGTGTTTGAACTTTAAGCAAAGACCTTTATTATCTTTATTATAGATTGTTTTGCTTTATATTATTGTTTTGTTTGGATAAATGTGAGATAAAATATTAAAATTAGCTTAAAATAAAAAATCTCGCCTAAGCCCCGCCCAGGCCCCGCCTAGGCCCCCTAGGCGCTAGGCCCCTCTCGGCCGCCCGCCTCCCGCCTAGCGTCTTTTAGAACATTGAAAAACATGCTGAGTTGCACTTAATTGATTTTCTGCACACAATACTTTTGCGGCCATTTCAGTTTGGTACTCAATTTATGAATATACTGGCCAAAGTAATTATCAAGCGATTGAAATCCTTCACTGCAAGTATGACAGTTCTGAAAATCTATAAGGTTAGCCTATCCTCAAAAGTGTTGGCTCCTCTGCTGTATTATTTAGCAATTTATTCGTTTATTATGTTTTGACGGGTTTGAAGTCATAATTACAAGGCAAATAATCTGCACTCAAGTCAATTTTTTAACATTTAGAACACTTGTACGTGGATGTTTTTCAAGCATTGCAGTGTAACATTAATTATATTTGGTTGTCTAGAAGAGTGAAACAGTAGTATGTAAACCCCACTACAGCTCATGCTTTTATTCCACTCTGTTTGGATCCATTAGACTTATTCTATGGCTTTCCCCCATTTTTCAGGTGATGATGGAGCGGCAGCATCAGGTCCTTTCCTTGACGAGGAGGTCATGTCATTGAAAGGCTTGGTCCTCATAGCTGAGCAGGCCGAGGCTGTCCAAGCTGCCCCGGAAATGCAAGAAGCAGTAGTAGAAAGCCCCTCCCCATCTGTTCAAGAGCGAAAGCCTGCTGATAAGAAGACTGTCAAACCAAAATGGTTGAAAATGTGATATGTCACAGATGAGCTTTTATTACCTCATATACGTATGCATGCATGTAAGTACTAGTCATCTTAGATCCACACACAGTGAGCCTCTTCAAAAATCCTAACATCTTGTGCAAGTAAACTCTCATAACGCTAATTGTAAACTTCAACTCTACCGTATTCACATAGTTAACAAATTTGAGTAACATAATTTAGGCAGTTAATATTGTCCGAGTAAAAATAGGAAATTGATATTTTTACATTTTTTTTATATTTTCACATGAAAAGTGTATCAGTTTCCTAAAAATAATGTGATCGTAACAAATGTGAAATGCCATTTTTTAAATTGTGCTGTCAATATAATTTTCACTCTCGCAATGTCAGCGGTCTAATTTTAATACAGGTAATTTGAATATATATAGTCCGGTTCTCTCCAGCGAACTAAAGGAGCGAACCTACTATAGTGACGGTTTTTTCCGTCGTTATAGCATAAAAAACTGGTTTTCTATGCTATAGTCACGGAATAAACCGTCGTTATAGCCGGTTCGTTATTAGTTCGCTTCTTTCGGTTTACTGGAGAAGCGGATTATATATATATATATATCTGTGATGCGGATTCGTAAAGGGATCTTACTTTCTTAAAATGAGAGACTTTTTTTTTTTTTTTTTTTTTAAAACAACTAAAAAAGTTTAATATTTATGGAACTGAAATTTTATATATCTGATGTTTTGGATGTGATTTGGATACGTATAACAAAATAGGTATATGCTGCCTAACTGCATATATATTTTTAGTATAGGTATCCAAATTACACCCAAAACATTATATTATGGAAAAATTTGGCCCATAAATATTAAACTTTTTTTAGTTGTTTAAAAAAAAAAAAAAAAAAAGTCCCTCATTTTAAGAAAGTAAGAGATCCCTTACTTGATCATTTCTATATATATATATATATAAACAAATCTTTTGTAGGGTCCGTGAGATCGATTTTGGCTTAATTTAATCATTCAAGAAGAAAAAGGTTGAACTCTTGATATAAAGTTGGCATAATGCAGCAAAAAATACCCACCTGTTCCACCGTAGAAGGTAGTAATAGAAAAAGGCATCGAACCTTTTTACCCAAAATAATTATAATAAAATTATAAAATCCAAGTATGATATTGATTTAGTTTAAGTTTCGAAAGTACTATCAAATATGATAATTAATAGTATATTTTAATTAATTTATAATTATTTACATTAAATTTGTACCAATTTTGAATTTTTGGAATCTCATATTAAACATTAGAAGTCATATATATATATATATATATATTTTTTTTTTGGAACGGATAAAGTATTTTAGTATAAATTTTACTTTTAAAATAAATCGACATTTTGAGTTCTCCTGAAATGATGGAGGGCTTCAAAACTTGAATTGTCAGCAATGAGTTTCACATTTTCTTAAATGCTGTCAAATTACTGTACAACATTTTAAGCTCTACTAAGTTATTGTATTACAATTGCGATCTAATACATGAGATTTAATATAATTATAAAATTGATTCACGTATCATACATTATAAAAATATTATCAACTAAATTTATCTACATAACTCATAATAAAAAATATATGCATTTTGGATTTAACTTTAATACATAGTATTATTTTCTTTAAATAAATGTAATACTGAGGACAAGGCATCACATGTTATATATTCACAAAATGAAAGGAGATAAATATCTTATTCCTTTTATATAAAATAATTTATACAAAAAAATATTGTTATGATAATGGTTTTTAAAAATAATGCGACAAAATACAATTTTAAACTTTTAATAATATATTTGTCCAAATAATAATAATAATAATAATTTTTTGGCAAAACTAATGATTTGGCTACCAAAGTCGATACGTTTTCTTGAATATTCGATTGAACTTTTAATTTTTCGAATTATACCACTGAACTAATTATTATTTTACAATTAAGCCATTCCGTTAAAAAATATTGACAGACGTTAAATAATTGTTGACGTGGCGCTGACATGGCAAAAAAATAAAAAAATAATGCTGACGTGGCAAAAAAAAAAATACATAATACTCATTTTAAAGTTTTAAAATAACAAAAACATAATAAAATAAAACAGATTTTTTTAAAAATATAATTTTTAATAAAAACAAATTTTTTAACAAACATAATTTTTAAAAAACATAATTTTTTAAAATATTTTTTTTTAAAAACGGAACTTTTAAAAAAACATAATTCTTTTAAAAAAAACAGATTTTTAAAAACATAATTTTTAAAAAAACATAATTTTTTTTAAAAACAGTTTTTTAACAAAAACATAATTTTTTTTAAAAGCGGAACTTTTTAAAAAACATAAATTTTTAAAAAGCAGAACTTTTTAAAAATAGATTTTTAAAAACATAATTTTTTAAAAAAAAACAGTTTTTTTCAAAAACAGATTTTTTTTAAAACGTAATTTTTTTAAAACGTAAATTTATTAAAAAAACGGTTTTTTTTCAAAACCAGATTTTTTTAAAAAGTAATTTTTAAAAAAAAACATAATTTTACATAAATTTGTAAAATCTGTTTTTAAAATAAATTACGTTTAAAATGCGTTTTTTTAAAATTATGTTTTTAAAATCTGTTTTTTAAAAAAATATGTTTTTTAAAAATTATGTTTTTTAAAAAGTTCCTTTTTAAAAAAAATTATGTTTTTAAAAAATTTACTTTTTAAAAAAATCTGTTTTTGAAAAAAATGCTTTTTTTTAATAAATTTACGTTTTTAAAAAAGTACGTTTTTAAAAAAAAATCTGTTTTTGAAAAAAAAACTTTTTTTTAAAATTATGTTTTTGTTAAAAATCTGTTTTTAAAAAAATTATGTTTTTAAAAATATGTTTTTTAAAAGAATTATGTTTTTTAAAAAGTTCCGTTTTAAAAAAAAATTATGTTTTTGTTAAAAAACTGTTTTTAAAAAAAATTATGTTTTTTAAAAATCTGTTTTGTAAAAGATTTATATTTTTTTAAAAGTTTCGTTTTTAAAAAAAATATATTTTTTTTAAAAATTATGTTTGTTAAAAAATCTGTTTTTATTAAAATTATATATTTAAAAAAAATCTGTTTTATTTTATTATTTTTTTGTTATTTTTAAAACTTTAAAATGAGTATTATGTATTTTTTTGCCACGTCAGCATTATTTATTATTTTTTTTGTCATGTCAGCAATTATTTAACGTCTGTCAATATTTTTTAACGGAATGACTTAATTGTAAAATAATAATTAATTCAGTGGTGTAATTCGAAAAATTAAAATTCAATCGGATATTCAGTAAAACATGCCAACTTTGATGGCCAAATCATTAGTTTTGCCATAATTTTTTGTGAGTATCACCTCCACTCCACATTTTTAATGGCGGAAAAAGTGTAAATATACCAAAATATAGGGCAATTTTGCAAACATCCTGCGGCGGCTAGGAAAAAACGAAAAAGAAAACTTGCAGAAAGATGGGAATTAGAGGCGCTGTTAGTTGAAGTTGAGGTACAAGTACAACTGTTAAAAAATCGAATCAACTAACATATATCTATCTCCCTAAGATCTGGATCGATAAAAAGGTACCCCTTACTGTCTTTTCTCTCTCATCACTTGTTCATACACTTTGGCTTCAGAACTAACCCTGTTTATCGCTTTCACTGCTCCCAACATTAAGGTTTGGTCTCATTTTTATTGTACTTAAATTCAACCAGTGATCGTAATTTTGTTCTCTAAGATCTGATTATGATAAATTTCATTCATAAAAAACATTGATTGGATCTGGCAGTTTATATTTCCGTTTTTTGACAATTGAAATTACATTTTCGTGCTAATCTTATTTAGTAGTCCTGATTATTTAATTGGACCTCGGATTATACTTTGGAAATAAGGTTTTCAAATCATTCTCTGCCCATATGATTAATTTAGCTGAAATTGGGTACTGTCTGAGCTAATGAGTGAAGTTAATTTATTTCTCTTTAATCGTTGAGTTTGATTATTTAAACTACACTTTTTATTGCTTTCCCCTTGAGAAGAGTTGGTTATGAAGTCTGCAATTTGTGGATTAGTTCAGAAGATGTCATCAGATAAATGGTGCATAGAGAAAAGAGCTCCTCTTGCAAGTGATAATGCGGTAAAAGACAGTGAGAATGTTGGCGTTCCGGAAACTGGGAGTCTTTCCATTATTGTGCTTGGTGCTTCTGGTGATCTTGCCAAGAAAAAGACTTTCCCGGCGCTCTTTAATCTTTACCGTCAGGTTTGACTTGGATTCTCTTGCTGTTTCTAGTATGTTCTGATTCAGAAATTCGGTTTTGTTTAGGGAATTGGGTGAGATGTAACCATGTCATGGTTTGATCCGTTGACACTAAATGGTGTCACTCTGTAATAAATTACATGATACATTTTGTTTATTGTGGGAGATTTATTTTTTTGTTCTACGCTGACTTGGAATTGGGTTGGGATTATCACAGGGATTCTTGCAGTCACATGAAGTATACATTTTTGGCTATGCAAGAACCAAGATTTCAGATGACGAGTTGAGAGATCGCATTCGTGGGTGAGACACTTGTCTTTGCTGCATGGGTTACTCATACCGAGCAAAAGCAAAATGTTTCACTTACAGTTACTGTTATTTTTACTGATTGGAACTAAATAGTTGTATAACATTGTCTACACTTAGAACATCTTTACCTATTGCATATTTCTGATGGCTCAGGATATCGTATTTTCATCTATATATTGACTGCCTTGTTACATTCTTTTTGTTTTTGTTAGACGTTACTACTCTAATGACTCCGACACAAAAATATTGTGATTTTGATGCATTGGCTAGCTCTATGAAACAAATTTCAGTTGCAAATGCATGAAATGATTTAATAAGAATAATGGATTGACTGGCCTTTTAATCAATCATTGCAGATATCTTACTCCGAGCAAGAATTCTGCAGGGGGACACTCGGAAGATGTATCAAAGTTTCTGCAATTGGTTAGTAAAGCAGCTGTCTCTTTGTTTCTTACATCTTTAGCCAGCGATGTTCCCTGTAATAACTTGTTATTGATCACACAGATCAAATACGTTTGTGGTTCTTATGATGTGGAGGAGGGTTATCGGGCATTGGATAAGGAAATATCTGACCATGAAGTATCAAGAAACAGTAAAGAAGGATCATCCAGGAGACTATTCTACCTTGCGCTTCCTCCATCAGTATATCCTCCTGTCTGCAAAATGATTAGGAATTGTTGCATGAATAAATGTATGTGCTTCTCTAATCTATAACACAACTTTTTAACATTCATTTAGTTAAATGTTTATGATTCATCTAATAGAACTTAACATTTCTGGTTTCGCACTGTACAATTATTCAGAGAGAAATTTCTAAAGTCCTCCAAAGGATCATAGGAACTTACTTTATGGTAGAGGTGTATGCTTTTGTCTCACCTACTTGGAGAGGTTAGGTTTCTGGATTGCTGCTTTTAGCTCCAACGGATCAAGACCTGCTTTGTTTCAAAGCATTTCTTATTTATACACTGCACAAAAAAAATTAGATTTTTATGTAAAGGAGCTTTAAGATACTAAAATAAATTGGAATATACTCCAAGTAATTGGTGTTGTCCAAATCTGGTATTACTGGTGTCACAGTCTATATTTTTATGTAAGATTCCTAAAATTTGTGAAATACTTTTATTAAGCTCATTGAAGTAGAGCATTATGCTGCTATTTCAAAGTGCAGTTATTATTATTATTATTTTTGATTTAGTTAGAGGTAAATATTGATATTGGCTGCTCATTGTGTGTTGAACACAGTCTATGCTTAGACAACACCTGTTACATATGGGTACGGAATTAAAGTATTTTTACATACACTTATCAATAGTTGTTTTTTGGATGTGCGCATCAGTAGGTCACTAGCAGCATTTCTTGCTTCCCTTCCTCATTACCGCAAAAGTTCATCTTTGGCTTGCTGGTACTAAAGAAGTGATGTATGTGTGCTCTTCTAGCTGTGGAATAACATTAGCTCTTTTTCTCCCGGTTGAAAAAACGTCTATGATGTTAAATGCCTTTAAGTGTAATATGAAGTATGGCACTATTTACTTGTGCAATGGAACAACCAAAGAATAGTCCATACTGAGATGTAAAATATAATTTTTGTGAAGTTGTTAATGTTACTGTTTCAGCTGATCTTGGTGGATGGACTCGTATTGTTGTTGAGAAGCCCTTTGGCAGGGATTTGGATTCAGCTGAGCATCTCAGTACTCAGATTGGAGAATTGTTTGACGAGTCACAGATTTACCGCATTGATCATTATTTGGGAAAAGAATTGGTGCAAAACTTGGTAATACATGTTGAAATTGTCTAACATTTGAATTCCTAGGTACTGCTTATCTATATCT
Source organism: Panax quinquefolius (assembly GCA_020205615.1). Taxonomy (NCBI): domain Eukaryota; kingdom Viridiplantae; phylum Streptophyta; class Magnoliopsida; order Apiales; family Araliaceae; genus Panax; species Panax quinquefolius. The sequence continues at coordinate 25,117,113 of CM035169.1, read as the reverse complement.
TATTGGACTTGAATATTTTTTTGCAGTTGGTACTTCGTTTTGCAAATCGTTTCTTCTTGCCTCTATGGAATCGTGACAACATTGATAATGTACAGGTTAGTTTCTTCTTCCCTTTTTCTTCATTTTTGAAAGTGGTGAGTTAGTAAAGAAACTACACTGGTTTACTGTTAATGTTTATTTGCATGGTGGCTAATTATTTAACCTACTATATCATTTGTAACCTTGTGATTCTTTTGTTGATTTGTATATCAGAAATTACCTCAATTATTTCAGCTTTTTCCAGATTTCTACCTTCTCGTGATGGTGTTAAAGTTCTTTGTGAGGCTTGATTGACTTCATATCCATTGTTTCATGTCTCAACTATAATTAGATACACGGATCATATATTTTGGTTTACTTTCAAATTTTCAATGAACGTTATTATAAACCTTGCTTCCTTCCATTAGTAGCTATTAATTGAGGCAGTGGCCATGCTCGAGTTTATTACACCTACGTGTCTACATATTTGTGTTTCTCTGTCTTGATTGACATATCTTATTGAATTTAGGCCCAACACGAATGGAAAATGATGAGTATTAAATTGATCTACTTTAATCTCTCTCTCTCTCTCCTTTTCTCTTCTTATATATCTTTTCTTCCCCTTCACTTGCAGATTGTGTTTAGAGAGGATTTTGGAACTGAAGGCCGTGGCGGATATTTTGATCAGTATGGGTATGCTACGAGGGCACTCACAATTTTCTTGTGTGTTTCTAAATATTCTGCATTATTACAGTTTGGAAGTTAAACATCTTAGGTGACTGTTTCATAAGTATTTTGTACGCTTACATTTAGAAGCTGTATTATACTGACCTTTCACTCCTTTGTTATGGATGATAAAGGTATTTCTAAGTGAATGAATCTGCATACGATTTTATGGTGTTTTACTTCTTTGCTTTAATGTTTTATGAATTGTTTAGTAAGCTTTCAGCACGTAATTTATGTCATTTGCTTTGTTTCTTTTTTGCAGAATCATCCGTGATATTATCCAAAATCATCTCTTGCAGGTGAGACCAAAATACTAAAATTAAACCATGTTTATAATAATGCCATCTACAAACTTCAATCGCTAAATTAATTGTACCATATGACTATAACCATTATACGAGCCAGAAGTCAAGGTATCAAACATTTTACATATACTTCATTGTTAATTGTGGATTCCATTTCCTGAAGTCTGTCTCTTCTCCATTTTGATTTGTATGTGTAATATATATCTCTAAAACTGTAGGTTTTTTGCCTCGTTGCTATGGAGAAGCCTATTTCTCTTAAACCTGAGCACATTCGAGATGAAAAAGTGAAGGTGCGTTTTTGAGACTTTCTTTTTTGTGTGAAAACTCAAGGTTGCTACTCTTTTATGTCTTGAAGACTAACTAATTTCTATGATCTGACACGTTAACCAAGGTATTTAAATATTTTGTTCCTTAATCAAGGAAATAAATGAGTGAAGAAAAAAGAAATTGTTTTTCCCCTTTTACCTTCTTTTCTTTTGACTATCAACTAGAGGCTAGATGAAAATAAAAAGAGGACCAACACTGTAAAAGTCATTCTGAAGCATATTAAGCTTTACAGACATTCAGTACCAATGTATATCTATATTGTGTTTTACATTTCTCTAACATAAATTTCACAAATATTTGAAGTGTTTCTTACGAGTGCCAACATGCCTTTTGCCATTCACTTGATAGTATTAGCTTGAATTCAGGTTCTTCAATCAGTAATTCCGCTTAAAGATGATGAGATTGTACTTGGACAATATGATGGTTATTTAGATGACCCAACAGTTCCTGATGACTCAAACACTCCAACTTTTGCAACCATGGTTCTGCGTATACACAATGAAAGATGGGAAGGTATGGTAGGATATTTTAAATCATATTCTATTATATAATTTAATTTTCCATCTTAAAGTTCCTTCTTGGTTTATGGTAAAAATTCCGTAAAATATCTGTGGGAATTCTAATTTGTAGTTAAGTAGCTTGCTTAAGAGTTATTTAGGCATTAGTCATTAGTTGAACAATAATATACTCTTTTATGTGTTCTACTAGTGTTATCATGAATTACTTGCTGCAGGTGTTCCCTTTGTATTCAAGGCTGGGAAAGCATTAAATTCTAGAAAGGCAGAAATTCGCGTTCAATTCAAGGATGTGCCTGGTGATATATTCAGATGTATGGTATCAGAGCTCCTTGTATCTTCTGTAAATTTTGCACTTTTTCTTATTACATTTTTGTGGTTTGTGTCAAACTTAAGTACAAACATCAATGAGCAACATTGTGAGTGTAACTAGCATTATTGAGAATCTCCTTTTGTAGAATACTACTTTTTTTTTTTTGAGGCCACTTCGGTGAAGGGGTTAGAATTTTACTTATGAAAAAACTATTGTTTACTTTAGGATCAAACTCTTATTGCTTTCGTTGCCCCAGTTTTACATTACATGTACTCTGAGTATGTAGCATGCTGATATGCATTTGCACTTAGGGAGAAGGGTACAGGTTCTGTTTTTCCCATTTCCCCAGTTAGGTTGGGGAGTTTGATGACTAAGGAACCTCTCTATTGCAAATAGTCTGGTTCTGTATTATATTTCTTGGTTTGGAAGCTTCCAAAGATTAGTTGATCTAGTGCTTGCTAGAAAAGATAATAATTATTTCACCTCACTTCAATTCATTTTAATGTCAAAAATGTCTTCTGGCTGAACTATGGAAAAATAGGTGTCTATCTCCAAGTGTTTGTCCTGTTCTCCAAAATTTCAACTTAATGGTAGACTAAACAATTATCAGAATAGCTCCAATACAAATTATGTAGTAGAATTAAGTGCATCATTTACAATTCTAAATACTATTGCAACAGCTAGTGTGTTCTTATTGATTGTTTGTATCTTTTTAGTCTAAATTGAGATTTTAACTTTTTGTATGCTCTGCTATATTGTTTAGGTAAAAGCAAGGAGAAATGAATTTGTGTCACGCCTACAACCTTTAGAGGCCATGTACATGAAGCTTACAGTAAGTGACTATTGGGTTACATATTGTAATGTGACATACTCTTAAACTTCAGTTTTTTATCCAAAGGAAGGTCCCAATTATAACAAGTCAGAATCATATTTGGCTTCTGAGTTCCTTTGTGTTGCTTTTGATTTATTCAACCAGAATTTGGATGCCCTTATTTAGCATAACTATTTACTCATGCTCACTCAATTATTCCATGATGGACTTGCCCAATCTCGTCAAAAGATAGTTGGGAAAAAACAACAGGGTTTCACGAATAAGTACTTATCATCAACTTCATCTGTCTGATGATTGAATGATTTATACCAACCAAATCATTATTCGGATATTTTTTTTCATTTGCTGTAGTTGTCTCCCCCTCAATCTTTGTACAGTAGAAATACATGCTGCTTGTTTCAAGTTCTTTGTACAGTCATCTAGCTTTATCCTGCATTTTATTGTTATGATTTTTTGAGATCCGTGCAAAAAATATTTTGTAGAGCAAGCTGTCTCTCATGGTGGTAGTACAACATGAGTTTATTGTCTCAACTTGATCAATTTCTCTCATGCAGGTCAAGAAACCTGGGCTTGAGATGTCAACTGTTCAAAGTGAACTAGACTTGTCATATGGGCAACGTTATCAAGACATTACCATTCCTGAGGCTTATGAACGTCTAATTCTTGACACGTATGTTTCCATTTGCTATTATACATCAGCATAACTTTATTTATCTGCTATCTGCAATATACTGCCTTCTTCTTTGCATTCTTATGCATGAAAATCCACTGACCAGCTGGAATAACAATATAGTTGAAGGACGATTCACATTTTAACTTTGGGCCTAAATTGAGAATATATTGGTGCTTGTTTTTACAGGATAAGGGGTGATCAGCAGCATTTTGTGCGCAGAGATGAGTTGAAGGTACACACATAATGAATCTGAGATGCATATATGAACATTAAGTGCATGCCAACTCTTATCATTAATTTATTTTTAATTTTTTCAATTTATCAGGCAGCCTGGGAGATTTTCACCCCACTTCTGCACAGAATCGATAAAGGTGAATTCAAATCAGTTCCATACAAGCCAGGAAGCCGAGGGCCAGAGGAAGCAGATAAGTTGCTGGAAAAAGTTGGTTATGTTCAAACACATGGTTATATATGGATCCCTCCCACCTTATAGTACCTTTTTACCACCATATCGCACGCTTTCATGGAGGATTATCACTAGCTTTATAATCTGGGATGCCCACACACAGTGCATACATATAAACATATGTTTTGGGATAATATGTATGATAATTTTGTGAGAGCCAGCTTTTCAACAGTGTGCCATAAGTATTACTCTAACCCTGAATCCTTGATGATTGTTCATTGTGGTGTATGTATGTGTCATGTGTGGATCAATAAAAAGTAAGCCAATAAAGCTGGGATATTAGACTTTCAGCAGTTTCTTTGTGAAATCTTGATAGTGCTGAATCTTTGCTTTGAAGAATTGAGTGTAGCAGGATTTTCAGTGTAAGCAAATCTTTAGTTTGACCAGAATTGATTGGAATATAATGGCATCAGGCTGTCACTCTGCCTGAAATTATTTGCTTTAATTGTTCATTTGTAGTTACTTTTTATTAATCAAGTTTAGCTGGTTAAAGAATGATGTATATATATATGATTTTGTTTTTATTGCCCAACATTCTCTCTGTCATAGACTTCTTCTTGATTAAGAGGAATCAATATATCCATTCACTCCCTGGTTGGCAAAAGGATTATAAAAGGTAATTGTTAAGCAATTCAAGAAAGCCCAATCAAGCTATTCATCAAATTTATGCTTAAAAGGTAAAGAATCAAGCAAGTATCAAAAAAGGGACATGCATGATTGAGTGTGTGTGTGTATGAGTGGTATTGTGTTTGATATTGTATTATTCTTGAGGCGAGAAAAGCATTCTACTTGAACTATAACGACCGCCATCTTCAATTCTTCATAGTTATGCTCCTCTTATTAAACTAAAAGGCAAAAAATAAGAAGAAGAAGAAGAAGAAAGAGATTCCGCATACCAGCGGCTTCAACGATACGCTGCGGTATCCGAATGGAATGGTAAATAAATTCCACATATTTTGTGTTGTTCGTTCACATTTCTATATCATAACAATTGCTTTCTTGGTCTCTTTCCTTGAAAGAAAGAAAGACTATTCAATTTATTAATTAAACATTTGGGGGTATAAATATAATAAACAAAAAGAAGAGTTACTTGTAGGAAAGGTTTAGGCAAGGAAAGGAACGCCTTGAACGCAAAATCTACTTTACCCAATTGGATTGGATTGGATTGGAATGACATCGTAATATTCACCTTTTCTCCCCTACCCTTTTTGTTTTGTTTTGTTTTCACCCTCCTTTTCCTTTTGCGCTATGCTCTTCACCAATCTTTTAAGCTTTCAATTATCAACCATTATTATCATATTATTATTATTATTATAAAAAAAAATTAAATAAATAGCTTTGCATACAAAGGGTTCTATAAGAATTTACTAGCTTTTACTTTAAGCTTTAGGCAAATATATGTTCCTTCTACTATATGTTAAGTCACAAGATAGTATAACTATGACGATGGTTCGAACGGTCGTTATAGCTCAAAAAACTGTCGTTATAAACAATTCGTTGGAGAAGATATATATATATATATACTCAAATTATACATCCAAACACTCATCCATGTGTAAAATAATAGTAAATGAAGAGAGAGAAAATATTGTGGAGCGAGGAGAGAGAAGAAATAAATATTTTACTACTCCCTCCGTCTCGGGATAAAAGTCATTGTTATTATTTTGGGTTGTCCCATATTAAATGTCCACTTTTATTTAGTAACCAAACTTTTACACATGTTTTCCTATTATGCCCGTAGCATTAAATATATCATATTTTTTTTATTCTAATTCTCTCTCCATATTTAATGATATTATTATGGGTAATTTTGTCATTTTATTCCTTTTCTTAATATGCGTGAAAAGTCCACCAAGACTTTTATCCTGGGACCGAGGAGAACTATTTTATACTTTATTGTGTCTTGGATGTAGAATTTGGGAGTGTACATATATATATCCTTAAGATATTATTTTAAAAATTAAAAATACTTTTATTCTTGTATAAATTTAGTATATATTGGAAGATTGAACATATATATATATATATATATTATAGGAAGTCTTTGTTTGTTATTTCAAAGATAAATAAATTACAAATATAGCACAAAGCTCTCTCAGTCAGGTGAGCCAAAACCATTTGTGAACCAAAATTGAAGTAACTCCAGCCCCAAATTCACCCAAACAACAAACTTTGAAATATTCAACCTTTCTTCTCATTCAAATAAATAATGCAGTATTCAATTGAATACTGCCAAACGCAGCCTTAGCAACAGAGAGGGTAGTGCCGTAGTAATAAAGATTGAAAGAGTAACCCTAATTGGAATCCGTTTAGAATTAACCAATCAGGTCTCGCGCCACACCTTTCATAACCAACCAAAGATCTATCTTTTCTTTTTTCTCTCTCTAGAAAGTCTCTCTCCACCAGGTATAGTGTTGAATCTCCCTCTAATATTTGTATATATCTCTATATATATACACAAGTATTTGTAACACTGCCTCGATTATCATTGTACAATCGGTCACATTTTTCTGTTTAGATTCATATATCTCCTATTTCCAACCCTAATCGGGATTTTTTTATGTCTGTTTTTATTCTAGATAATCTATTTGTATTGCATTATTTGGTCGTCTGACCTAGGGTTTCTTTGTAAATTGTTCTTTCACCAAGCAAAGGTTTTTTTTTTTTTTTTTCATTTTACCAATTACCCTTTTTTTTATATCAGCTGATTTCTTCTTTACGCATACTTACCCATATATACTAACTTGATATTAAGCTCCATAGGGTTGTTGATCTTGTTTGATCCCTACCTTCTTGTGTTCCCTTTTAGTTATTGTAATGAGAAACTCAGTGAGATTTTTGGTGCTGTGTTTTAGTTTGCCATCAGAAATTGAGGGTGTATTCATTTTCAATTGGATGTAGAGAGGATTGTTGCATGAGAGAGGGAGTGTTAGTTGTAGGGTTACTTTTTTCTTTATTCTCTTCTGATTAGGTTGGTGGAGACCCAATGGCATTAAATTTTTCGTATGATCCAATCTTTGGAAAGACCCAATTTTCATCTATCCAGATTGGTAAAAGATACGTTTTTGAGGAATGCCCAGACCGGATTATTGATGGTGTTGGTGATTGTTGGGATTTTAATTTCGAATTAAGGAATTCTCATGATGAGAAAACTGAGACGGTTTCTGATGATATTGTTGATTTGCTGCCATCTGATCCTTTTGGTATGGATATAAGTGCTACCTTCTCAGCAATTACAGGTTGGATTGAGGAATTTGAGAAGGATTTTGAGTTGAGTGCTCTTGGTTTTGTCATGGATGAAACAGAGGTGAAGACCGGCGATGATCGAATTTTTTCAGGTCTGAATGTGGTTTGGAACGGGGCCATGAGGTTTTATCCAGAGGTCCCTGATATGAAATCTGATGGAAAATTAGCTGGATCTGCAATAGATAAAGAATTATGTAATGGTTTATATGATAATTCTCTTTTATCAGATGGGACTGAGTTATATAGGGTTTCTGGAAATTCAGTTAACGAGTGTCAAGGTTGCACAAAAGACGAAGGAGGTGCTCCACACGATGCTTTGTTTTTAGCTCTTGGTCATCTGGGAGTGAAGGACCTTCTTTCTGTTGAAAGGGTCTGCAAATCTTTACGGGATGCAGTTCAAAATGATCCTCTTCTATGGAGGAATATCCAAATAGATAGGCCACTGAATGATAAGATCAGTGATGATACTCTTTTGTACTTGGCTAGAAGAGCCCAGGGCAGTCTTCGGTGCTTGAGTCTTGTGGAATGCCTCAAGATCACAGATCGTGGTTTAAAGCATGTGCTGGAAAACAATCCTAGGCTGACAAAGGTCTGTATTTACATCTCGCTTACTGAGGTTTTCTGGACATATATTTTCCTATTTTGTATTTGTTAGTATCTTTTTAGCATTATTTTCATCATATGTGGAACTGATGGCATTTCCTTGTATTCAATGTTCCTACTGATTAAATGTGCTGTTTCTTAATTTCTCAACTTGTTTTTATACATTATCACGTCTTTGGTTCATATTGTTATACATACCTGATCTATTTTTGGCCTACTATTGTGTTGTGGTTCTATGTTTTTGCAGAGTCCTGTGCAGTTGACAAACACCCATTTGTCTGTGGTCTTTTCCATATCAGTCACCTCTGGTTTTTGCATTCAGCCTAAAATTTTCTAGTTTGTTCTGTTATAATTAGAATCTTAGAGTATTCGTGGATTCTTGAATTCCAACTCATAGACTTGTGTTGCTATATCAATTTAGGCATGAAAACTAAGCGGGGCTCAGATTTAGTTGTAATAGTGTCTTTATCGATCCTTTCAAGCTATATCAGTTTTCTTTCTCCTGATTTTATTGGCTGTGCTACCAAGAAACTTATGGTTGAGGTTGATTAACCATGTTGATAACTTAAATTATTAGTTCAAAAAATCTGGTATCCTGTGACCCACCATAGTTATAAATACCGGAATTGTATTGCTTCCCTTATTGGTACAATACTTATTGATAGTATCAGTGTACCGTTTGGGATTTGTTGCCTTCTTTTGCGTAAAAAATTAGATATGCACGATATGTATAGATACACGTTTCAAATTATATTGGTTAACTCTTTGAGATATCTACTTGTACTTATTTTACCACAACAAATTTGTAAAACTATCTTTTGCATAAGAAATTAATAAAGCTCACATATAATGCAAGTCTTAAATCTTAATATAAAATAGTGTTCTAAGTAGTAAAATTTTCAATTGCACATAAGAATAAAACACCAATTTGGCATTAAAGAATAAAAGTTTCAAGCAACATAATCACTGCTATAATATAAAACGATACAATTTCGTTTTGTAGATACTAAATATAAATTTTCTCCCTAAATGGTATTCATAACCATGATTTCCCCTCTCTCCCCCCTACCTCTCTCTTTCTCTCTCCCTCCTACCTCCTTGAGAAATTTTTCACTCAGTTTACTTCTGCGATTTTTCTTTCTGAAGTTCAATTCCTCGCCCAGTGAGGATTTTCCAGTAATAATTTACTTGGAAGCAGATCTTTTTTGTATTTAGTTTATGTGTTATTAAGAGTGAATTTACAATTTTATCCATTTCCCATGCAGCTAAGTGTTCCAGGATGTGTTAGACTCAGTGTTGAAGGTATTGTGGGTAACTTGAAAGTGGTCAAGTCAGCAGGTGGTCTTGGAATAAAGAACCTAAGAATTGGTGGGCTTTTTGGAGTAACAAAGAAAGTTTTTGAAGAATTGAAGTTCTTGCTTGATGTAGAGAATCACAAGCAGCAGTTGAGTGCCTACAAACCTCGGTTCTATCGAGGTGGGCAGTTATATCTATCTTTTGACGATGATCGTGCTATTGATATTGAGGCATGTCCAAGATGCCAGCAACTTAGACAAGTGTATGATTGCCCAGCGGAGAGTTGCCAAGGGAAGCATCGCCCCATGTGCAGGGCTTGCACCTTTTGCGTTGCTCGTTGTATCAATTGCGGATGCTGCATTAAAGGATGTGATTATGAGGAGACATTCTGTCTAGATTTGCTTTGCATGGGTTGTTGGAAGCAGTTTAATTGCCAGGAGAGACAGGAAAGAGCTGACATTCCCTTAAATCATTCTATTTTCCATCAACAAGCAACATATCACTTTTGTTTCTATGGCTAAAACTATAGAATGATGATGTTTCACACTAGGTTTGGTTGTGGTTAATAAGTACTCCATTTCGGGGGAATATATCTAAGACCCAGCTATGATATTTTTTTTTTCTTTCTGTAGCTTCTTCTGAAAAAACTATAATAAATAGTACATATAATAGTTATACTTTTCTATGAATAAATAATTAATTGAGGTATTCCCTTGTTAGTTTTAGTATCTTGATTTCTTCAATTTAGTGTGTTGAAATAATAGTATAATTTTGTAAAGCCACAATTTGAGAAATTACTTGATGTATACTACTCCCTATCTTCTACTAAAAAAAAAAAAAAGTATCATTTGCAAAATTTGTAGATATTAATTAAGGATACAGATTTGTTACACGTATGTCTTTAAAATAATAATTTTCTAGTTCAATAAATTATTAATATGATATAATAACTAAGTTTGAAAAAAATTAAAAACTAAAAACATTGTGATATTTTATACTACTATCAATTAATATTAGTTGAACTGTTTTTGTAAGAAAAAAATTGACAAATGGGAAAATAGGAGTTTTCAGAAGGAAAAAATCTTAACACAATTGGGTAGCCCTCCCGTTAGATTACATTAATAAACTACTAGACACATAATGTTAGAAGAAATGTAAATATAATGATACATTACGCTTAACCAAAAATAAAAATAAATAAAATAGAGATATTACATAATGTAAGAATAAAATTGTAAAAATTAATACTATACCTTTAATTAATATTAAGAATAATATATGAGAAATGCAGGTGAAGGACATCTCATGTTTTTGCTTGAGGTAAGATGTCTCTCATAATAACAATATTTTATTTTTTTAAATATATTTTTATACCCAACATGAAAATAAATGTATTTAATTATACAAAACTGCATAATTATATACATAATCTTTCACTTTTCTTTTTGCCATAACAAGATATATTTTAAAAAAACATATTAAAAAGCAGTATTTTAGAAATACATATCACTTGTTGAAATTAAAAGTTCACGAGATTTTTCTTATGTTTGGAGATAACTTATTTTAAAATAATTTATAATTTAATATTTAAAATGATTTATAAGTTATTTTAAATGATGACTTACAAATAAAAGTATATAACACTATTATGATTTTTAAATCAAAATTAAATTAAAATAAAATGTGAAAGTGTTTGACTAAAATTACTTATAAGTTAAAATAAGATATATAAATTATTAAAATAAAAATAAAAGAGTAATTATATTTGATCAAACCTACTTATTTTAAAAAGACTTATAAATTATTTTTTGAACTGTAAAAAATTATTACTTCTCAAAAAGTAATTATAAGTCAATTTAGCTTAAAAAAAATAAGTCATAACCACTTGAATAATAAAACCCAACTTATAAGTTAATTTGACGACTTATAAGTTATGGTCGAAACAGGCTAACCTGTTCTTGCTAAGAGCATGTTCAACAGTGGTTTATAAATTGATCAAACTAATTTATAAGTCATTTATCACTATTCATTCATTGACAATGATTTATTTTTTACTTATAAGTTAATTTTTAAGTTCAAAAAAATAAGCAAATATTTGTAACTTATTTTATAATGACTTATAAATCATTTCAAAATTTGATCAAATATAATGTATATTTTATTCCTTTTTTTATTAATATTTTTTTAATAATCTTTATATTTAATTTTCACTTATAAGTCAAGCCGAACACATTTATAAACTTATAAATCAAATTAATAGTAAATATTTTTAATTATAAATCCCTACTTAAAACAATTTATAACTCAACTCATATTTTAAGTAATTTTAAAACAAGTCATTGCCGAACGGGCTCAAGAAATCTTTGTTGGACTTGGCGGCAAGGTATTGGAGGACTGAAAAGAAATCTAAAAAAGAAAGGATGAAAATGGAAAACGGAGGAGGAGATGACGAAATCCCTGAAGACGACAATGAATGTACGACTTTTAGTTTTCCTATAAATTTCTTGTATTTTTCGAATGAATTTATACTTTTAGTTGGTTTCGATTTCTCTTTCTTCTTCTTTCTTTTTAAAACTTAATCTAAGTATCTGTTTGGTTGGTTTGTTTTTTCAGAATGCCCAGGCCCTCAATCAGAGTCTACCGGAAAATCTGATGCTTGTGCAGGATGCCCTAGTCAAGATGCTTGTGCTTCTGCCCCCAAAGGCCCCGACCCAGGTTCTCTGTTTCTATAACACACTGAAGTATATATAAATTAGTAATATATGTATATTTGCGTAATACTTGTGCTATCTGTAAATATATCAATATATGAATGGTTATTGGGCTGCTAATTAAGGGATAAATACTGGGGTTTTTCAGATTATATTGACTCATGAAGGATGTGAAATAATACTGATGTAATAGCTGGCCCAGCCTTATTTTAACCTATGTGTTCTTATGATCTTATCTGTAGCTGGAATGGATAAATGAGAATTTGGAATTCTTAGACTAGTTGGGGGTTGAAGATTTCAGTTCTTTTAGCTCATTTAAAACAAAAGGGGTCATCTTTTTTTGGGTTTGTTATAGTCAATAGGGTTAAGTTCAGATGAACACATAGGTTTAAGTGGTTTCCCACTTAACCACTTGTAGTCAGTAAAGCTATATTTAAACTCCCGACCTTTTGAGTTGAAGTGAAAAACACTTTATGTCATAACTCTGTTACTTAAGTTGGATAAAAACTTAAATTGCCCTCGAATTCACATCAAAATAAAAAAACTGAATTTGAACAACGAAATTCAAGAACTCTTCAAACTAAAACAAAATAAAAAAGAACATGGGTATACCAAATTACCAATCAAAAAACGAAAATAACAACTGAATTTGAACAACGAAATTCTGGGTTTCAATAATGTCACAATTTCATCAACATTCTCCCAAATGGGTCTTCAAAATTAGAAAAAAAAAAGAAGAGGAAATCTTTAGGAACAAATGCAACCAAACAATAAAACAGAAGAAAGATTATATAAGAACCCATTGATCATCTATTCTGCCTTTTATGAGACCTTGGTCTTCGTTGATCAAACCTTTCTTTGGCTCTTCGAAGCGTCCACTTTAAACAAACGAATTAGTGCAGGCAAATGAAGAATCAACAACGCCAAATGAGACTGGGCCATTATGTGATGTATCAAGAGGAAATCTCACTGCTGCATCATCATGGGGAGGTGGGAATTTCTCACTTTTACTTTTAGCATTTGTTTGTGTCACAACTCTCCATCTCTGGAGAACAAGTTGAACAAATGAAACTCCAAATTACATGTCAATTATCCCTATAAGCAATATAATTTTGGACTTCTTTCAGGAATACTCTGTAGAGATTTATGAGTGGTATGGAACAAGCTGGAAACAATATGTTGCATGTGAAACTTCCTTGATGCAAATTCTTTCGGGTAGAACCAGACAGACCAAGTCAGCTTTGGCAGGACTCCTTTCGTTAACATCCCGTCCCCTGTGGTGACCGATGAATCGAGTTCATATAGACAATTTTCAAGACTCGTTGCTACCAATGGAGCCAAAAGCTCACCATGGAGCCAGATATCCACAGGATATGAAAGGAAAGTTGCGCGTTTTATCCCATGTTTTACCATAAAAATCATTGCCATTGCTACTTGTTATGCCATATGGACTCACCAACAGATATAAGTGCTTATTTATATACCCGGTATTGACCATAATTCACAAGTACATTCCAAGATTGTTTCCTTGTATAACAATCAAAATAAAAATTAAATCTGACCCAACTTTCGATTCAAAGCACCATTCAGTTCATGGTTGGAATCATGCTTAGATGAGCTCCCTTGTCAATAAAAAATAATATTAACAAAAGAACTTGCAGTAGCAACATGTAAGACCCCAACTTTTATAAATAAAGATGAATTTTCTATAAATATTATTTTTGAATATTATGGAATAAATTTGATATAATGTTATAGTTGTGGGTAATATTTATAAATTTTGCAAAGTAAGCAAGTTGTTATAAAATATTCGTTTGGTGGGGGAATATTCTTTTGTCGGGGAATATTCATACGACGACTCAATCATTAAGTGGACCCCTAGCGGAAGTATTGTCGTAGTTAGAAAGCGACAAAATTATCTTTCTATAAAAATAACTGGCAGAGGTGTTACCGTTAAAAGCATTGAACTACCCCCGGTAGTAAAAGTACAAAGAATGATGTAGTCGTAGTTGTAAGTAGCACACGATATTGATTATTGATGCTTACGTGAGAAGTCACTCATTGCTGCTCAATTATTACTCTGATAATTCTTTGCGTCATCATCTCTTATATTATTGATTCAATTATTGTCACAAGATCATCATCGTATAATATGTTATAGTATTAAATCAATAATTGAGACAAGTTATAAATGATTAATAATTGTTGAAAGATTAAATATGTGTTGATTAAAAATAAAATGATTTGTGGTAATATTTATTCAATCCTTGATGTATATAAAGAGTACATTATAGAGACGTTTGTGGTAAGTTTGATTATTTTATGGGGGGCCCATATGTCATCATCTAAGAGTCTCTTCGTCGATAGTAATTACCTACTTGTGAATAGTAATTACCTTTCGTCGATAGTAATTACCTTTGTGAATAGTAATTACCTTCGTCGATAGTAATTACCTTTTCGACGACGCCAAACCACTTGCCGTTCATATTACATAAAAGCGTCCGAACCACTTGTCGTTTTCACATTCTGAGGTCGAACCACTTGTCGTTTCACATTACTGAGCGTCAAACCATTTTTCTTTTCACATCACGATTAAATCGAGCCACTGCGCTTTTCACATGGCGGTCTTAAGCTAGAAATCTTCTATAAATAGAGGCTAGTGCTTCATTATTTTCACGAATTCATTCAAGCTATAGAGAGAGAAAGTATAGAGAATAAAGAGAAAGAAGAAGAGTATTTTGTTCTACACTCATCTGCGGTATTCAATCTCCTACTAAAAGTAAGGGGTGTTATTCTTTCTTATTCAGTGAAGAGAAGCATTGTTATTCCATCGCTTATTATTCATTGGAATAACTTTGTATACGTGGTTTACCTATACTTGGTGACATTCTTTTATTATTCATTGGAACATCCATACATGTGTTGTTTTACAGGACTGGTTAAAATCTTTATTATTATTCTATTGGAACATCACATGCATGTGTTTTACACCTGGACTGGTTAAAATCTTTTATTATTATTCATTGGAACATCCCATCGCATGTGTTTTTGTGGCCGGACTGGTTCCATTCTTTATTATTACTGTTGGAATATCGCATGCGTTTTTGCATTGTTGAATATCACATGCTGCGTTTCGATTTGGACACGGTTAGATTATTTATTATTACTGTTGGAATAACTCGCCTGTCTATGATCTACATCGCATGCATGGTGATTTCTTTTGTTATTCCATTCTTTATTATACCCGGTTGGTTAAAACTTTGACTTACATACTCCATGAAATTAGTGGAATATCCTTGATATTTGCGCTTCATCCAAAGTATCCTTTCATGGAAATATTCTTCTCAAAGATTCTTGAATTTTACTCTACAAAGCGATGATCGTGTTGATGATTTGGATGTTATTGGTTCTAGATAAATTAATTCTTGAACTTGTTTTATTGAATTCTTATATCATTGTCATCATCCTCATGTTTATATTATGTTGAAAGTCATCTGTGGCACTGTAGTGCATAGATGGACTTGGTATGATTATGACGAGAGACTATTCGGTGTAATCATAATAGTAATGTTACAAATGATGTGGTAAAAATCCTCGATGGTGCGTAGTGCATTGATGGACGATTGTTGGCATGATCATGACCATTAATGAATACACAAATATTCTTGGCCCGTAATGCATGAATAATTGTGGTCGTGATCTTAAAGAATATCCTTGGTAGTAGTGTGCGGGGTGATTCGATGATGTGGAATATTTATTAAAAGTGAGTCTAAATTTATAATGATGATGAAAAACCTTTTAAATCATAAAAGATAGTAGATTTTATTTTTTACTTGACTCTTTTAATGGATTCTTTGGTTCATTGTAGTTAAACTTGATGTTCATTATATTTTATCGGTTTAACATCATTTGTAGGCTAATGATAATTTATTCGCATTATCTTAGTCATAATATTTCTTCTTAAAGCTAGTTGAGCTCACCCTTTCTTTCCTTTATTCTCTTGAAATGAGAATATAATTTGGGACGAGTCGGGAAGCGGAGTAATGGTCCGGAGGATAGCATTAGTAGTCCTCACTATTACGTGAAATAGTGTGATAATAATTGTAATGAGGACTCCTTTTAAGTTTGTATAATATCTAGTAGACAATATTTGTATTCAAACTCACGGTTTATGTCGTATTGTACCACAGCAGTTATATTAGTAAGTTGTATTTAAATTTTGTACCACGAGTCGACTACCCAAGATGGGTGATGTATACCTAATTTGGGGGGCGTCACTATTGGTATCGAGCTTAGGATATGATCCTGGCTAAGATGTGAGAATAGTACTAGGAGGGAGAGGCGGGGAATACCTTTGTTAGTATAACCTACCTAAGTTTATGTGCTTTATTTTATTGGTTGGTTCGAATATATAGGATAATATGTTACATGTCAATTAACCTTTTGTTTTGTGGCGATGATCTGAAAATGACATCGAGAATGTTGAGAATAGCAATGGAGCACAGACGATCGTTGATTCACCACATATCAATAATCGAGGATAATGTGCATCGAAGCGTGACAATCCTCATGCAACAACAACACCGACCAAATGATGAATGATAAAATGTTGAGAGGCTTTATGCGATTCATGCAACAAAGAAGAGAGAGCGACTCATGTCCAAAACGTAGGTGGAAACACGGAAAACTCTCGGGCGGTCACCGCTAAAGCAATTGAGTGGGACCACCGGAGTTTAAGGGAGAAGCAAAACCACTTACCGGCGGAAGCATGGATAAAGCAGATTACCAAGATATTTGATGTCTTGGGATGCTTCGAGGAGCAAAAGGTTCCCTTCACGCCTTTATGTTGTTGCGGAGAGGCAGATTCTTGGTGGAAATCGATAAACGATACTCAACCTCTTTGTCTTGAAGATATCTTGGGAGAAGTTTCAGAGAGGCATTCAACGACAAATACTTTCACGAAAGTATTCGCCACATGAAGGAGGTGAGTTTATCAAGTTGGAACAAAATAATATGGCCAAGTGTCGCAATACGAGGCAAAATTTGCGGAGTTATCACGGTTTCGTCCCACTTGGTGGATAATGAAGAGAGAATGGCGCGAATGTTTTTAAGAGGTTTGAAGCGAGAGATCAACATCTTATTTCTCATAAAGCGTGTTTGTATTGAGATGTTGTAAATAGGGCTCGATTAGTGGAAGTAGCGATAACGAGTCAACCTTAACTAAAAAGAAGAGCGTGACAAAATTATAATACAAATGAGAGTAGTCATCGAAGCGGTGACAACAAGCGTGGAGGAATCAACGAGCCGGATATGGTAACCACTTGGTGGTAATCGGGGCCAAAAACAATAAGAATGAACATTTCAAGAAAAGGAGATTCAACAATGATGGAAAGACGTCAACACCAAAGACCCGTTGTTAAGGAAGGAGAAAGACCACTATCATATGCTTTAAATGCGGAGAGAGAAGGACACATCGATCAAACTGCGTAAATGTCAGTCAAAGCATGTTATAATTGTGGAAGAGAAGGTCACTTAGCTTCGATTTTGTCGTTTCTAGAAGACAAATTCACTAGGATAGAGGCACCAAAGGTAGTCCCGGAAAAGTCAAAGCCCGGTAGTCTGAGGGAGCGTTTGTTGTGACCTCCCGGAAAGCAAGGAACCCGAATGAGGTCATCACGGGTAAGCTTATCATAAACTCTAATGAAGTCTATACTTTATTTGATCTGGGTTCTACCCATTCTTTTATTTTCTCTACTTGCGCTCATCGATTAAATTTGACTCAGGAGAAATTAGACTTTGACTTATCTGTGGAAACTCCGTTGGGAGAAACCTTCATTACATCCTTTGTTTATAAGTCTTGTTTGGTTCAAATCGGTACCCTCACATTACTGTCGATCTTATTTCATTAAAAATACTTGCATTTAGCGTGATTCTAAGGATTGATTGGTTAACTACTTATTATGCAAAAATTGATTGTTTTCGTAAGGTTGTTAGCTTTCATATTCCTAACCAACCTATTATGCGAATTCAACGACCAAACCATTAAAATCAATCACGGTCATCTCAAGCCATAAAGCTATTCGTTTATTGAAAAAAGCGGATGTCGAAGCTTTCTTAGCTCATATCGCATGATTTAAACAAAAATCGTCGGTTTTGAACGATATTTCTATTGTTAATAAATTTCTGACGTATTCCCAGAAGAACTTCACACCTACCCCAGGCGTGAAATTGAATTTTGTATCGACCTTGAACCCAGTCTAAAACCTATTTCCAAAGCCCATATCGAATGGCTCTATTGAACTTCGGGAGTTAAAGACCCAATTGCAGGAATTGTTAGACATTGGCTTTATTCGTCTACAAGTACTTCTCCTTGGGGTGCTCTCATTACTATTCGTGAAGAAGAAAGATGGGAGTATGCGACTTTGTATTGATTATCGGGAGTTGAATCATGTCACCATCAAAAATAGGTATCAATTTCCTTTATTTATTATTTTGAAATAGTAAGGGTTGATTTGATTAATGTGGATAGTTAAGGGTTAAATCATAAATATTTCAAAAATAAGCAAGTGGTTATAAAATATTATTCATTTTATTAGGGAATATTCGTTTGGTCGTGGAATATTAAATCTTTGTCGGGGAATATTAAATGCAACAGTATGACGATATGTAGACCCCATGTGAGCGATTGGATGATGAGAAAGCGACAAATATAAGTTGGTTAAAAATAGCGGCGTAGTTATTCACAGATTAAAATTTGTTGGAATACCCGGTGGTTAAAATACTGATGTCTGGCGTGGTTGCGATGCTTTGCGGTATTGCGAGTATTGTTGAATTATTGATCCTTACGTGAAAGATGGCACTACTCGATAATTTTCACGATGAATTCTTATTCGATATTTTATTTTATTGATTTGATAATTCTTTGCGTTGATATTTTATATTATTGTTGTTTGATAATTGTCCTTTGCCTGATATTTCCCATTATCGGATCGATAATTCATATTATTTGAATAATATTATTAGATAACATTATTGGCGATGTCTAGAAAGTTACATGTCTAAGGAGAGGTTTGGTCACTAATTGCGCGCCCGATAAGGAGAGATCCTTATTGGAAGCCCCTCTTTCTGAGGAGCGGCACTGGTTGTCATAAATGTGATTACGTAATATTATTTGTGAATAATTAATTATTGATTCATATGATAAGGAAATATTTATTTTATATGAATATAAATGATGGATTTATTTATGTGGTTATTAATGAAGGAATTAATCTTTGAGATGTTTTATTTGTATTTTGTCGGATTGGAGGTATTAAAAGATCAAATCGGTGTTATTATAGCTTTATTGTGTGAGTTATAATATTTAATCAAATAGTTGGATCGTTGTAATTTTTGGATATGTTATACATATATAAGTTGAGTATATGTCCACAAATTTTGAGCGAATTAAAAATGAGCGAATGATTTGTTATGAATTTTAAGAGGTGTTTGATTAGGAAAGTAGGGTTATAATTGATTTTGGTGGAAAATTCTAGAATTGAGTGGGCCCCACTTGTGGTTGGTGAAAAAAAATGTGCTTTGAATTTTATTTCAAATGTGGTGGGTGGCAATAGTAGCGGTAAAGCCATCGGTGCTTGGTCGAAATGCTGCTTGGTGGGCTAACATTTTCTATAAATAGAAATTTAAGTTAGAATTGAAAATCACACGAAACAAAAGTTTTCTCTCTCTCTCTCTATATTATTGGCGTATTTTGTGAGTATTTAGATACTTTGAGAGTTCTTTATTGATTACAAGTTTCATTCGACATCACTTGAGCCTTTCCTTAGAAATCTTGATTCTTTGAGGTAAGGGATATTATTTTTTTTCGTAATGATATTATTTCTTGATATCATTATCTTTGAAATATTGAGTTGGAAGTTTTTATCAAATTTGGAACTTTTTCATGTGGGGTTACTATTCATGAGTTCTTATTCACGAGTTCTTATTCATGAGTTCTTATTCACGATTCTTATTCACGAGTCTTATTAAATGAAGCGTGAAAATGTTTTTTGTGGAATTTCTATCTTTTGGTGTGAGATTCTTATTCGCGTATCGACGGCCTTATTCACGTATATCTGACCTTATTCACATATCTGGCTTTATTCATCGAAAAATAAAATTTCTTCTTTTAAGTCCAAAATATCTAATACGGATACTAGCTTTGATTGTATCCATGTTTTGATCATTCTTGAATTTTACACCACTTATGATTATTTTTGAGGTATTGTTGGACATGGATAAAACAAAGTCTGAATCCTTAATCCTTAATCCTTGTCATTTTGTTTCCTTTGGATTCGTTCTTTAAAAATATTTTCATCATCCTCGGTCTTAAATGATGATATTATTGAATATCTTTGGCTTTGTAGTCTGAAGATGAATGATTTCTGAAGAATATCTTTGGCTTTGTAGTGCAAAGATGAGCGGTGTTTAAATGAACATGATATGGTGATGAATATCTTTGGCCTTTAGTGCAAAGATGAGCAGTGTTGAGATGAACATGGCATGTAGATTGATTGATGAATATCTTTGGCACTGTAGTGCAAAGATGAATATTTGATTTGAGATGAATATTGATTGATGTTCTGAGGGGAAAAAAATATTGATGATGGTATTAAATTCATAGATTATAGTAGATTTCATTCTCTACGTAACTCTTACATGAATTATTATTTCATTGCGAATATTGATGCGAAACTTGTTGTACATTGTATTACTATCAGATTTTTTTCCTGTTGGAGACTAACGATAATTTGTTGTATATTATCTTAGTCGTAATATTCTTCTTGGGCTAGTTGAGCTCACCCTTTTCCTTGTTGTTCCATTTTTTTTCTTCTCGGGAGGCGAGAATGTAGCGAGTCTTAGTCGGGGTATGGAATGAAGGTTTTAGAGAGAGTTGTTTAGTAGTCCTCACCATTTTTGTAAAATAATGTATCGATAAATGTGATGAGGATTTATTTGAGTATAGATATTATACAGAAGATAATATTTGTATTTAAATTCACGATATACTCACACGTATTTCTTTGTTGTAATAATAAAGTTGTAGTTGTTTACTTGTACCATGTATTTGGCGACTTCGAGAATGGGTGTGTGTATATACTATTTTGGGGGCGTCGTCGCGGTTAATATCGAGCTTAGGGATATGATCTCTGGCGGAGATCGGGGAATAGAACTAGGAGGGGAGGCGAGTAAATCCTTATTTAGTGTGTCTACTAAAGCTTATTTGTTAGTTAAGTCGATATATAGGGATATTATGTGATATATTGATTTCCTTAATTAACCCTTGTTTTATGGCGGTATTTGAGAATGTCATTTGAGAATATTAATGATGGAGTAAATGAGGCGTGGAGTGGAGATGCTGTCTTTACCAGCGAGGAGAGCGTGCAGTGGTGGCAATGTTCCTCTGTGAACAACACCTTTGGCGAGATGATGAGCGAGGGATGTTTAGAAGTTTTTTGCGGTTCATGCAAAATCGAGACGAGGAGACTTCGTGTTCAAAATCTGAGGAGGAAATGATAGCGATTCACGGGTGGTCGCGTGGCGAGTTCGAAAAGTTGGGACCACGAATTTAAGGGAAAGCGGATCCGATCATGGCGGAAACATGGGTCAAACAAATTGCAAGATATTCGATGTCTTGGGATGCGGAAGAACGAAGGTTCCATTCGCTACCTTTATGTTAAAAGTGGCGGCGCGATTCTTGGTGGGAATCGTGAAGCGTACCCATCGGTACTTTTCGGCGTATGTCGTGGGAGAGCGTTTGAAGCAGTTCGATGACAAGTACTTCCACGAAAGTATTACGTCGTATGAAGGAAGTGGAGTTTATTAGACTGAAGCGAGAATAACATGGCGGTGTCCCGATCTGGCGAAGTTGGCGGAGTTATCGAGGTTGCACCTCATTTGGTGGAGAATGAGGAGCGTATGTAGCGGATGTTTACGAGAGGTTTGAAACCGGCGTCGTCGATATCTCATTTCTCGTAAATTTTCTCTCTGACCGGATGTTGTCAGCGGGGCTCGGTTGTTAGGCGAGATACTTGATACGTCAATAGGGACCATAACGAGGATCATCTAGAAGATAGCGATCATCGAATAACGATAACCGGTGGAGAAAGAAGAATACGGACGAAAGGCGGTAACCACTACGGTGGTAATCGTGGCCGTGAAAATAGAAGAAGCGAGTCGGGAGGAGATTTTAAAAGGAGATTTAATGACGACCATGTGAAGGCGTCGGCGCTTGATGCAACTAGTTTAAGGGAGGAGAAGCGACCACCGGTCGTATATGTTACAAATCACGGGGGAAGAGGGACATATCATTCAAAGCGCCCCTGAGTTTAAGGTATCTTTATAATTGTGGAAAGAAGGACATATCGCTCGAGTTATGCGATATCGAAAACCGATCCGGTGAGGAATGGTGACTCGAAAGGATGTCGAGAAAAGTCAAAGTCAGCGATTCTGGAAAGGCGTTTGTCGTGGCCGGTCAAAAATCGAGGAACGACGAAGTTAGCAGGTTAGTTAATTATAAATTCTTGCGAAGTTTATACCTTACTGAATCTGGGTTCTACCCATTCTTTTATCTCTCTTGCTTTGCGCTCAGCGTTTGAACTTGACTACGGAGAAATTAGACTTTGACTTATTTATGGAGACTCCATTAGGAGAAACTTTCATTACATCAGTTGTTAAAAAAAATCTTGCTTGATTGGGTTGGCCTTTATCGCATTACACATTAACCTTATTTCTATAGAGATATTTGCTTTTGATGTGATTTTAAGGTTAATTACTCATCATGCAAAATTGATTGATTTTTGTAAGGTTGTTAGTTTTCATATTCTAAGCAACTTTGTTATTGAATTCAAGCAATCAAACCATTGTAATCAAACATTTTCATATCAAGCCATGAAGTCGTTCGTTTTATTACGGATGTCGAGTTTTCTTAGTCCGTGTTATGGATTTGAATAAAGACACGTCGATTTGAATAATATTCTTGTTGTTATTGATTTTTTCTGGCGTATTTTCTGAAGAATTTCTTGGCTTACTACTCCCAAAAGCGATATTAAATTTTGTATCGACTTTGAACGGTACAAAACTCATTTCTAAAATCTCATATCGAATGGCTCTATTGAACTTGAGGAGTTAAAAATTCAACTATAAATTTGGTACTGAGCCTTTATCTTGTGACTTCCTTTGTGGAATTCACTAAGCGAGACTCTCTGTAGGGGCGTCGTATTAGATGCGATAGTAAAGCGATAGGTGTCATTGTGACGTCTTATCCAAGATTGGGATATGAGTCGCGGTTGAGAAGCAACCTAAGTCGATGTCGAAATCGTAGCTTTTCTGAGGCTTAGTTGGTTATTATCGGAGATTCGTTGAAGGATATTCTCGAATCGCTATTCCATTATCGTATGGTGACTCGTAGAGATACAAAATTCGAATGGAAGCGAGGAATGTGGGAAGAGCTTGAAGAACTCGAGAGGAGACTCATTTGATACGTATTACGACCGTGCCATCACAAAAGCGAGCGTGGTAGGCGGCGTGTTGAGTAGAAGATCGTATACAAATCTGAGTGCGATATTGTCAAAGACTAATTTAGTATAATTTACAAATAATAGAGATGGAGATGAAAACTCTAGGTACCCGCGTGATGATATCTGAGTATAATCGACTTTAATCGATAAAGTTAAAGGCTCGAGCCAGGCCGGGTGAGTCGTATGAAGAAGAAATCTGAAGGAGCTATTAGGGGCGAGAATTGATGAAGAAGGAATACTTGAGTCCACTCTAGACTTTGTGTTCTAACGACTACGATTTGAAGTACAAGATTATGATGGAGGCACTGATACACCATTTGCGATCCATCTGGAAGTCTTAAAATGTATCGTGATCTTGACATACATTTTGGTGGAACAATATGAAGAGAGAGATTGCAAAGTTTATCTCGATGTGTTTAACTTGTCGGCGTGTAAAGCGGACATCTAGTACCTAAGAATTAATTTGCAACCACTTGAGATTAGGAATGGAAGTGGGAACACATTACCATGGATTTCATTTACGGGTCTTCCTACGGTTTCTCAAAGGCGTCAATCTTTATTTGGGTTATTGTTGATAGATTAACCAAATCTGCTCATTTCTTGCAAATCTGAGAGACTTATTCCTTGAGCGTCTTGCTAGTATATGCGTAAATGAGATTGTGAGTTGCATGGCATGCTGTATCCATAGTTTGGATCGTGACCCGAAGATTCACTTCATGATTTTGGGTTAGCTTGTAGAAAAGCTATGGAGCGCAATTTCGATTTAGTTTGGCATACCATCCTCAAGCGGATGAAGCGATCGGAAGGACTATTCAAACTCTTGAAGATATATTAAGACTACGTGTCCTAGACTTCAAAGGAAGTTGGGATAAGTATTTACCATTGGTGGAATTCTCTACAACAACAGTTATTAGCAAAGTATAGGTGTGGCTCCATTGAAGCATTATATGGGCCGAAAATGTCGTTTCTCGATATGTTGGGATGAGGTGGGTGAAGCAACATTGTTGGGACTACCGAGTTAAATGCGATATATGACTAGAAAAGATCAAATGATTGACAAGCGTATACAAAGCGGCACAAGATCGACAAAAGAGTTATGCGGATCTTCATCGAAAGGGCGTGGAATTTAGTGTAGGGGATCATGTATTATTGCGAGTTGCTCCATGGAAGGGAGTTCAAGATTTGGGAAGAGAGAAAGCTCGATCCACGATTTATTGGTCCATTTCAAATTCTTTGTAGGAAGTAGGAAATGTAGCCTATAGACTTGCGTTACCTCAAGTATGTCTCGTGTTCATAATGTGTTTCACATATCGTACTTCGTAAATATGTGAAAGACCGAACCACGTTATAGAGTTAGAAACCAGGACGAGATAGTAGAAGACTTAGCGTATGAGGAGGTACTGTCAAGATTTTGGATAGGAAGGAGCATGTCCTACTGCATGAAAGGTCATACCACAAGTTAAAGTTTTGTGGAGGAATCATCTTTATAGAGAAATGACACAGGGAATTGGAAGCGGAAATGAAAGCGAGGTATCCTCACCTTTTGAAACACCGAGTCGTCGTCGATTTCGAGGGCGAAATTTCATAAGGAGGAGGTTGTAAGAGACCGAAATTTTTTTAAAAAAAGGAATTTCCTTTATTTATTATTTTGAAATAGTAAGGGTTGATTTGATTAATGTGGATAGTTAAGGGTTAAATCATAAATATTTCAAAATAAGCAGTGGTTATAAAATATTCATTTTGTCGGGGAATATTCGTTTGGTCGTGGAATATTAAATCTTTGTCGGGGAATATTAAAATGCTGCCGGTATGACCATGTGGAGCCCATGCATGTGAAGCGATTGGATGAGAAAGCGACAAATATAAGTTGGTTAAAAATAACTGGCGTAGTTATTCACAGAATTAAAATTTGTTGGAATACCGGTGGTTAAAATCTGATGTCTGGCGTGGTTGCTTGCGATGTAGCGCGGTATTTGCGCGATATTGTTGAATTATTGATCCTTACGTAAGAGGCCTTTACTCGATAATAATTTTCACGATAATTCTTATTCGATATTTTATTTTATTGATTGATAATTCTTTGCGTTGATATTTTATATTATTGTTGTTTGATAATTGTCTTTGCCTGATATTTCCATTATCGGATCGATAATTCATATTATTTGAATAATATTATTAGATAACATTATTGGCGATGTCTAGAAAGTTACATCTAAGGAGAGGTTTGGTCACTAATTGCTGCGCGCGATGAGGAGAGATCCTTATTGGAAAGCCCCTCTTCACTGAGGAGCGGCACTGGTTGTCATAATTGTGATTACGTAATATTATTTGTGAATAATTAATTATTGATTCATATGATAAAGAAATATTTATTTTATATGAATATAAATGATGGATTTATTTATGTGGTTATTAATGAAGGAATTAATCTTTGAGATGTTTTATTTGTATTTTGTCGGATTGGAGGTATTAAAAGATCAAATCGGTGTTATTGAGCTTTATTGTGTGAGTTATAATATTTAATCAAATAGTTGGATCGTTGTAATTTTGGATATATTATACATATATAAGTTGAGTATATGTCCACAAATTTTGAGCAATTAAAAATGAGCGAATGATTTGTTATAAATTTTAAGAGGTGTTTGATTAGGAAAGTAGGGTTATAATTGATTTTGGTGGAAAATTCTAGAATTGAGTGGGCCCCACTTGTGGTTGGTGAAAAAATGTGCTGAATTTTATTTCAAATGTGGTGGGTGGCAATAGTAGCGAGTAAAAAGCCATCGGTGCTTGAGTCGAAATGCCTTGGTGGGCTAACATTTTCTATAAAAAGAAATTTAAGTTAGAATTGAAAATCACACGAAACAAAGTTTTCTCTCTTTCTCTCTCTATATTATTGGCGTATTTTGTGAGTATTTAGATACTTTGAGAGTTCTTTATCGGTCAAGTTTCATTCGACATCACTTGAGCCTTTCCTTAGAAATCTTGATTCTTTGAGGTAAGGGATATTATTTTTTTTTTACGTAATGATATTATTTCTTGATATCATTATCTTTGAAATATTGATCTGAAGTTTTTATCAAATTTGGAACTTTTTCATGTCGGGGGTTCTTATTATTCTTATGAGTTCTTATTCACGAGTTCTTATTCATGAGTTCTTATTCACGATTCTTATTCACGAGTCTTATTAAGTGAAAGCGTGAAAATGTTTTTTTGTGGAATTTCTATCTTTTGGTGTCGGAGATTCTTATTCACGCATTATCTGGCTTTATTCACGTATCTGACCTTTATTCACGTATCTGGCCTTTATTCATCGAAAAATAAAATTTCTTCTTTTAAGTCAAAATATCTATTACGGATACTAGCTTTGATTGTATCCGTGTTTTGATCATTCTTGAATTTTACACCACTATGATTATTTTTTGAGGTATTGTTGGACATGGATAAAACAAAATCTGAATCCTTAATCCTTAATCCTTGTCATTTTGTTTCCTTTGGATTAGTTTCTTTAAAAAAATATTTTCATCATCCTCGGTCTTAAATGATGATATTATTGAATATCTTTGGCTGTAGTGCGAAGATGAATGAATGAAGAATATCTTTGGCTGTAGTGCAAAGAGAATATGTTTTGAAAGTGTGAATAGTGCGAAGATGAGCAGTGTTTAAATGAACATGGTGGTGATGAATATCTTTGGCCTTTAGTGCAAAGATGAGCAGTGTTGAGATGAACATGGTAGATTGATGAATATCTTTGGCTGTAGTGCAAAGATGAATATTTGATTTGAGATGAATATTGATTGATGATTTGTTGGGGATAAAATATTGATGATGAATTTATTAAATTCATAGATTATAGTAGATTTCATTCTCTACGTAACTCTTACATGAATTATTATTTCAGCTGCGAATATTGATGCGAAACTTGTTATCTATTGTATTATCAGATTTTTTCCTGTTGGAGACTAACGATAATTTGTTGTATATTATCTTAGTCGTAATATTCTTCTTGGGCTAGTTGAGCTCACCCTTTTCCTTGTTGTTCCATTTTTTTCTTCGGGGAGGCGAGAATGTAGCGAGTCTAGTCGGGGTATGGAATGAAGGTTAGAGAGAGTTGTTTAGTAGTCCTCACCATTTTTGTAAAATAATGTATCGATAAATGTGATGAGGATTTATTTGAGTATAGATATTATACAGAAGATAATATTTGTATTTATTATAACTCATTGATTTCTTGTTGTAATAATAAAGTTGTAGTTGTTTACTTGTACCGTGTATTTGGCGATTTCGAGAATGGGTGTTGTGTATACCTATTTTGGGGGCGTCGCGGTTAATATCGAGCTTAGGGATATGATCTCTGGCGGATCGGGGGGAATAGAACTAGGAGGGGAGGCGAGTAAATCCTTATTTAGTGTGTCTACTAAGCTTATTTGTTAGTTAGTCGGTATATAGGGATATTATGTGATATATTGATTTCCTTAATTAACCCTTGTTTTATGGCGGTATTTGAGAAATCATTGAGAATATTAATAGTGGAGTAAATGAGGCCAGTGGAGATGCTGTCTCACTGACGAGGAGAGCGCGTCTGCAAGTGGTGATGTTCCTCTGTGAACAACACCTTGGCGAGATGATGAGCGAGGGGATGTTTAGAAGTTTTTTTGCGGTTCATGCAAAATCGAGACGAGGAGACTTCGTGTTCAAAATATAGGAGAAATGATAGCGATTCACGGGTGGTCACGATTGAGCGATTCAAAGAAGTTGGGACCACGAATTTAAGGGAAAGCGGATCCGATATATGGCGGAAACATGGGTCAAACAAATTGCAAGATATTCGATGTCTTGGGATGCGGAGAAACGAAGGTTCCATTCATTTACCTTTATGTTAAAAGTGGCGGCGCGATTCTTGGTGGGAATCGTGAAGCGTACCCATCATTTTTTCGGCGTGTCGTGGGAGCGTTTGAAGCAGTTCGATGACAAGTACTTCCACGAAAGTATTCGTCGTATGAAGGAAGTGGAGTTTATTAGACTAGAAGCGAGAATAACATGGCGGTGTCGATCTGGCGAAGTTAGCGGAGTTATCGAGGTTGCACCTCATTTGGTGGAGAATGAGAGCATTATGGCGGATGTTTCGAGAGGTTTGAAAAACGGCGTCGTCGATATCTCATTTCTCGTAAATTTTCTCTCTATTCGGATGTTGTCAGCGGGGCTCGGTTGTTAGGCGAGATATGAATACGTTCAGCAGGGGACCATAACGAGGATCATCTAGAAGATAGCGATCATCGAATAGCGATAACCGGCGGAGAAAGAAGAATACGGACAAAGCGGTAACCACTCTGGTGGTAATCGTGGCCGTGAAAATAGAAGAAGCGAGTCGGGAGGAGATTTTAAAAAGGAGATTTAACAACGACCATGTGAAGGCGTCGGCGCTTGATGATGCAACTGGTTTTAAGGAGGAGAAGCGACCACCGGTCGTATATTATAAATCACGGGAAGAGGACATATCGGTCAAGCGCCCTAGCAGTTTAAGGTATCTTTATAATTGTGGAAAAGAAGGACATATCGCAAAGTTATGCGATATCGAAACCGATCCGGTAGGAATGGTGACTCGAAAAGGATGTCGAGAAAAGTCGAAAGTCAGCGATTCTTGGAAGGCGTTTGTCGTGGCCGGGTCAAAATCGAGGAACGACGAAGTTAGCAGGTTAGTTAATTATAAATTCTTGCGAAGTTTATACCTTACTGAATCTGGGTTCTACCCATTCTTTTATCTCTCTTGCTTTTGCGCTCAGCGTTTGAACTTGACTACGGAGAAATTAGACTTTGACTTATTTATGGAGACTCCATTAGGAGAAACTTTCATTACATCAGTTGTTTAAAAATCTTGCTTGATTGGGTTGGCTTTATCGCATTACACATTAACCTTATTTCTATAGAGATATTTGCTTTTGATGTGATTTTAAGGTTAACTACTCATCATACCAAATTGATTGCTTTTTTGTAAGGTTGTTAGTTTTTTTATTTTCTAAGCAACTTTGTTATTGAATTCAAGCAATCAAACCATTGTAATCAAACATTTTCATATCAAGCCATGAAGTCATTCGTTTATTACGGATGTCGAGTTTTCTTAGTCCGTATTATGGATTTGAATAAAAAAACACGTCGATTTGAATAATATTCTTGTTGTTATTGATTTTTCTGGCGTATTTTGAAGAAGAATTTCTTGGCTTACTCCCAAAGCGATATTAAATTTTGTATCGACTTTGAACCGGTACAAAACTCATTTCTAAAATCTCATATCGAATGGCTCTATTGAACTTGAGGAGTTAAAAATTCAACTATAAATTTGGTACTGAGCCTTTATCTTGTGACTTCCTTTGTGGAATTCACACTAGCAAGGAACTCTGTAGGGGCGTCGTATTAGATGCGATAGTAAAGCGATAGGTGTCATTGTGACGTCTTTATCAAGATTGGGATATGAGTCGCGATTGAGAAGCAACCTAAGTCGATGTCGAAATCGTACTTTTGAAGCTTAGTTGGTTATTATCGGAGATTCGTTGAAGGATATTCTCGAATCGCTATTCCATTATCCTTGGTGACTTCGTAGAGATACAAAATTCGAATGGAAGCGAGGAATGTGGGAAGAGCTTGAAGAACTCGAGAGGAGACTCATTTCGACACGTATTACGACCGTGCCATCTGGAAAAGCGAGCGTGGTAGGTGGCGTGTTGAGTAGAAGATCGTATCTGAAATCTGAGTGCGATATTGTCAAAGACTAATTTCGTATAATTTACAAATAATAGAGATGGAGATGAAAACTCTAGGTACCAGCGTGATGATATCTGAGTATAATCGACTTTAATCGATAAAGTTAAAATTTGCTTCGAGCCCGCATAGGCGGAGGTGATGCGTATGAAGAAGAAATCTGAAGGAGGGCTATTAGGGCGAGAATTGATGAAGAAGGAATACTTGAGTCCACTCTAGACTTTGTGTGTTCTAACGACTACGATTTGAAGTACAAGATTATGATGGAGGCACACTGATACACCATTTGCGATCCATCTGGAAGTACTAAAATGTATCGTGATCTTGACATACATTTTGGTGGAACAATATGAGAGAGAGATTGCAAAGTTTATCTCGATGTGTTTAACTTGTCGGCGTGTAAAGGTAGAGCATCTAGTACCTAAAGAATTCGTTGCAACCACTTGAGATTAGGAATGGAAGTGGGAACACATTACCATGGATTTCATTACGGGTCTTCTACGGTTTCTCGAAGGCATAGATCTTATTTGGGTTATTGTTGATAGATTAACCAAATCTGCTCATTTCTTGCAAATCGGAGACTTATTCCTTGAGCGTCTTTCTAGTATATGCGTAAATGAGATTGTGAGATTGCATGGCATGCCGGTATCCATAGTTTTAGATCGTGACCCAAGATTCACTTCATGATTTTGGGTTAGTTTGCAAAAAAGCTATGAGCGCAATTTACGATTGAGTTTGGCATACCATCCTCAAGCGGATGATGCGATCGAAGGACTATTCAAACTCTTGAAGATATATTAAGACTACGTGTCCTAGACTTCAAAGGTAGTTGGGATAAGTATTTACCATTGGTGGATTTCTCCTACAACAACAGTTATAAGCAAAGTATAGGTGTGGCTCCATTGAAGCATTATATGGGCGAAAATGTCGTTCTCGATATGTTGGGATGAGGTGGGTGAAGCAACATTGTTGGGACAGGAGTTAATGCGATATGACTACAAGAAAAGATCAAATGATTCGACAGCGTATACAAGCGGCACAAGATCGACAAAAGAGTTATGCGGATCTTCATCGAAAGGGCGTGGAATTTAGTGAAGGGGGGGATCATGTATTATTGCGAGTTGCTCCGTGGAAGGGAGTTACAAGATTTGGGGAGAGAGGAAAGCTCGATCCACGATTTATTGGTCCATTTCAAATTCTTGGTTGAGAGTAGGAAATGTAGCCTATAGACTTGCGTTACCTCAAGTATGTCTCGTGTTCATAATGTGTTTCACATATCGGTACTGCCGTAAATATGTGAAAGACCGAACCACGTTATAGAGTTAGAAGCAGGACGAGATAATAGAAGACTTAGCGTGTGAGGAGGTACTGTCAAGATTTTGGATAGGAAGGAGCATGTCCTACTGTATGAAAGGTTCATACCACAAGTTAAAGTTTTGTGGAGGAATCATCTTTATAGAGAAATGACACAGGAATTGGAAGCGGAAATGAAAGCGAGGTATCCTCACCTTTTGAAAACACGAGTGCGTCGTCGATTTCGAGGGCGAAATTTCATAAGGAGGGAGGTTGTAAGACCGAAATTTTTTAAATAAAAGGAATTTCCTTTATTTATTATTTTGAAATAGTAAAGGTTGATTTGATTAATGTGGATAGTTAAGGGTTAAATCATAAATATTTCAAAATAAGCAGTGGTTATAAAATATTCATTTTGTCGGGGAATATTCGTTTGGGTCGTGGAATATTAAATGCTTGTGGGGAATATTTGAATATTAAATGCTTGTCGGGGAATATTAAATGCGGCGATGGTATGACCGTGTGTGGAGCCCCATGTGAGCGATTGGATGATTGGATGAAAGCGACAAATATAAGTTGGTTAAAAATAGCTTGGCGTAGTTATTCTTGAATAAAATTTGTTGGAATACCCGGTGGTTAAAATCTGATGTCTGGCGTGGTTTTTGCGATGCTTTGCGGTATTACCTGAGTATTGTTGAATTATTGATCCTTACGTAAGAAGGCCTTTACTCGATAATTTTCCACGATAATTCTTATTCGATATTTTATTTTATTGATTGATAATTCTTTGCGTTGATATTTTATATTATTGTTGTTTGATAATTGTCCTTTTGCTGATATTTCCCATTATCGGATCGATAATTCATATTATTTGAATAATATTATTAGATAACATTATTGGCGATGTCTAGAAAGTTACATCTAAGGAGAGGTTTGGTCACTAATTGCGGCGCCCGATGAGGAGAGATCCTTATTGGAGAAGCCCCTCTTTCTGAGGAGCCGGCACTGGTTGTCGTAATTGTGATTACGTAATATTATTTGTGAATAATTAATTATTGATTCATATGATAAGAAATATTTATTTTATATGAATATAAATGATGGATTTATTTATGTGGTTATTAATGAAGGAATTAATCTTTGAGATGTTTTATTTGTATTTTGTCGGATTGGAGGTATTAAAAGATCAAATCGGTGTTATTATAGCTTTATTGTGTGAGTTATAATATTTAATCAAATAGTTGGATCGTTGTAATTTTTGGATATGTTATACATATATAAGTTGAGTATATGTCCACAAATTTTGAGCAATTAAAAATGAGCGAATGATTTGTTATAAATTTTAAGAGGTGTTTGATTAGGAAAGTAGGGTTATAATTGATTTTGGTGGAAAATTCTAGAATTGAGTGGGCCCCCACTTGTGGTTGGTGAAAAAATGTCTTTGAATTTTATTTCAAATGTGGTGGGTGGCAATAGTAGCGAGTAAAAGCCATCGGGTGGCGAGTCGAAATGCCTTGGCGGGCTAACATTTTTCTATAAATAGAAATTTAAGTTAGAATTGAAAATCACACGAAACAAGTTTTTCTCTCTTCTCTCTCTATATTATTGGCGTATTTTGTGAGTATTTAGATACTTTGAGAGTTCTTTATTGGTACAAGTTTCATTCGACATCACTTGAGCCTTTCCTTAGAAATCTTGATTCTTTGAGGTAAGGGATATTTTTTTTTTCGTAATGATATTATTTCTTGATATCATTATCTTTGAAATATTGATCTGAAGTTTTTATCAAATTTGGAACTTTTTCATATCGGGGGTTACTATTCATGAGTTCTTATTCACGAGTTCTTATTCATGAGTTCTTATTCACGATTCTTATTCACGAGTCTTATTAAATGAAGCGTGAAAATGTTTTTTGTGGAATTTCTATCTTTTGGTGTCGGAGATTCTTATTCACGTATCGGCCTTTATTCACGTATCTGACCTTTATTCACGTATCTGCCTTATTCATCGAAAAATAAAATTTCTTCTTTTAAGTCCAAAATATCTAATACGGATACTAGCTTTGATTGTATCCATGTTTTGATCATTCTTGAATTTTACACCCTTATGATTATTTTTGAGGTATTGTTGGACATGGATAAAACAAATCTGAATCCTTAATCCTTAATCCTTGTCATTTTGTTTCCTTTGGATTCGTTCTTTAAAATATTTTCATCATCCTCGGTCTTAAATGATGATATTATTGAATATCTTTGGCTTTGTAGTGCAAAGATGAATGATTTGAAGAATATGAATGATTCTGAAGAATGAATGATTCTGAAGAATATCTTTGGCTTTAGTGTAGTGCAAATGATGAGCGGTGTTTAAATGAAGCGGTGTTTAAATGAACATATGGAGGTGATGAATATCTTTGGCCTTTAGTGCAAAGATGAGCAGTGTTGAGATGAACATGGTAGATTGATGAATATCTTTGGCACTGTAGTGCAAAGATGAATATTTGATTTGAGATGAATATTGATTGATTGATATTCTACGGGGATAAAATATTGATGATGAATTTATTAAATTCATAGATTATAGTAGATTTCATTCTCTACGTAACTCTTACATGAATTATTATTTCCATTGCGAATATTGATCTGAAACTTGTTGTACATTGTATTCTATCAGATTTTTTCCTGTTGGAGACTAACGATAATTTGTTGTATATTATCTTAGTCGTAATATTCTTCTTGGGCTAGTTGAGCTCACCCTTTTCCTTGTTGTTCCATTTTTCTTCTCGGGAGGCGAGAATGTAGCGAGTCTTAGTCGGGGTATGGAATGAAGGTTTAGAGAGAGTTGTTTAGTAGTCCTCACCATTTTTGTAAAATAATGTATCGATAAATGTGATGAGGATTTATTTGAGTATAGATATTATCAGAAGATAATATTTGTATTTAAACTCACAGTATTTCTTGTTGTAATAATAAAGTTGTAGTTGTTTTACTTGTACCGTGTATTTGGCGACTCGAGAATGGGTGTTGTGTATACCTATTTTGGGCAGTGGGTAAAAACATGCATGAGGATGTTCCAAATGAATAATAGAAGAATGGAATAAAAGAAGAAGATCACCAAGTATAGGGG
The DNA here is from genome assembly GCA_020205615.1 of Panax quinquefolius. NCBI lineage: Eukaryota > Viridiplantae > Streptophyta > Magnoliopsida > Apiales > Araliaceae > Panax > Panax quinquefolius. Next base: position 25,082,355 of record CM035169.1, on the reverse strand, counting down.
ATTCAGCAGTATACTGAGTTATTCCAATGTAATAAATAAGAATGGAATAACAAAAGAAGTTCTCTTCATGAATACTGAAAAGAATAACACCCTTACGGTGTACAACAAATAATATTCCCTACCTTAGAAGAACCGAATATCACAAAAGTGAAGTAGCGAATACTTTTCTTCTTTCTCTATAGTTTCTCTACAGAGTTTCAATTGAATTCAAAGAAAATAATGAAGAATCGAGCTTTCTATTTATAGGAAAATAGAATGCATAGTAATTAATCCATGAACAGTCAGATTGATTTACTTTTAATGGACGGTCATATTTAAAACAAAATCTTTTAAATAAAATATAATATATTCTATTTATATAAAAACATTTTACTATGCAAACACTATGCAACACTATGCGAAAAAACACTATGCAAAACACTATGCATAATAAAATATAATATATTTTATTTATAGAATAACTTTAATAAAGTATTACATTTTATATAAAAGATGTTTCGCATTTTATTACGTTAATAATATGAATAAAACAAAACGTCATTATCATTATAATAATTCATATTATTAATCGGTGATAATGGAATCAAACTGAGTGACTTCTCACATAAGCATCAATAATCAATACCGTATCTGCTACTATGCAACCACACGTATTACTCTTACTTTTACTAATGAAAGTAGTTCAACAAAGATCAACCAGTAAAACTTCCGCCGTTATTTCAATAAAATATTTTTGTCGTTTTCAATAATTACATTGTGGGGTCCACCAATGATTGAGTAGTTGACGAATATTCCTCGCTAAACCGAATATTCCCCGACCAATCGAATATAATATAACCACTTGTGATACTTTGCAAAATTTATAAATATTACCCACAACTATAACATTACATCAAATTATTCCATAATATTCAAAATAATATTTATAAAAAATTCATCTTTATTTATAAAAGTCAAGGGTCTTACAAAGATCAAGTCATTTGGAATATCATTGACCCAAAGAAAGATCAATTATTCAAAGTCGGGAACAACCTAAATCGCCGATAGAAGACGTAGCTTTCTCGGTTTATTTGGTTATTATAGAGATTCGTGGAAGGATTTTCTCGAATCGCTACTCCATCGACTTTCGGTGAGAGGAAAATCTGAAAGATACAAAGTTGGATTGAGCGAAGAATGTGAGAAGAGTTTTCAAGAACTCAAGAGAGACTTATTTCAAAGACTTGTTGCTCGACAATACCATCCTGCTCGGAGGGATTTGTCATCTCATGATGATGCTTGAGACAAAGGGTTGGGATGTGTTCTCATGCAACATGGAAAAGTTATAGCCTTTATGCTTCGCGACAACTCAAAGAATATGAGAGGAATTATCCTACTCATGATCTAGAGTTAGCATTTATTGTCTTTTGACTTAAAATTTGGAGGCATTACTTGTATGGGGAGAAAGTGGAGATCTTTACGGATCATAAAAGCCTCAAATATTTCTTCACTCAAAAGGAACTCAACATGCGACAACGACGTTGGCTTGAAGCTCATTGAAAGATTATGATCATACCATCCAATACCATCACGGAAAAGCGAGCGTGGTAGGTGGCGCGATTGAGTAGAAGATCATATGCAAGCACGAGTGCGATATTGTCAATATGAAGGCCCATTTTGTGTGACTTGCAAAGGATGGAGATAGAGTTAAAGACTCGAGGGGACGCGTGTGATGATAGCGAGTATCTGAGTAGAACCGACTTTAATCGATAAAGTTAAAGCCGCTTCAAGCTTCTGGACACAGGTACGAGGCGTATGAGGAAGAAAGTCAAGAAGGTCTTATCTTGGGAAGCAAGAATCGATGAAGAAGGAATACTTGAGTCAACTCCGGACTTTGTGTTCCTAACGACCTGATTTAAAGTATAATATCATGATGGAGGCGCATGACACACCATTTGCAATCCATCACGGGAGTATCAAAATGTATCGTGATATTAAATAAATACATTTTGGTGGAGCGATATGAAAGAGAGAGATAGCGTTTGTTTATCTCAAGGTGTCTAACTTGTCAGCGAGTTAAAGCGGAGCATCAAGTACCAAAAGGTCCATTGCAACCACTTGAAATTCGGAATGGAAGTGGGAGCACATTACCATGGATTTCGTTCTGGGGTCTTCCTAAGGTTTCTCAAGGCATAGATGCGATTTGGGTCATTGTTGATAGATTGACCAAGTCCGCTCATTTCTTACCGAAATCGAGAAACTTATACACTTGAACGTCTTGCTCGTATGTACATAAGCGAGATTGTAAAAGGCGCATGGTATGCGGTATCCATAGTTTCGATCGAGACCCAAGATTCACTTCACGATTTTGGGTTAGTTTGCAAAAAGCTATGAGCACAGACTTACGATTTATTTCGGCATATCATCCTCGAGACGGACGGACGATCGGAGAGGACTATTCAAACTCTTGAAGATCTATTAAGACTCCGTGTCCTTGATTTGAGGAAGTTGGGACAAGTTCTTACCATTGGTGGAGTTTTCCTCAACAACGAGTTATCAAGCAAGTATTGGCATGGCTCCATTCGAGCGTTGTATGGAAGAAAGTGTCGATTCTCGGTATCTTTGGGATGAGGTGGGTGAAACAGCGTTGTTGGGACCGGAGTTAGTACGTATGACTACGGAAAAGATTTAAACGATCCGACAACGTATAAAAACCTCACAAAATCGACAAAAGAGTTATCTTGATCTTCATCGAAAGGGCGTGGAATTCGATATAGGAGATCGTGTGTTGTTAAGAGTTGCTCCATGGAAAGGAGTTACAAGATTTGAAAAGAGGAAAACTCGATCCTCGATTCATCGGTCCATTTTAATCCTCGATCGAGTAGGGCGTGGCCTATAGACTCGCTTTCTGCTTGAAGTATGTCTCGTGTTCATAGCGTTTTTCACATATCCATATTACGTAAATATGTGAAAGACCGAACCACATTATTGAGTTAGAGCCGGACGAAATAGCGGAAGATTTGGCGTATGAAGAGGTTCTGTTCAAATCTTGGATAAGAAGGAACATATTCTACGCTCGAGGTTATACCTCGAAAGTCGAAAGTTTTGTGGAGGAACCACGATGTTGAGGAAATGACTTGGGAGTTAGAATCGAAATGAAATCAAGGTATCCTTACCTCTTGACATACAGTCGTACCTAATTTCGAGGGCGAAATTTCATAAGAAGGGAGGTTGTAAGACCCTGACTTTTATAAATAAAGATGAATTTTCTATAAATATTATTTTTGAATATTATGGAATAAATTTGATATAATGTTATAGTTGTGGGTAATATTTATAAATTTTGCAAAAGTAAGCAAGTTGTTATAAAATATTCGTTTGGTGGGGAATATTCTTTTTGTGGGGAATATTAAATGACGACTCAATCATTAGTGGACCCCTAGCGGAAGTATTGTCGTAGTTAGAAAGCGACAAAATTATCTTTCTATAAAAATAACGGCGAGAGGTGTTACCGTTAAAAGCATTGAACTACCCGGTAGTAAAAATGCGATGTCTGGCGTAGTTGTATAGTAGCATACGATATTGATTATTGATCTTTACGTGAGAAGTCACTCAATTTATGCTCGATTATTACTTTCGATAATTCTTTGCATCATATCTCTTATATTATTGATTGATTATTGTCGCGATATCATCGTATAATATGTTATAGTATTAAATCAATAATTGAGGCGACAAGTTATAAATGATTAATAATTGTTGAAAGATTAAATATGTGTTGATTAAAATAAAATGATTTGTGGTAATATTTATTGATCCTTGATGTATATAAAAGTGCATTATGAGGCGTTTGTGGTAAGTTTGATTATTTTATGGGGGCCCATATGTCATCATCTAAGAGTCTCTTAAATCGATATAGTAATTACCTTTGTGAATAGTAATTACCTTCGTCGATAGTAATTACCTTTGTGAATAGTAATTACCTTCGTCGATAGTAATTACCTTTTACAGACGTCGAACCACTTGCCGTTTCATATTCTGAGCGTCGAACCACTTGTCGTTTCACATTCTGAGCGTCGAACCACTTGTCGTTTCACATTACTGAGCGTCAAACCACTTTTCTTTTCACATCACCGGTCGTCGAGCCACTTGCCTTTTCACATGGCGGTCTTAAGCTAGAAATCTTCTATAAATAGAGGCTAGTGCTTCATTATTTTTCACGAATTCATTCAAGCTATAGAGAGAAAGTATAGAGAGAATAAGAGAGAAAGAAGAAGAGTATTTTATTCTTACACCTTCTTGCGGTATTCAATCTCCTACTAAAAGTAAAGGGTGTTATTCTTTCTTATTTGAAGAAGAAGCATTGTTATTCCATTGCTTATTATTACATTGGAATAACTTTGTATCGTGGTTTACCCCTATACTTGGTGACATTCTTTATTATTACATTGGAACATCACATGCGTGTGTTTTACAGGACTGGTTAAAATCTTTATTATTATTCTATTGGAACATCACATGCGTGTGTTTTACGGGACTGGTTAAAATCTTTATTATTATTCTATTGGAACATCACATGTGTGTGTTTTACATGGACTGGTTAAATTCTTTATTATTATTACATTGGAACATCACATGCATGCGTTTTTGGGACTGAGTTCCATTCTTTATTATTACATTGGAATATCACTGCATGCGTTTTTCTTGGGACACTGGTTAGATTATTTATTATTACATTGGAATAACTTTGCTGTCTTGATCTATCGCGTGCGTGGTGATTTCTTTTGTTATTCCATTCTTTATTATACCCGGTTGGTTAAAACTTTGACTTTATACTCCATGAAATTAGTGGAATATCCTTGATATTTGCGCTTCGTCCGATATCCTTTCATGGAAATATTCTTCTCTCAAGTATTCTTGAATTTTACTCTACAAAGCGATATCGTGTTGGCAGTTTGGATGTTATTGGTTCTAGATAAATTAATTCTTGAACTTGTTTTATTGAATTCTTATATCATTGTCATCATCCTCATGTTTATATTATGTTGAAAGTCATACGTGGCTTTTGTAGTGCATAGATGGACTTGGTATGATTATGATGAGAGACTATTCGGTGTAATCATGGTAGTAATGTTACAAATGATGTGGTAAAAATCCTCGGTGGCCGTAGTGCATTGATGGACGAGTTGTTGGCATGATCATGACCATTAATGAATACACAAATATTCTTGGCCGTAGGTGCATGAATAATTGTGGTCGTGATACTAAAGAATATCCTTGGTAGTAGTGCGAGGGGTGATTCGATGATGTGGAATATTTATTAAAAGTGAGTCTAAATTTATAATGATGATGAAAAAACCTTTTAAATCATAAAAGATAGTAGATTTTATTTTTTACTTGACTCTTTTAATGGATTCTTTGGTTTCATTTGTAGTAGTTAAACTTGATGTTCATTATATTTTATCGGTTTAACTTTGTTGTAGGCTAATGATAATTTATTACGCATTATCTTAGTCATAATATTTCTTCTTGAGCTAGTTGAGCTCACCCTTTCTTTTCTTTATTCTCTTGAGGAAATGAGAATATAAATTTGGGACGAGTCGGGGAGCGGAGTAATGGTCCGGAGGATAGCATTAGTAGTCCTCACTATTACGTGAAATAGTGTGATAATAATTGTAATGAGGACTCCTTTTGAGTTTGTATAATATCTAGTAGACAATATTTGTATTCAAAACTCACGGTTTATTATATTAGTAAGTATTTAAATTTGGCGATTATATTAGTAAGTTGTATTTAAATTACATACAAGACAATCTTCATGGTCGTTCTACCTAAAGTAATGGGTGATGTATAAAGTACAAGTTATTTTTGATAAGTAAAATCATTAATACAACTACTTTACTTGATTTACTCAATATGAGAATTATATATTTCAAATTTAGACTCAAGTTATCACAATATGCATAAAATTTTCAAAACCAGAGGCCTCCTCCTGCAGAAGCCACACTTACCGAATAGCATTCAAAAATACTAAATCGCAAAAATCTAGAAATCAGCCGAGGTCAAGCCCTTACCGAATAGCATTCAAAAATACTAAATCGCAAAAGGGTCACGAACTAAGGCCTTACCGAATAGCATTCAATCCCTTACCGATTTTCAAGGGTCACAAACTAAGGCAATCCAACTTAGGGGATCAAGAGTTAAGAACTGAGGACTCTCCAAATCTGAAGAAATAGTGGGCTTCGATGTTCTTCTGATTTCGACTTTGATTTCTGTTTCAACTTCGTTGCTCTTCAGATTTGGAGAAGTTTTGTGAAGATTCGAATGGGGAAGGAACTCGGCTCGTTAAATCGACTGAGAGCTTTGAGGAGAGAGAATGTCTTTTAAAAGTCAAAGGAAGAAGGGTTATTTCAGACATTAACCAGTCTTTTTTTGCATGTTACATCACTTCTCATGCGTTTTTGGCGTCTGGCATACACGCACGGTTAAATTGGATGGAAAAAATGACGTTTTCACTTTAACTCAAAAGGTCGGGAGTTTAAATGTAGTTTTACTGATTACAGGTGGTTAAGTGGGAAACCGCTTAAACCCCAGGTGGTCATCTGAACTTAACCCTAGTCAATATATAGAGCTTTTAACATTTTAACATTTTGATAATTGATGCAGGGGCTGATCCAGCCCTTGGTTCAGTGGGGTCAAATTTGAATAAAAATTTTCAATAAAAAATAAAAATATAATACAATAAATGACAAAATTAAATAATACTCATATATTGTTTACAATAACATTTTTCGACTCCATAACTTGAATCAATAATGTAAGTTACTAAACAATCATTCATCCGTTCATCTTTGAATTTTTATTTTTTTTGATGGGTCGACGTTGTTGTAAAAATATCATGATAGCCTCATTTTAAACAATTGTAAAAATTCACAATCAATTGCTAAATTTGTAAAATTATATAAAAAAAATATTATACTCCCTTCGTCCCATAGTTATAGGCTGATTTCTTTTGGCACATAGTTTAAGAAAATCAGTTTAAGTGGCAATTTTTAACATAATTTTCCACATATACGCTTTAATATGGAATTAATGAATAAGTTAATTACTCCTTACTTATCACACTGGAACTCTCATCTTCATTGATTGACGTGTACTGACCATTAAAGTCCATAACCATAGAACTTTAACCAAAGAGAATACAACAACATTAAATGTGGTGATAAAAATAATGACATTGAATGTTGTTTTTTCAAAAAAAGAGTAATGGTTGAATATTTATTATAAGGGCATAAAAGTAAAACAATGAACAAACTAAATTTTATAAATAGTAAGTAGCCTATATATTGGGACATCTCAAAATGGAAAATCAACTTATAATTATGGGACGGAGGGAGTAATATGTTTTAAATAATTTTTCTTTGATGGGTTAACATTGTGGTTAGATAACTGAAAAAGAAATAACAAAGTGGGTACAAATTTGAGATATTCATTAATTTTTTAGCTAAATTATATGGGGTGGGGGGAGGTGGGGAGTGTTTTACCATCATTTGATTTCTTCTCATAACTACACTCCTATCTTAATTAATTTTCATAAGCTCTACACCTTCATAGGCTAGCAACCACCATACTTCAAAGCGAGTTGGTCTGGGTATAAAATTCACTTGTTTGACAGTATTCATAAATAAATGACTGTGGCCCGACTTAAAAATTGATACTAGATTATAACATTTATTTTTCGGGAACATTCATTTTTCGGGAAGGAGGACAAATTGACCCTCTGAAATTTCAGTGGGGTCAATTGCCCCCATTGCCCCCTCAAGTGGATCCGCCCCTGAATTGATTGTTTGCATTAGACTTGGAACTTTTTTATGGACATGGGTGTCTAATAAATTTTCCTGTTGAGAGGACAGAGGGAGTTATGTGAGAACTCTAAATATTAGTGTATATAGCATTATGATGCTTGCTACCTGCGGTTATACACCATAATTGTTACTTCTGTTGTCCAAGGATGAGGGTGGAAGCTTCATTGAGTTATTTGGCTGAACTTTTTGATGAAATGAACTTACTGGTTAATATATATAATGAAGACGGAGAAAAAGAAACAAGATACATGACTAGTTGTTTTATATAATTAGAAAGAAACATTTTGAGCAAAGTTCTCTTTATTTCTTTCAACACATATTGACCTATTCATTTTCACAATTGTTCTCTATCTATGTCTATATACTTGGGCATATGTCGCAATTGTTGATTGTCACTTAGTATATGAATTTCTATTGAGTTTTATTAACGAGGTGATGCCTATACTGACATTTATTAGGACGGGAATCTGTCTAAGCTGGTGATATATATTGTTGATTAGTCTATGAATCATTTATTGAAATTTATTAATGTGGTGATGCTTATATAGACATTTTTTTCTTAGGACGGATTATGTGTCAGGTAAAATAGGATGTTGCTAAAGCAACCATACAACAAAATGAATACAAGAAGAGATTTTATTTTTTCTATCCTTTTCTTCCATGATGTAATCATTACAAGAAGAGAGAGAGAGAGTACATGTAGTGGTGGGACAAGGAGTCAACTTACCCTGTAGCAGGTGGCAATGAAACATAAAATACTCAAGATAGTGCATGTCTCCAATTTTATAAAAGCTGGACACAAAAAATGCCCTTAGAGGAACTCATGGCAGAATCCCATAGAGAAGTCAAAGAACGGACTTTTCTCTTAGTAAAGTTAAACACAAACAACTATTCCTTCAAAATGAGCATTGCGCTCATTCCAAATTTCCCAAAATACAAAAAAAAAAGGTTGCATACTTTTGAAGCACCTTTGGATCCTTCATCCAAAGTGTCGGAACCAAGTTGGAACCAAAGAAGTAACAGATCTCTCTAAAGCAGGACACACTTACTCCTCCTCAATACACCTCATATAGAGTTCCACAATCCTCATTAGGGTTTTGTTTGTCCTACTTCAACTAGCAAGGATGTTAAATTTACTTATAATGTGCTGAAGAGGAAGAATGTTTAGCTGTTTTTTTTTTTTTTTTTCCAGATAGAAGATTCCTAGCTTTTGATATTCTCATCACAAAATTTGTAAATCTTTAATGCAGGTCATTTCTGAAGTTCAATAAGAGTTGCTATGGGGGGCCTAATAGTAAAAGGAACTTTTTTTAGGAATAGATTAGGTTTAATGAGATCTCTTGGAAGAGTACCCTAAACCAGTCCACTTTCAAGGATGAAGATGGTAAATTTTACATTTACCTACCAAAAGAAAGTAAGACCATTGAAGGTTTTTTTTTATGTGTCCCTCTTAAAAGATTTTGTGACCCTTTTAAAAATTATAAAGGCCTAGACTACTAGACAGACGTAATTGACTTGAAGGGAAATTTAGGTGGATTCTCTTTTTGTACTCTCTGATAATTCACCATCTCAGAAGTTAAGCTTCTCAGTGGTTGATACTAAATTCATGTTGACAATTACTGCCTTCATTTATTGAATTTTTACTCCATACAAAATTTTCACAAAATTATGGGAATGAACTATCTTCTTAGTTCTTTCTCCTTGCCCTTTAGGTGTCATATTTAGGTGCCCTGTAGGATGGATTCTATAATTCATTCCTTTATTCTCCTTTCATTAATAGAAATGTGTATTGCATGAACCTGTTTGTGTGCTACTTTAGGTACATCCTGTTATATGGGTTTCAAATCTTTGACACTTATTGTGCAACTAAATTTATAGTCGTGTCCAATAAAAATCAGTGTCCTGTAATCACTGTTTTCATAACAAGTGTTATTTGCACAAGGGGAGTAAATGGTTTTCCCTCATCTTTAATTTTCCATTTTCATTGTACTTATTTTATGTTTATTTTGCAGATTTGGTTGCAATTGCAGAACGAATGGCTACCGCTAGACATAAGATACTGGTTTTATCTGGTAAGGGTGGGGTTGGCAAGAGTACATTCTCTGCTCAACTTTCATATGCATTGGCATCTATGGATTTTCAAGTGGGTCTCCTTGATATTGATAGATGCCGCCCAAGCGTCCTGAAGATGCTTGGTCTTGAAGGCCAAGAGATTCACCAGAGTAATCTTGGCTGGTCTCCTGTGTATGTGGAGTCCAACTTTGGGATAATATCAATTGGGTTCATGCTCCCCAATCCAGATGACGCTGTCATATGGAGAGGCCCACTTAAGAATGGGATTATCAAGCAGTTCCTGAAGGACGTCTACTGGGGTGAGCTTGATTTTCTAGTGGTTGATGCCCCACCAGGGAATTCCTCCAAGAAACTGGGATTGATGGTGCTATCATAGTCACTCTCGTTGATAGATGTCAGGAAAGAAGTGAGTTTCTGCAAGAAAGTTGGAATACAGGTTCTTGGGGTAGTTGAGAACATGAGTGGATTATGCCATTCTGTTCCAGACCAAAAAATTTCAAGGATGTAAAAGACAGGTGAATAAGAAGACATGACCGAGTGGGGCTTGCAGCTTATGAAAGAGAAAGCACCAGAACTTCTAAATTTGGTTGCTTGCAGTGAAGTGTTTGATAGAAGTGGTGGTGGTGCTGCAAAAATGTGTATTGACATGGGTGTACCTTTTCTTGGGAAGGTGCCATTAGACCCTCAGCTATGAAGAAGGCAGGTCCTGCTTCTCTGATAACAAATGTGGGGCGAGTGCCGCTGCGCTTAAGCTGATCATAGAGAAATTGGTGGCTGATGCCTAAATGGTTAAAGGAAAATTTGTTTCTCTCATCTTTCTAATAAATTTTAGAAGCTTAATATTAAAATTTTATACTCAAGTTAGTCGATTAAACAAAAAATTAATTGCAGTGCATATGATTTGTAGATTTTAAAAAAGTATTAAATGCTTAATTTAAAACGATATTTATTCTAAAAAAGGGTGGAGGAGGGAGTATTAATATATATTTTTACAAAAATATTTAATAAGGTTATTAATAATAACAAAACAATAATTACACTATTAGAGCTATAAAGTGTCGCTCAAGTTTAAAGTATCATTAAAAACAAGTGTAAAATTGTCATCAAATGCATATTTACTCTAGCATTATTAATCACCTTTAAATGTTAAAGAAAAAAGTTAACCACAAAACTTTTGGTATAAAATTTGTGAAAAATTGTTTATTAATGAATTGTTTAATATAATTAAAAGACCTAGCTAAGTGTCTGTGGGAAACACAGGTTTATTTTCTAAATAAAATTATTTTTAATTTCCTATTTATTTTATATGTATGATAATTATAAAATATTTCTTTGAATTTTCATTTAACTTATTATTACTATTAAAATTAGTACAATGCTCAACTAAACAATTATCAAAAACTCACACTTGAGTCTTATTAATGTTTTTTTTAGTATTTTTAATTTAATATTTAGTTTGTATATAAATTTTAAATTTAATATTTAGTTTTTATATTTTGTCTTTCGCATTTATATATAATTTTTAGAGTTCAAAAATAAGTCAAACCTAAATGTCTAAACTTGGCAATTAAGGAATTTTATATGAAGTAATTTTTTTAGAATAATTTTAAAAATAGTTTTATAGATTTATAAATTTTAATAATTAGTATATAAGTTAGGAATTCTTTTAATATTAATTAACTGAAGGTTTCTATCTGAAATATAATTATTAACTATAGTTTAATTATTACTAATATATTTTGTAATATTAATTATTATTTTCTGATAATATTTTTTTCTATACTTTTAATTTATATTTATTTATAGAGAGTCAACCATTAAATAAAAGTCATGGCGACCAATTTTACAAATCCACGGCAGAGCTTATCCGGATGCCGTCTAACTGCGACGTACCAGAAATTACCCCTCCTCCCTCTTCTCCGTCCTCTGACTTATAGTCTTCGTCCTCTCTCTCCTCTCCTCTTCTCACTTTCCACTCTCCAAAACCCAACTCTCTACTCAAAACCCTCGTCTATCTTCGAATTCATAACGAAATTAATAACTTATAAACTCGTACTTTTTATCATGTATCTCTCCGACAAGCCCCATCCAGTCGATTTCTACAAAGAAGTACCAGTTGCCGCCGGAGGAGGAGGAGAGAGAGACATGGTCATCGAAGTTTCCTCCAATGGAGTCCTCCCACCTCACCAGCACCACCAACAACAGCAGATGATTCTCGGAGAAAGCAGCGGCGAAGACCACGAAGTGAAAGCTCCGAAGAAGAGGGCTGAAACCTGGGTTCAAGAAGAAACCCGGAGCTTAATCAGTTTCCGTCGGGAAGTGGATAGCTTCTTTAACACTTCTAAGTCGAATAAGCATCTGTGGGAACAGATCTCGACTAAAATGAGAGATAAGGGTTTCGATCGGTCGCCCACTATGTGTACTGATAAGTGGAGGAATTTGTTGAAGGAGTTTAAGAAAGTTAAGCACCAATTTAAGGGCAGTAGTAGTGGTTCAGCCAAAATGTTGTATTATAAAGAACTTGAAGAGTTGCTTAGAGATAGGACTAAAAACGGTGCTTACAAAAGTCCCATTCCTTCTAAGGTCGATTCGTTTATTCAATTCTCTGATAAAGGTTTGCCCTTAATTCTACTAGCTTTAGTTTTATTTGTTATTTCTTTTATTATCTTTTCTAATTGTTTGTTTTACCATTGAGTTTGAGCCTTTTTCATTTTGGGGATATAAAGCAAGGGGATTCTTCTTTAGAACTTAATATAACTATTTCCAATATGAAAATTTGGTAAGTTTTGCTTGCCTTGCCTTTTTGGTATACTTTTCTTATTAATGAAATGATATTTTCTGAGCTTGTAGATCATTTCTGGGCTGGTTTTGTTTTGCTTTTCTTTCCAGGCTTATTTTATAAGGTATAGAAAATGTTGAAACGATGAGAATGCAAAAGAGTGAAGGTAAGTTGCTTTTAGGGTAATATCTTGCATTCTTGCTCGATATAGCTTTGAACGGTCAGCCGCCAGGAGTTTTTTTTTTTCCTTCTAAGTAATCGGCTTTGTCTTATATATCAAGTTGGTCAGAATTTTCATTTCAACCTTTACATATTTATGGAAATCTTAAATGTCATAATTTTCATCCTAAATAAACTTATGTTTATTGAGTACAACTTTGATATGGATTACTCAATGGGAGTATAGTTTCTATAATTTCTTTTTCCCCCAACTGGAAATGCTAGCAGTATTGTCCTTAATATGACATGCATTATTGGGTATTTCCATCACATCTATAACTTTTATACTATGCCTTTTCTTGTCATCATGCAAATTTTGTTAACTGTATGTGTTTTTGTTGCTCCCATTATGAATTTAGTTATGCAATCTATTACTCGAAGCAAGTATCTGAGCAGCTAGAAGAATTGCAAAATGTATATAGAAGGTGTTGTTATGATGTTGACAACTGGTTGATTTGTTACACCTTTTTCAGGCCTTGAGGATGGCAATATCCCATTTGGAGCAGTAGAAGGTACTTCTCTGCACGTGAACTTCAGTAAAAAATTATTCTAGTTTTTCAAGTTGTTCAATTTTAGTCCGCCAGAAAACTTTTTATTTCTTGCCTATGCCATGGTTAATTTTCCATAATTAATTTTTGTAACATTGTGACGAGGCTCTGATTAATTATTATAAGTGAAACTGTTAACTAAGATGGTGGTTTACTGATATGCAACACAAATCAACTAATTCATTGTTATAATAGAAGTAAAGCTGTAAAATGAGCAAATAGTTCGGGTTCGATTCGTACTCGGTACAACTAAAAGTTTGATTCGAGTTCGACTCGAAATATAAGTCAAATATGAACAAATTTTGAAGTTCGATAAATTACTCGAACCTCCTCAAATTGTAATTTTCAATTGATACTCGGATATATTCGTTCAAAAAGTTCAAACTGTTCGGGCTCGATTCGAATAGCGTACTCGACTTGGTAGCTAAATGAGCCTCAATCAAACCTTATTTTATACTCGATAAATTTTGTGAACCAAATCTGACTAACTCAATACTCGAATCTGCTCGGTTCGTTTACACCCTTAAATAGAAGTAAGTCGATCTTAGTTGAGGTGCCTAAAGGTAAGGTCATAATTATATGGATTGAGAAAGTAAAAGAGAGACATTTATATTGATGTTATGTCTTAAAAAGATTCCACGGTTGAAGACAAAGCCATGTAATTGAAGTCCAAACTAACTCAACAAGTTGTTGAATGATATCTGTACTTTGGATGACTAGAAAGAGCAAAGATATTCCATTGCAGATGCTAAGTTAGCGGTATTATTTGTTAATTTTTGATGACGTAAGTGTATCAATTGGGTCTAGATTTTTTGTTTTGGTCTGGGTTGGTGGAGGTGGGGGAAGGGTTGGGATTATGCAACTTATGTACTAACTCTCAGTGGTCAAGGCCCCAAACCACATTTCCTTCTTATTGGTGGATAAAAGTTCTTAAACTTGAATTTTTTTGATACACGTAGATGTTCCAATCTTTTGAATTTATACCTATCTTCCAGGTCTGCTCTATTCACTCATTTAACTTTGTCCCCTTTTAATATTAGTGTTGAGGCTTTCATATGTACCTCTTTAGGATATGCCTTGTGGTATACAAAACCTGTTTATGTAGAAACAACTAAAGGTCTGATCCCCCATCTTTTTACTTCTTAAAAATGTCAGCTATTGCTTTAGTAATCTTCAAGGTCAATATTTTATCTCTTCAGCTTTGAGGATCACCATTTATATAAGCAATACAGTGTCAGAATTATTGCAAGTAGAAAAGACTGAAGATGTCCCGCGAAGTCAAAATACTAATTTGCTACCTCAAGTTATTAATTCTGAAGTGTCACGTCATTTGTAATTGCTATTTATACAGGTAAGCAGTGTTTGGATGGACCATTACTTTCCCGAGCAAGAAAGATGTAGAAATTATGTCTATCCTTTTAAAGGAAATACTGACCATTACTCATAGGAATGCTAGTAAGGAAATTTGTTTGAGACATACTTCTGCTCCAGGTTATTCATTCAAGGGCAATGCACAGTTTTATGTTGCCCCGTCATATAATTTCTCTTGAGAAGTAATTGCTCCTTTTTATCATCCTTACATCAGTGGACTGCAAGCCTATGCTAATACTCCCTCAGTTTGGAAATGAGAGTCTATTTTGTTTGATTATTTTTTTTAATATTAAGGTTTACATAGAATCACTAAATATACTTTTTTTCTATAATAAATTTCAGTCTTTAAAGTTGAATGTCGAAAAAAATAAATCATCCAAAAAGTTACGCCCAAGTGTGTCTTATACAAACCTTCGCTTAAGTGTGTCTTATACAAACCTAGGGAATTAAAATCAACAAAAGAAGTAGGACTCATTTCCGGACAAAGGTAGTACTTTATTACATTCTATTATAATGTTGAAATGGTGAAAAATATGTTCCATAGGAATCAATTTTTTATTAGGATTAGCCATTTTTATATTCAAGTGTAGAAGATTAGTAGTATCTTGGTTGCATGCGCATCACATTTTCTATATTTTACATGGAAGTAAAGTATTCTAGTTAGTATTAATTATTGGACTTTGTGCTGCTGTGCATAGTAGAAGCTATCTGCTATTTGTTTAAGATAATTAATGTGAATATAAACTTCAAAAACAAAAGTCTTACCAACTGAACATAAAGACCTCATTGTCGCGGTGTTCTTAGAAACTAAAACTTACCTTCTATTATTCTATACTCCATCCAATGTTCTAAAAGGCGCTAGGCGGGCGGCCAGGGAGCCTAGCGCTTGGGGGGCTTAGGCGGGATTTTTTTATTTTAAGACAACTTTAATATTTTATCTTATATTATTCAACAAAACAATAATATAAAGCAAAATAATCTATAATAAAGATAATAATTAAATTATAGAATTAGTAGTAATTGCACTCGAGTAGTAAGATATATATTCATTGCTTGAAATAATTAAATTATAGAATTAGTGTTACTAGTAAGTTAAGTAGTATCTTGATATCTTCATATATATATAATTATATCGTACTTCTTCTCTCTCAAAAATTTAAATAAATGTTATTTTTAAAAATTAGTGTGAAGTTTATCGAATGAGACATTTGATATTATTAATTATGAAATTATTTTAATTTGTGTAATTTTCAAAATTGAGGACTTAAAGAAAATGACAAATATCATATACTAAGTATGACTAACATATCTTTGACGTATTAATTTTATTCATAAACAAAATTGGTATTAAATGATAAAACTTAAAATTTTAAGAATTCAATTCAATATTAAAACTTAAGAAACTAAACATAAATTTAAGAATTATATTGAATTAAACTAAATATTACAAATGTATCATCATTTATATAATTTCAAGTTGGTACAAGTTCAAAAAATTACAACTATAATAAAATTATCCATTTTTGACTTGATCTTCACTTCTTGTTGTGATTTGATATGCTACAACTTGCATTAAGAATATGGTAAATCATTAGAAAAATAAAAATATCAAGATCTAGTTTTGGTAGTAATTTTTTTTTAAAAAAAATTCCGCCTAGACCCGCCTAGGCGCCGCCTAATTGGCTGGAGTGTTTTTTTCACCGATTTAGCCTTAGGCGCGGCGCCAGGCCCCCGTCTAGCGCCTAGGCGGCCGCCTAGTCCGTTTTTTAGAACACTGACTCCATCCATCCCAAGTTGTCTCTCACACTATCTTTATCCTTGAAGTCCTAAAAGTTTACCACATTGACAATACCAGTGCAGTTATCATACTCGTGGATATTTCCCTTTCAGAAAAAAAAAGAGAAAATATGTGAACCACACCATTCATTTGTTTTGCAATTCTATATAGGCAAGATATAATTG
Organism: Panax quinquefolius; assembly: GCA_020205615.1. Lineage (NCBI taxonomy): Eukaryota > Viridiplantae > Streptophyta > Magnoliopsida > Apiales > Araliaceae > Panax > Panax quinquefolius. The sequence goes on along the minus strand of CM035169.1, from coordinate 25,065,562 downwards.
GAACAAGTTGGTCAATGTTGTTTTCTTAAATGGTGTGCCATGTTGGTCATGACACAAAACAGACGGATGGAGTATTATTTTTGTCTAGTGTATCACTAACCTTTCTCATCAGTTCATCGCAATCTGGACTATTGTTTCCTTAATTTCTCAGCTGAGTGTCTTATTAAGTGTTTGCTTGGTGTACAGCTAGTGGCCGCTCTACAGTCAACCTGGAAAGACCTTTGGATACCGATGGTGATCCTCTTGCCATTACCTCAGCCGATGCAGTCATAGCTAGTGGAGTTCCCCCTTGGAATTGGAGAGACACCCCGGGAAATGGTAGTTATATAATTTATATGGTTCTTGTTTTTCTGATTTTCTTTCTTTTAGGTCTTAGGTTTCGACGCCAAAGTATCATGTTCCATGTGGAACTTCCACGAGAGCAACTATAATGGTTACTAGAATGTGCTTTAGAAGGTTTCTTATGCACTTGCAGAATCAGAATCTTGATTGATTATCTTACTCTTGCAGGAACTGACAACTTTAAAGTTGGGTTGAGCACCTTTTATTTGAGATGTGTAGTTTAATTTATCAATGCATTTGTAATGCTCATTTTTCTTTGAACTAAAAGATTTAGCTTTTAATACTGCTTGCTTTAGAATTGTGGGAATGTTATTAGAGGATTAATAATATTTGTAAATCACATGATAGACGTACCTCGTTCTACAGAATAACTACACTGTTGTGCTGTTAATATTGTGAATTATTGTCATAATCCAACTAAAGTGTACACTGAAATATAGCAAGAACAGAATGCTTCATCAGTGCCTATCTGTTACTGTTCTGATTCCATTATGTTTAAATACTTTTCAAATAATGGTGTTCAACAGTAGCCTTTATTCCTTTTGTCTTTGGGAATACTTTGCCACTTTATGCATATCTTATTGGTATAGTTTCAATTTTGAAAATTTAGGTGTTTTGCAACCCTGCTTATGAAAAATCCTAGATGTATTGAAATGTAGAGATTATATACTCAAGGTATTAAATTCATGGATTGAGGTAAAAGGAGCTTTTAACTTCTTCTTTTCCAGTCAAATGGCTAGGCTTGAACTCCCGTGTTTGTCCTGTATATAACTTCGCCTTGCCATGATCATATGAGTAATGTTGTTGCATACAGTGCTTTTCATAGAGCTTACAATTTGCGCAGTAATTGATAATACTCGGCTTAATTTGGCTATTAATGTTACTCCTTCCAGTGTTATTTAGCTTTTGTATTTGTTTGTTTTATATGTTGGCAGGTGGTGATGGACAATCTCCTTGTGGTGGGAGGGTCATAAATGTCAAGTGGGGGGAATACACTAGAAGAATTGGTATCGATGGAACTGCGATTGCAATCAAAGAGGCAATTAAATCAGCTTTTGGTTTAGGAACTAGACGGGCATTCTGGTTGGAGGATGAAGATAATGTCATCCGGAGTCTTGACAGGGACTTGCCGCTGAGGAATTATACTATTCACCTTGATGAAGGTATTCACTATTCAGGGGTTTGAAAATTCTTTTCCCCAGTTTATACATGAACATAATTGGACATTTTTGTTGGAGGCTTTGTACAAGTCTGATTTTCTCCCGTCCTCTCCTTTTGTAGGAATCTCCATAAAAATTTGTATATATGATGAGTCTGACCGAATGGCTGTTCGTACCGAAGACAAGACGCTGTACACGGAGGATGATTTTCGTGATTTTCTGACTCATCGTGGCTTGATTGGTGTAAGAGAGATAAACGGATACACGTGCTTTGATAATCTGGATGATCTTCGTTCTGGTGTGATGTACCAGGGAGTGAGACTTCTTGGGGAGTAGAATAAATAAAATAAAACAGAAGGGAAAATTACTGTACCCTTGTGGCCTTGGCCTAGTCTGTAAATTCTACCCACCTTAAATTCACAATACACCCTGCTGCATTTGCAGTTAATGGAGTGCATTTGGTGGTCAATTCACCCTTTTTGCTTGTGAAATTGATGAGAAAAACTGGTTGTGGGTAGAATATAAATCTTGTTGGTGGGGAAATGGAATTCCTAGGATTATATTTAAAGTTGTAAATTAGTTGGTAAAGGGTAATGCTATTATATGTATATAAGAAAAATGACATGTTTTTGGTAGTAACATGGTTGATCCAACTGATCAGAAATTGGATGGGTGGATTTTAAAGTAAAATAAAATGATTTAACTCGAGGCATTGTTTAGATAACCCCCGGGAAAAATTGTCAGATCATTTATTTTTGTTTCTTAACTAACTAACCGTCTACATCCCAAAATAAAATAAAACTAATTTGTCACTGTGTCGGCGGTCTCAAATGAAAATTTCAATTGCTTTAATTTCTAAAATTTTAAGGATAAAGAAAATGTAGGCAGGCAGGTAGCTAGTTTAGTTGGTCCTGCTCCGATCTGATGTCCCTTAAAAACGGTCCCAAAAATATTGGAAGATGGATGGATGGTCACGATTTCTTCAAACATTCTAGGATTCCGTCTTCATTTCCATATCACCACTCTTTTCAGATCCTAACACTCCTCTCTCTCTCTCTATATATATATAGCATTTGGAAAGTTGCACACTAATTTCTCCACAATTCGTAAGGCCCTAAGCTTTCTTTCTTTCTCTCTATCTTCTGTGCTGCCTGCCTGCCGGTCATTAGTATTACTACTAGTAGACAGTTAAGAAAGGCGGGAATTATTATTATTATTATTATTATTTAATAATGGGAATCAAGATTGGAATTAATGGTACGTATGTATCTATCATTCATCCTCTCTTCTGGTCATTTCATTAATTTTATACATACAATGTACATAATATATATAGGATTTGGAAGGATTGGACGTTTGGTGGCTAGAGTAGCTCTCCAGAGTGATGATGTTGAACTCGTTGCTGTTAATGATCCCTTTATCACCACCGATTACATGGTATATTTGCTACACTGTTATTTACCAAAAAGAGTCGCATTTAATTTAATTTTTTTTCCCTTGAATTATGATTTTTCCTTGAACAATTTATTATTTGCCTTTTTGTGTATATTAACTGCATGTGATTTTAATGCGTACGTATATATACAGACGTATATGTTTCAATACGACAGTGTTCATGGGCAATGGAAAAAGAATGAGATTAAGGTTAAGGATTCTAAAACACTTCTCTTTGGTGACAAACCAGTCACTGTCTTTGGTATGAGGTACGTACGTACGTACGTACGTCTATATATATATATATATATATATATATATATATATATATATATTCATATATATATATACCCACATATTCTTAATTATTTATCCTAGTCCCTAGATCTATTTAATTATGAATACTAAAAAGTTATATATAGTCTATCTGGAAGTTTATAATTAATTTGGTCGATCGGTCATTGTGATTAAAGGAACCCTGAGGAGATCCCCTGGGGTGAGGCTGGAGCCGAGTATGTAATTGAGTCCACTGGAGTTTTTACTGATAAGGAAAAAGCAGCTGCTCACTTGAAGGTTTCCATATTTAATTTCTGCTTTGTAATTTACATTACATTATTAATATTGTAGTCTACTAGCTTTTTAATTATTTTTATTGATTACTCCACTAGGGAGGTGCAAAGAAGGTGGTCATTTCTGCTCCAAGTGCCAATGCTCCCATGTTTGTTGTGGGTGTCAATGAGAAGGAATACAAACCGGATATTCACATTGTTTCCAATGCTAGCTGTACCACCAACTGTCTCGCTCCTTTGGCAAAGGTTTAATTTCTTTTTTACAATGCCAACACCAGTAGATCACTGCACGCACAAATAGTATTTCATTTCTATACATACTTGTTGGATATTAAAACTGAAATTTGGCCAGGTTCTTCATGACAGATTCGGCATTGTTGAGGGGCTTATGACAACTGTGCATGCTATGACTGGTGGCGATATTAATTTTACTTATCGATCCTCCTCTTTTTCGCTGCTGCATGCCTTACTTCTTTTTTTTTTTTATATTTTCTTTAGCAACACAGAAGACTGTTGATGGTCCATCAATGAAGGACTGGAGAGGTGGAAGAGCCGCTTCTTTCAACATCATTCCCAGCAGCACCGGAGCTGCCAAGGTTTTTCAACTTCCCTATTTCTTGCACAATTCATTTTTTTTATTTATTTTAAAATCTAGTATATATTTTTGTTAGAGAGCTATAAGGAATGTTATTTGTTGAACTTACTCATTTCTGATTGATGAAGGCTGTGGGGAAAGTTCTGCCCTCGCTAAATGGAAAGCTGACGGGGATGGCGTTCCGTGTTCCAACTGCTGATGTCTCGGTGGTTGACCTCACTGCCAGGCTAGAGAAGGCAGCCTCATATGATGAGATCAAGGCTGCTATCAAGTAAGTATCACGTACGGACCAATTAAATTTCCAAAACGTACTGTAATGTCACATCCACTTGGTGGTTTAACAATGTATAAAAGTAGTTGCCATCCCCTTTTGCATTGTGTATATACGAATTTGATCGTATACAAAACGATAAAAAGAAAATATGAGAGAATTGTAGTTCACATGATCTCTATGTGCTTAAGCACCTGGTTCTAACCCGTTCTTCCTTCGACTGCTGTATTACAGGGAGGAATCCATGGGTAAACTGAAAGGAATACTTGGTTACACGGAGGATGATGTAGTGTCATCCGACTTTGTAGGTGATTGCAGGTACTGAAAGGAGGGCAGTTCTAACCCCCACCCCCATTCCATTTGGTTTAGACTGTTCGGTAGATCACAAGACTTTTGAATTACTTCTGTAATCTATCCTATACGCATGTTTTGCTCTCTTTTTTGGGTCAATATGTGGCCATTCTTTTCCTTTCCTTTGGGGGTTGGTGGAGGGGGAGGGGAGTAGGCATAATTTGAATCACTCTGCAGGTGAAATATTGAGATTAGTTACATTATCTTATGCATTTTTACAGGTCAAGCATTTTTGACGCAAAGGCTGGTATTGCTTTGAATGGCAACTTTGTGAAGGTTGTATCTTGGTATGATAACGAATGGGGTTACAGGTAAGCATTTGAACAAGTAGTTGATACTCTTTGTAGTGAGACGTGTACACTTTGCTTGGCTCCTGGATAAATTAAAGATGGTTTATAACCGAAGAATATACTAGGAAAAAACATGCATGTTACATAGCTGCTGCTGCTATCTATTCAGTTTCTAAAATGCTTCTTTATGCGTTGCAGTAACCGTGTGGTAGATTTGATTCGGCATATGGCCTCTGCTAAGTAAGCATTTCTACCACCGGCCTAGTACAAGTCTGTGGTTCGGGAGCCAATATTAGAGGAATAATTGAGCTAATTTAGTTGGAAATATGTATTGTTTGTTTGAGACTAGTTATGCAGGGCATAAGCTCTCTTTTGTTTTTTGAGTTATGGCTCTATGCCCCTCTATTGATTAATCATGTTTTCGTAGACATTTACCCTAATAATAACCATCAGTTTGCTTTGGTTAAGATGCAAAGCTCTAATGTTACGTTTGAAACGAATGTATAGAACAGAGAAAAGAATGAAATAAAAATAATATATTTAATTATTATTTTAAAAAATAAATTATTTCACATTCATTTCATTCCTTTGTTTTTTATACCATGTGAAAAGGTTGAAATAAAATTCATTCCAATGAAATAAATATATGTGACCACCCACCATCACCACACCACCAACCAAATATACACTTAAAATAACTTAAAATCATTCCATTCAATTCTCCATTCCATTCTATTCCTTCAATCCAAACTCAACATAAAATAATTCATTCCAAACGATCAAACTAACCCACCAGTAGTTTAGTTTGTTTGCAAACAAAGTTGAGGTGAAAGACAAGTAGAATCCAGTAGACCAATAGTTATAAAGACAACATAGTTTTCAGTGCGAGACTATGAAAGTATAAAACTGAGCTTCATAAAAGCTGAGGCAGTTATTCATCTCGACATTACAAAAGAAAATTCTAACCCAACATTCTTTTAGCTTTAAATTCCAACTGGTACTTAAAACTTAGCGGTAACAAGTCTAAAATGTGCAAGGACAGATAGTTATATCCAGCCATGCAGACAACAATCCCAGCGCAGTGATGCCACCAATTCATAACCCTGAAAAGCAAAGAAAAGAAAGTATGATCAAAACAGCAGACATATGCAATAGATGCAAGGAAGTCATACAAGATATGCGGAAAGAACAAAGTAACAGATCTAGAATGAAACCAAGGGGTTAAAGCATGAGCAAAAAATGGATCACTATGAAATACTTAAAATTTTGCATTTCCCGCGTAAGCTGCTCCTTTCATTTTGTTTCATCATTTATAGGTTGTCTTGGGATCTAAGTAAGAATTTGGTTCTTTCTGTGTCAGTGGAAGCTAGTCCGTCTGTAATTAACTGGGTTGATTATAGATTATAGTAGACTTTTTCTTCTTATCGGGGTTTGGGGTGCCCTTCTAAGCAAATTCTAGCTATTCTGCTTGGATTTTCCTCAAGAGTCCCATACTATTTTTGACTAAGAGTCCAATAATATTTTTTTGAATCAAATCAGACACCCATCAACCAAGTCTTATTTGACGTGAATACAAATAAACAACACTTCAGATTTTGTCTTTTTAGTTATAAGCAATAAGGACTTCAACCTATTAAACAAATAGCAGACATGAATTTAAAACAAGGACGACAAATCACTATCATTATAATGTAAACAAAATGATTATTGCAGTCATGTATCTAAACAAGGATGAACTTCCCAATCAAAACCCTGAAAACTAAATGATTAGAGCAAATTCCAACGCACGAATCACCAAAAGAAGTCATTTCTTGATTAGCAGACTAAACTGGAAGAGCTAAACATATTTAAGCATCCTAATACATATTACTTTGGTGTTAACATTAAACTATAATCCTGACCATTACTAGATAGTGGTGTAAGTGCAGCACATGCAATTTGCTACCTATCTTTTCTGAAATTACGAGTACTCCAAAAAAGAGTAATAAACTAAAAAAACTAAGAAAGAATTGGTGTAATGAGGATGCTATCAAGTATGCATCACAGCATGAATCCTCAGTTCCTCACTACACAATCTTTTCCTTAATGTTCCTTTGATTTGATGACTAGCGTTTAAGTGTTCGTTCTAGATATCATAAAACTAAAAGATGTCACTAATACAATATTATTTCAATACCAAATACCCAAATTGGTGGAGAGCATGAACTTATAGATTTGATACACAAGTTTATGTGTTTAACTTAAATATATGGGAGTGACTTACAAGGTGAGAAACATAGGTTAAGCATTTGGAAGTAAAAATAAGCACAACTAGATAGTATTGGAGGTGAAAGTATACAAGAAAGCCTGAGACACTAATTCTATCTATTAACTTAATGAAAAGAATAGACAGAGCAGCCAAATGGTAAGCATAATTAAAAGACCTATCAAGCCACAAGGTAAACACAATGAAAGGCCTTCAAATACATGTAAACATGGTACATAGTACAAACTGGGACAAGAAAAACAGAGTATCACAAGGAACAAAGAAGCAGAAACAGTAAAGGTTTTTCCCAGTATCAAAACAGTAGCTGATACAATAAAAACAAAAGATGAGTGGAAAGAAGCAAGTAGATTGATTAGAGACGTTATTAGAGTAGCTACATCTATTCATTCTTGCTTTTTATAGCTCAAACTAATCTTTCATTCTTTCTTGCTTATAGCTCTTTCTTAAGAGGTTTTCTCTACACAGTTCGAATCGAATTCTTGTAATTAGAAAGTTCGACCCTCTCGTTAGTGATAGAACTAAAAAATGTATTTTATCAATGAACGCAAAATAGACCCTATTTTTAATTACTCAAAACTGCCACATTATTTACAAAATATTCCACTGTTGATTGGGTTGAAAACGGGAGATATATGGGAGATTGATATATTAATTCCGAGAAATAAGAAGTTACATACACATAAAAAAAAAAAAAACCTTTTTCATTCTTTCATGAACTACCCAGTCTAGTTACTAATCAAGTAAAAAACTCAATAACCATGTTTGAAAGAGCTCTGAATATAAATTCGGAAAAAAATATTGATCTCACACAACCCATTTCAGATAATAGAGTAAAAAGGAATAACAATATAGATACATGGGTAAAACCATAACAAAGAAAATTCAATTATAACCACATTGTAGCACACATTTCAATCATTAGATAGATTAATACCTAAAATTCAGCGACCAGGGTTGAGGCCGAGAAGCATATTGTTTTCCTTAGGTAGGTACATGACATTCGGACTCTTGGCCAAAGTGGCAGCCACCTCCCTGGACGCCTCGATCTTCCTCAGCTCAATCAAACCCATCCCAGCTTCCTTAGTTGCGTCAGAAATCAACTTAGCAGACTCGCTCTCACCCTCAGCCCTAATAATAGCCGCGCGCCGCTCCTGCTCCGCCTTCGCTACCACGTATCTGGACCGCTCCGCCTCCTGCTGCGCCACCTGCTTCTGCTCCACGGCCTTGGAGAACTCCGCTCCGTACGACAAGTGGGTGATCGCCACATCATCCAGCACAATGTTGAAGTCCTTGGCGCGGCGCGTGAGGCTGTCCCGCACCAACGCCGACACCTTCGGACGCTCGGTGAGGAGCTGATCGGCATTGAATTGGGCGACGACGGATTTCAGGATCTCGTTGCCGATGGAAGGGAGGACTTTCTCGTCGTATTCAAGACCTAGTTCTTTGTAGATGACGGGCAGGTGGGCCTCGTCGGGTCGGGAGAGGACCCGGAGGGTTAGGTTTACCATCTGGAGGTCTTTTGTGCCGGAGACGGAGGAGAAGGTGTGGGGCTTGGTACGGATATCGAAGATATTCGGGGTTTGGAGATATGGGATTAGGAAGTGGGTCCCTTCGCCGACCGGTACGTCGATTACACCGCGGATTCTGTCCATGAGGACTGCTCGTTGCCCGCCGTCGACGGTGTAGAGGGAGGAGTTGATCACGGTGGCGGCTGCGCCGAGGCCAAACGCCGCGCGTGCGACGTTGGTTAAAAATGACATTGCTGCCTTGTTGGCGTCCATTATTGCAGGGAGAGATTGAGCGAGAGGTAGATGGAGAAATGTGAGGGTTTTAGCGAGAGAGGGTTTTTGTGTGCTATTGGTTTGTGCTCCTGCTATTCGGCCTGTTGTAAAACCCTTGCCCCAATTAAGTTTGCAGAGCTTGGACCTGGGTTTGGATCCGGTGTCAATTACATTTTTCAAACTTGGGTTGGATCTTAATTTGGCCCAACTCAAGCTACATATTAAAGTATTTTTTTTATTTCGATATTGCAACAAGAATTTCATTATGAAAAATTATAAGGCATGATAAAATTATAAGGTGAGATATTGGCTGACTTGTTGAAGGACCAATCACTAAAATTCAACCTAAGAAACTTAAATAAATTATTAAAAAAAGTGATTACAGCAGAGACTAATCACTGACTATACCAGATAAAATTTAAAAAGTAAAAAAATATGAAAAGATCATCTCTAGGGTTGATTTTAAATTTATTTCTATTTTGTACTATAGTTTTATTCTATCAGTGGAAGAACAATAAGATTTATGGCAAGTAGTTAAAATAATTGCAAGAACATAGATCGTAGATCGGTGAGTGAATTAATTAACTGCGCATCATCCATTTATTCCATAATCTTATTACTTGCGTTTAAGTTAAAAATATATGCTTTGAGTCATTATCTGTTCTTATTTGCATTAAACTGCTCATATTATTTTACATGTGACAACATATGGTTTAGTTATTTATTTACTTGCTAGTTAATTGGTAAAGAATTAATCGTGTTAAAAGTATTGTGCTTTGATTCATGAAAATGTTGAATTAATAATTCAATTCTATTTAGTCTCACTTTTGCAATTAAAAATCACAGATATATTCTACTTCCTCTTTCATAATTACTGGCTTAAAACAACTTATCAAATTAATAAATTTTATATATAACATTTTGAACGACATTTTAATTGATCTAACTTAAATTTGGTGACTTGATAGCTCAAAATTATATATATATATATATACGAATGAATCGGTGAGGTGAGGGCTCCTTCTTTCTTAAAATGCGGATTTTTTTTTTGCTTTTTTTTAAAATGTTAAATTTTTTTAATATTTTATGGGCTGAATTTTTTCATAATCAACATTTGTTTTTTAGGCGTGATTTGGATACCTATACCAAAAAAATGTATATACAAATGCACAGATTGTACATACCGCATTTTGTTTATCGTATCCAAATCACATCCAAAACATCAGATATAAAAAATTTTAGTTCCATAAAATATTAAACTTTTTTTTAGTTGTTTAAAAAAAAAACCAAAAAAAACAAAAAAAAAAAGAGTCCGCATTTTAAGAAAGTAAGGGAACCCTTACAAGAACCGGACCCTATATAGATACTCAATTCTCAGTGATAAAAAATACATTGTATCTTTAATAATAAATATATATTAAAATTTTGTGAAAATACATAACTTTTGAGCTTTTGATGAGCTGACTTTTGAGAATACCAAAATTTATGACTTATAATATATGAAAATCAAAAAACCCAATTCAATTTGCCAATTCAGTTGAACATAGGTGTAAAAATTTGAGTCCAAATTTTGAGGATGAGATGAATTGGCAATTGTGTAAACTTGTCAGCTAGCTAGCTTCACATGGTTGCTTTTCGCTTAAATTTGATGTAGTTAGTTAGTTTGGATATTAATTCTGATCAACTAGGTGCCTATAACATTGATTGATTTAAGTTGGTATCAAATAAAAGTTTAGATTTTAGCTTGGCCTTTATTGTATGTAGTTCATTGGTGATATTTTAGGGTATCATGCTTATCACAGACAGCTGATCAGCAGCTGAGCACCATGGCACCAGTAATTTATACAAAGAGTTTAATAGATAAAATGGGTAGGAGAAAGATGTTTTCTACCACTTCTTATAAAGCAAACACTAGTGTATATACTGCCTACTATGAGACGGGTGTTCATAAGCATTTTCAGGTTCTAACTTGTAAATAAATAAATAAAACACTTTCATATTCTAGCTAGTACAGTACAGTAGTACTGCTCTTTTCTAATTCTTCTTGCGATCCACCCCACCCCAGAAAAATAACTTTCCCAATTCCGAGTTCAGTGAGGATAAGATTATGAACTAGCCAGCTAGCCTTGGGCTTTTTTATTTTTAACTTTTTATAATATAACTACTTGGCCTTAGCCTTTAATAGATTATTTGTGTCATAAACAAATGATGAATCTTCAAGTTTTCCTCTAGTATTTGCTTGGTTATACACCCCAATTTCATATATATTTCAATGAGCTAGGATATTTATACACCCCAATATATATATTTCAGATTAGTTCTCTGCATGTAGGTATATATGTTTAAATTAGAAAGATTAATTAGTTCACTGTAGTAATCCTGGATAAGAGCCCTGTGCGAGGTGAACATACTTTAGGTTTCCAAATCACTCCATTAATGTCTACCTCTGTGTCAATTTCCACTAGGATTTTGTGATCACCATACTTCAATGCCAACAGAAGGGCATGCATGCTTCACAGCGACGACGAGCTTGGCTGAGTTTTTGATTTAGTTTATGTGTACAAGGACATGCATGCATATATCATCATCTTTTGACAAGTGGATAACATAGAACATCTTAGATCGATCCCTAATTAATTATCCTAAAGACGTACGATTGTGGTCATGTGGGTTGTGGACAAATTAAAAGGAGATCTTTATACCAAGTACGTTTGGCGTTCTATTATACCACCTGCATTAGCTTTAATTAATATATATATTGCATATCAGTTTTATTCAACTGATATTAGTACAACCTCTCTTTTTGCAAGAAAGTTGAAATTGCTGCTGAAATGTTATGTGTGACCTCGTTTTAGATATTAATTTGAGCGAGGTTAGGTTAAATCTTTAAGATTATATTCAATATTCATTCAGGAGTACTGCTTCTATATATGCGTACTTGTGATATCTCATTGCAAGCAGGTACTGCTAGCTGTTTACTTTTAAGTGCGACTGTTAATGTTTCAAGATTATATATATATAGTCATGGCAATGAGCTGTGTGCATCAAATCTTAATTTAAGAAGCATCAACAATGAGGTACTTGTGATAGTTGGTCGCAGAACGTTTGCTGCTGGTAAACAAAGAAGGGCTCGTGGAGCTGCTGATGCTCCAAAGAAGTCGATACTCAGAAAATAAGTCAAGCCGATCCACCACCGTGCATGGTTGGTGCCAATATTCTCAAGGAGCTAGGGAGCAGATCGCAAATTTTTGGCAGACTCTGATTACCTAGACTGGCTGTGGCTCCTTGTTGATAAAAGCCCTGCACTGAGCGAATTAAGAAGGAAAAACACATAAAATCTCCCATATGACGACCTCAAACGCTTTGTCAAGCTGGACAACCGATCAATCAAGATCAAGGAAAACAAGTCTATATATCAGGGCCAAGAAGTAATTGAAAGTCCGTAAGATAAAATAGGAGTCTATCAGCAATTCCATGGTGATCGACTTAATTACATCTAGGAAAATGATGAAAAGGAATCGAGGAGAGCAGATATGAATTAGCATATTGCTGTAGTTACGTTCCTCTTGTTTTTTGTGATTCTCTCTTCTTAGTGCATGGGTAATAATGAGATTCTTACTATTCATGTTCAGGATATTATTGATTATTGATGGCAAGTAAAGGTGATTGCATTAGTTGTTACTTTGTCACCTTAGCAAAGTATATTCAAGTACACACATATATTAAATCAACTTAGTGATGTCGGATCATCACAATTTTCGTTTATGCTTATTGTACAGAAACTATCGATGATTGTGTTGCTATTTGAGTGCATGCAGGAGCAAGAAGAATACATGCAAAAGCCTCTTTTGAAGTTGGCTCTTTACATTGACTAGTTGGTACGTACAGCATGGAAGATAATTCACTTGATTTGAATTCTTTTATTGTCAACAAGCAGAAATTTAAGCTCATTTGATTATTCAGCTGGTCCCAATACTTAAGATGGATAACAATGAACTACAAAATGAGTGAACCAGGCAACCAGCCACCTTCTTCTGCTCCCCGGCCAACTTCCCAGCCAACTTGAGCCTAGTGGCGTGGGGTTAAACATTATCCTGCTATTATGTACGTATCCCCTCATGAGAACTAGGTACTTCTACTCTAAACCTGTGTATTGTCCGTAAGCTAGTTTGGGGGGCCATCTTTCCTATATTTGCCTGCCGATGATTCCGACTTCGAACCAACCTTTTTTGTTTATCCAACTTCTTTAGTCATAATCTTGTCTGTCGAACTAAACTTCAAGTTCTCTGTTGATTAGGGTTGTTCTATATTTGTTAATTTGTCAATATAAAAACCCTCCTAATGCATTTTAGTGAGATTTGGATTGGAATTGAGAATGGATGGGGGGATGGATATGGTACAATTAATATAGATTGTCATATCCTTCTTTATAGGTGGCCATGTGAAGGAAATGACTTATCAACTCCAATTAGAGAGAGAAAAGGACTGGCAGAAGAAAAAATAATAATAATAATAATAATAATAATGTAGAAGAAAGCCAGAAAGGTAACCTACCATAACATGCAATGTAAAAGGTGTACCGGAAAATGAGATCGCATGCATTATTATTGCTAAAAAGTAGATCACTTTCTACGATAAATCTCTTTGCTCAATTCTCCTAAAAAGTTAAAGCTACCACTTAAATCTCACATGGCCTTGTCCACTTCTTTAGATTAGACTATAGATAATGTATGTGGTCCATTTTTAATGGAGTAGCCCCAAACCTTGCACAACCAATTCATCTGCAGCTAGGAATCCTCCTCCCATGACTGATCAGGAACCACGATAAGGAGAAATAAATCACCAGTCCAACTAAATTCTAAGCAGGACTAAGCCAAGATTTGTTCTTGGGGGCCAAAAATTTTGACGGTATAAAATATATTCATCAGTAAAAAGTAAAATTTCACCATTACAAAATATATTTTTACTAAATTAAAAATAATGTAGTAATAGAATTTATTTTAACAAAGACAACAAAACATAGCAAAAAAAAGTCTTTTAGAATATATGGTCTGACCTTTGGGGGCATTGACCTTATAAAATTTTTAAACCAAACCAAATGTACAAGTGAATTTTACAAAATTTTCAAACTTTGAGAGTAAATTTTATAAAATTTTCAAACCTTCAGAGACCGTGGCCCGCTCCGATCTACATGTGGCTCCGTCCCTGATTCTAAGGTTGATATCAAGGCTTCCTCCTCCGTTTCTAAGTATAATTTCATTTTAAATTTTTTCAAATTCAATGTCACGATATTCATTTAACTTTTGAATAGAAAAAAAATACTAGTTACTTTTCAGATCCCTTACAATTTTGATAATTATAAAGCATTGCTTGATCTTACTCTAGCCTAGAGACGAGTGTTCTTTTTTTTTTTTGTGCGAATCAGAGAGAGGTTAATTTCCATGTGTGATAAATTCATGTATTATTGCGTTGTTTGCATGTGGGCGGAAAAACTAGAATAGCGACCCCTACCAACGTTATGCACGGATCAGGTTAAATGATATATATTACGAATGTTTATATTGATTATTTATTAATTGTCAGTTATGTGAATAAATATTAGTGACAATTTTTTGAAAAAGATGTGTAATAAATGAGGTTCTTTTATAATTTCTACTAATCCCATATAGTGATAAATTTAATTTAACTTAAATTTATCGTAATACATAGCATAACTCCATAAATGGGCACTACAGATAATTGAAGTTATAACACTAAATAAATATTTATAGGACACGAACAGCGTCAAGAAAAAGCTGGTGGAAAAGCTGGTAAACATAATGATATATATTATTGTCTTAATTAATAATTAGTTGCTTTGAGATAGAAATTTTGAATTGACTTTAGCATTTGTATAATAATTCAATTTTGAGTGATACCATAAATTGCTACTATATATAAGAATAATTTATTACATATAAAAAAACGTAACATATTAGGTTGATGGATTCAAATTAGGAATTAAGTGTCAATTGTCCGGATGAATTAGCTAGGTCTAATTAATGACATGATATACTAAAGAACTAGGAGAGCAGATTCTGTGCTCAATTTTCTTGTCCTTTTGTGTCCCCCACTTAAATTTTGATACATGTCTTTTTATTTAATTTTAGAATTAATTGCCATAAGTAAGTAAAGAGTAGGTGTCAAAATTTGCTTTTATGGAACGTCAAGGGACGAGTGATATTGGTGACAGAGAATTTGTTCTCAAGAACTAGGGAGAAATAATAAAATTATGTCCTTTCTTTTTTTATCAAACTTTAATCGAGCTAATTAAATGTGTCCAGACTCGGTTCCATGTCTAGTTCAATTGAGTATAAATTTCTGTTTTTATCAAGTATACACAAAAAGGAAGATTAAAATAACAAAATTTTAATATTATTTTAAGTATTAAATATAATTTTAATTTTCAAATAACACTATTTTTTTATTATAAAGACAATATAAACAAATAATATTATTATTATTAATACTTTACAATTATTTTCTTAATATATATTTATACACAAATCTAAAATAATTTATACATGATGTTCATTATTAGTGTGTTTAACGGAAATGGTTAGCATGAAGTTTATTTTTAGGTAAGTTGATTAATTGGTCAATAGAGTGCTGAAATGCAGGCGAAATTTTATGTGTGTCAATAATTTATTAGTCAATTGATAAACTTACTAAAAAATAAATAATTGATCCATGCTTAACATGTCATATTTATTGACTACTTTTATCGATATTAGTAGTTTTCCTGTCGCATCTTTATTCGTTGACTCATAAGATGGATAATTGTGTGCTTTTAGTATTATAGTAATTTGTCAAAATTCGGCTCATGAGCAGTGGCGAATCCAGGAAACAATAGCACTGGGGTTAAAATTATTAATAAGTTATAAAAAATGGTGAGAGTTCGGGGCAGTGTTCTCGAGTCAATTTTTTTTTTAATATTTTATACTTTCGGGTTAAATGAATGCATCCAAATATCCAATTTAATAATACTAACAAAAGACTTTACCTTTTTGCGATTTGAACTTTTCTTTTTCTCTCTTTATTTTGTGGGTGAAGTCTTTGAACAAATATTGATGTATGAGATTTAGGACCGAGTCTTGGCCGCTTGAGTATCTCTAATTAAAAAAAAAAATTGAGTGGGGTCAAAAATTGAGTAGGGATAAAAAATTGAGTAGGGTAAATTTTTTTTTAAAGTTATTTTCAAAAAATTAAGTAATCAATTCAATTGACCCCACATTTATATAATAGTCTTTCGCCATCGCTTCACATGAGTTACTCCTCTAGTTCCATAACATACGAGAATTAAAAAAAATAATTATATAATATTAATTATTTATGATATTTTTAAATTATTAATATTATCATATTTATTTTATATATTTATTTTATTTATAATATTTTTTCATGAGAGTTAATTTAAAATATATATATATATATATATATATATATAATTAATTCTCTTATATTATATAAAACGATAAAAATATATGTTTCAATAAATAGTTCCAATTCTTGCACGACAGTTGATAAAAAAAATAAAAACAAAATAGACTATTCCTATAATCAATTCTTGAAGCGTGTAACGAGGGAGGGATTAAATAACTAATAACTAAGAGTGTAAATAAATCGAGTCGATTCGAGTATTGAGTTACTCAGATTTGATTCAAAAAATTTATCGAGTATAAAATAAGGTTTGATTGAGACTCATTTAACTATCGAAATGAAAGACGATTAGAATCGAGTTCTAGGAATTTGAACTTTTTCAACGAATATGATCCGAGTATTAATAGAAAATTATAATTTGAGGAGGTTTGAGTACTTTATCGAACTTTAAAATACGCTCATATTTTGTAAGACCCCAACTTTTATAAATAAAGATGAATTTTCTATAAATATTATTTTTGAATATTATGGAATAAATTTGATATAATGTTATAGTTGTGGGTAATATTTATAAATTTTGCGAAAGTATGCAAAGTTGTTATAAAATATTCGTTTAATAGGGAGAATATTCTTTTTAGGGAATATTAAATGCAACTAATTTCAATCATTAGTGGACCCTATAATGTAATTATTATTTCGGATTGAGAAAACGACAAAAATATTTTATAAAAATAACTATGAGGAGTGTTACCGTTAAAATTGTTGAACTTAAATTGGTAAAAAAAGAATATCGCTGGCGTGGTTGCATAAGAAGACACCAGATTAATTATCGATGCTTACGTGAGAAGTCACTCAATTTATGCTTCAATTATTCTCACTGAAGAATTCTTGCGATCATATCTCTTATATTATTGATTCAATTATTGTCACAAAGATCATCTCAGATAATATGTTATAGTATTAAATCAATAATTGAGACGACAGTTATAAATGATTAATAATTGTTAAAAGATTAAATGTGTTATGATTTGTGGTAAGTTTGATTATTTTATGGGGGCTATATGTCATCATCTAAGAGTCTCTTCGTCGAAGTAATTACCTTTGTGAATAGTAATTACCTTCGTCAATAGTATTTACCTTCATCGATAGTAATTCTTTGTGGACGCCCTAAAATTAAGTATATCGTCACCCATCTTGGGTCGCCACTTACATGGTACATAAATTCAAATCTAACTTACTTAATATAAACGTCAGGTATAATACGACATAAAGCATGAGTTTGAATACAAATATTGTCTACTAGATATTATACAAACTCAAAAGGAGTCCTCATTACAACTATTATCACACTATTTCACGTAATAGTGAGGACTACTAATCTTATCCTCCGGACCATTACTTACGTTCCTCTTTCGTCCAAATATGTTCTCATTTCAAGAGAAGCGATGAAAAAGAAAATGGTGGTTTCAACTAGCCAAAGAAGAAATATTATGACTAAGATAATGCAGAATAAATTATCATTAGCCTTCAACAATGTTAAACCGATAAAATACAATAGACAATGGGTTTAAGCTGCGGTGGAATAATACAATCCATTAAAAAAGTCGAGTAGAGAATAAAGTCTACTATCTTTTAGGTTTTAAAAGGTTTTCATCAATTTTATCGGCGAGACTCCTTAATAAATAAACCACCACATCTAATCATCCCCGTACTACGGCCGAGGATTTTCATCAAATTATCAATGGTCATGACTATATCGAATCACCTCGGTCATAATCATACCAAAAACTATCCATCAACTGCATTCTGAGCCAATCGAGGACTTTTGTTACATCATTTATATCAAGTCGTGATTATACCGAATGATCCCTGGTCATAATCATACTAAGTTCATCTACGCATTGCGTAAGCCAAAGATAACATAATATAACATGAGGATGATGACAATGACGTAGTAATTCAATAAAACAAGTTCAAGAATTATTTAATCCATGAATTATTAACGTCCAAATTATCAACATGATCGACTTTAAGTAGAGTAAAATTCAAGAATGATCGGAAGAATATTTTCATGAAAAGATATTTGGATGAAACGCAAATATCGAGGATATTCTACTAATTTCATGGAGTATAGAAGTCAAAGTTTTAACTAATTTGGGTATAATAAAGAATGGAATAACAAAAGAAATCACCATGCATGCGATTAAGACAGACAAAGTTATTCCAACAGAATAATAATAACGGAACCAAAGTCGGGTGAAATTCACAATCGGACAGGATGTTCCAACAGAATAATAAAGATGGAACCGGATCCGGTGTAAACACATGATAGGATATTCCAACGAGAATGATAAAGAGCGGAACCAAAGTCCCAGTAAAACACACATGCATGAGGATGTTCCAACAGAATAATAAAAGCAACAACCAGTTAGGTGTAAAACACATGCATGGGATGTTCCAATGAGAATAATAGAAGAATGTCACCAAGTATAAGGTAAACAGCAGATCTGAGGTTATTCCAAATGTAATAATAAGCAATGGAATAACATAAGGATTTCACCAAGTATAGGGTATGCTGGCAGATACAAGTTATGTATAGGGTATGCCACTTTTACTGAGTTATTCCAATGTAATAATAATGAATGGAATAATGTAAGTTCTCTTCAAGAAGAAAGAATAACACCCCTCACCGTAAAAAGAACCGAATATAGAAGTAGTGAAGTAGCGAGAATATTCTTCTTCTTTCTATAATTTTCTCTATAAACTTCTCTCTATAATTTCTCTCTCAGAGTTTCAATGAATTGTAAGAAAATAATGAAGGAATGAGCTTCTATTTATAGGAAAATGGAATGCATAAGAATTAATCAATGAACTATCCAGATTGATTTACTTTAATCTGACTTTTGGTCATATTTAAAGAAAAATCTTTTAAATAAAATATAATATATTCTATTTATATAAAAACATTTTTACTATGCAAACACTATGCAATACTATATCAAAAAACACTATGCAAAAATACTACGCAACACTACGCATAATAAAATATAATATATTCTATTTATGAATAACTTTAATAAAGTATTCTATTTTATATAAAAGATGTTTCATTTTATTACGTTAATAATACTGAATAAAACAAAAGCGTCATTATCATTATAATAATTCATATTATTAATATAACAATAATGGAATCAAACCGAGTGACTTTCACATAAAGATCAATAATCAATACCGTAGTGTACATTACGCAACCTACATGACATCGCATTTTTTTACTAATGAAAGTAGTTCAACAAGAACTACGGTAAAACTTCCGCCGTTATTTCAATAAAATATTTTTGTCGTTTTCTCAATCCGACAATAATTACATTATAGGGTCCACCAATGATTGGTAGCCGCCAGATTTAATATTCCCCGCTAAACCGAATATTCCCCACCAATCGAATATAATATAACCACTTGCATCATTGTGCAAAATTTATAAATACTACCCACAACTATAATATTATCTCAAATTCACACCATAATATTAAAAATTATTTTGACAAAATTTAAATCTTTATTGATAAAATCTGGGGTCTCACAATCTCCCTCCTATGGAATTTCTCCTCAAATTAGGGTACGATACTGTATGATAAAGAGATGAGAATACCTCAATACCTTTATCATTGAAAACATTTAATTCATCTTTGTAATCCTACCAAAGATATTCATTAACAATTCATCTGCACTACAAGCCAAAGATATACAATCAGAAACCAATAATGCCGAGACTCAATTTTAATAGATTACCGACCAATTAATTATCCATGACCATCGGCCAAGGATATTTGTGTTGTCAATTACGGCCATGATTATACCGAATAATCTTTGGTCATAATCATACCAAGTCTATCAACGCACTACTACTAAAAGACGACTTTTTACCACATCCATGAATTAATATTTCATCACGAGACTCAAATTTCAATAATTAATCCATATCATCGAATCATCCCGCACTACGTGCCAAGGATGTTCATTAAGATCACGACCAATTAATTATCCATGCACTACTACCACGTATAATCGTATTCATTAAGATTCACGACCACAAATTATCCATGCACTACTACCAAAGATAATTGTGTATTCATTAAGATCACGACCACAATTATCCATGCACTACTACCAAAGATAATCGTGTATTCATTAGTATCACGCACCACAAATTATCCATGCACTACGCACCAAAGATAATCGCGTATTCATTAAGATTACCGACCTAAATTATCCATGACTACTACCAAAGATAATTGTGTATTCATTAGTATCACCACCACAAATTATCCATGCACTACTACCAAAGATAATTGTGTATTCAATTACTGAGTTATGATTATACCCTAACAATCCTCGGTCATAATCATACCAAGTCCATCTACGCACTATATTTGCCACGTATTTACTTTTTAACATAAAATAAGCATTGGAGGATAATGATATAAAGAATCAATCAAATGAGATAAAGGATAAATATTAAACATTTATAATATAATTTATCCAGATTCAAGAATATCCCCATGTTATCAATCACTTAATAATCTCATAATCTAATATCATTAATATTATAACAATATTTTAATCACTTCTTAAATTTATAAACAATTTATCTTAATTGTTTACGCTTTTTACCATATAATGCATTTAATCATTCAAAAATGCCATACTCATAAGATATCATCACCAATTATCAAATCTCTCAAAAATATGCATATACTCTATATAGGATTCTTTACTATAAAATCCTATTTTCAACTTTTCATTTTCACATAACATATTTAACTCATATGTTCAGAATTAAACTATTTTTATGAAAATACCAAATCAGTCCCAAAAATATTTCTTTTCTGGGATTTAGTATAATATAGTCCCATAATGAAAAATATATTTTCTCGGAATTTTTAAAATTCATTTACTATTTTTCAAAAATCAATTTCTAATTAATTCCTTAAGAAATTAGCTACCTCAAGGTTAACTCCAAAAATTCCCAAATCTTGACAGGACCTTACACATGTTAACGTGAGCTTCAAGTTTAAATTTTATGGTCATCGGAGTTATAGAACTCCGTTATAGCGTCATTCGGAAAAATCTAAATATTGAAATAGTCATAACTTGCTCATTTTAAGTCGTAATGAGCTTATTTTTGGACAGGAGATACTTTATACCATATACTTTCATGTCCCAAAAGGCCAGAATTTTCTCATAATTTAAGTGGCCGAAACAGCCTCTCTAAAATCATGGCGTAAGCTTTTTCGGCTTTTTGCAGCTTTGCACTCCTTTGCTAAAATCAGTCCACACAAAAATCTACAACACCTTTTCCAGTAATTCCACTTGGATTAGTTAGGTAACTCATAGATCTAACTCTAGGACTTGACCACATTCAAAAATTCAAAATATAATAGGAGATATGTTCAATTGAATTTCATGTTACGCTTTTTTCACTAAAATCTGATTTTCAACTCTTTGTGATTTCTAAGAAACTTTCATGTTTTCACATACTAACCAACATAACTCATCATAAAACTTACTAATACTTCATATACCCATGATTTTTATTAGTTCTATACTTTTATTATGACTTTCATCATAATCCTTGTAAATGCATCCTTTTAGTCAAGAAATATTTGAGGGTTTAAGAAATGGGTTTTCTTTGGGGTCAATACAAAATTCGATTTCACGCTCTAGGTAGGCTAGAAGTCTTCAAGAATACGCCAAGAAATTTATTAATGATAGAAATATCATTCAAAACTCATATTTATTCAAGACTTGGATAAGACGTCACATTAATACCAATCGCGACTTCTATCCCTTAACCTGGATAAGACCTCACAACGATACCTATCAACTTGCCATCTTCAACCATGACGTCGCTTACGTAAAGTCGGCGGTGCATTCCACACAAGGAAGTCAACAACGAAAGGATCGGGCTCTTTACTTATGGCTTGATATAACAAAGTTGATTAACTTTAGGATTTGGTTACTTTGAATTCAGTATAACAAAGGTTGGTTAGAATATGAAAGCTAACAACCTTACAAAAGAATAATGAGTAGTTAATCAATCGTTTTCAAAAATTACCTCAAAGGCAAGTATTTTCAAAGAGATAAGATAGATGTGTAACGTGAAAGTGTTTATTTGAAACAACAAGATTAATAAATGTTGGAGGTAACGAAGGTTTCTCCCAACGAAGTTTCAATAGATAAATCAAAGTCTAATTTCTCCTGAGTCAAATTTAAACGTTGAACACAAGCAAGAGAGATAAAAGAATGGGTAGAATCGGTATCTAATAAGGTATAGACTTCACAAGAATTTATAATTAACTAACCTGTGCTAACTTCATTCCGTTACCCACTTTTCGGTAAGTCATTAAAAACGCTTCTTCCCAAAAACCACCAATTTTGTTTTGTCCAGATCCGCCTTTGGTGCCACTATCCCAAATTTGGACTCGACTTCACTATACGACAAAATCGAGCTAAATGACCTCTCTTCTTGAAATTTCCACTTTATTATCTTTGCCATGATTACCAATCAAGTGGTTACCATTCTTAAGATGATAAATTCCCCCACGATGGTTATCATTGTTCGATAAATTGCCACCCGAAGATGATTATTATCGTGTTGTTGGTCGTTACCTTTTGTTTGAACCGAATCAACACTCTCATGTGCTTCATTGCTTATCTCAAAGATTTTCAGATGCCATTCTCAAACATCGTCACAAAACAAGGGTTAATCGACATTTAACAAATTATCCCTATATTTCGACCGACCAATCAAATACCAAATAAACTTAGGTAGGTCATACTAATGAAGGAATTCTCCGCTCTCCCTCCTAGTTCTTATCTCAAGATCTTAGCCAGGATCATATCCTAAGCTCGATACCAACCGCTGACGCCCCAAAATTGTGTATACGCCACCCATCTTGGGTCGCCACTTACATGGTACATAAATTCAAATACAACTTACTAATATAACTGCAGGTATATAATACGACATAAATCGTGAGTTTGAATACAAATATTGTCTACTAGATATTATACAAACTCAAAAGGAGTCCTCATTACAACTATTATCACACTATTTCACGTAATAGTGAGGACTACTATCGCTATCCTCTCGGACCATTACTTCGTTCCCTACTCGTTCGGCCTATGTTCTCATTTCAAGAGAATAAATGAAAGAAAGGGTGAGCTCAACTAGCCTAAAGAAGAAATATTATGACTAAGATAATGCGTAATAAATTATCATTAGCCTTCAACAAGTTGTTAAACCGATAAAATACAATATAACCAGCTTTAATCAGCAAATGAATAAGCAATCCATTAAAAGAGTCAAGAGAGAATAAAGTCTACTATCTTTTAGGTTTTAAAGGTTTTCATCAATTTTTATCGAGACTCAAATTTTTAATAAATAAACCACCACATCTAATCATCCCCGCACTCACGGCCAAGGATTTTCATCAAATTATCAATGGTCACGACTATACCGAATCACCTCTCTGGTCATAATCATACCAAAAACTATCCATCACCGTGCATTATGTGCCACCGAGGACTTTTGTTACATCATTTATATCAAGTCACGATTATACCGAATGATCCCTCGGTCATAATCATACTAAGTTCATCTACGCATCGTAAAGCCAAAGATAACATAATATAACACGAGGATGATGACAATGACATAGTAATTCAATAAAAAACAAGTTCAAGAATTATTTAATCCATGAATTATTAACGCCCAAATTGTCAACACGACATCGTTTTCAGAGTAAAATTCAAGAATGATCAAGAATATTTTCATGAAAAGATATCGGATTGAAACACAAATATCAAGGATATTCTACTAATTTCATGGAGTATAGAAGTCAAAGTTTTAACCAACTGGTATAATAAAGAATGGAATAACAAAAGAAATCACCACGCATGCAGATTGATGTATGTGTTATTCCAATGTAATAATAATAACGGAACCAGTCGTGAAATTCACAATCATGTGATGTTCCAACAGTAATAATAAAGATGGAACCAGATCCTGTAAAAACACACGATGATAGGATATTCCAACAGAATGATAAAGATTTTAACCGTGTCCTGTGTAAAAACACACGCATGTGATGTTCCAATGTAATAATAAAAATTTAACCAGTCCGGTGTAAAACACATGCATGTGATGTTCCAATGTAATAATGTAAGAATGTCACCAAGTATAGGTAAATCACAGATACAAAGTTATTCCAATCAATAATAAGCAATGGAATAACATAATGATTTCACCAAGATAGGTATGCCGCGATACAGCAGTTATGTATAGGTATGCCATTTTTACAAAAGTTATTCCAATGTAATAATAATGAATGGAATAATGTAAGTTCTCTTCAAGAAGAAAGAATAACACCCCTCACCGTAAAAAGAACTGAATATGTAAGTAGTGAAGTAGTAGTAATACTCTTTCTTCTTTTCTATAATTTTTCTCTATACTTCTCTATAATTTCTCTCTGTAGTTTCAAATGAATTGTAAAGAAAATAAATGAAGGAACGAAGCTTCTATTTATAGGAAAATGGAATGCATAAGAATTAATCCATTTGAACTATTCAGATTGATTTACTTTTATCTCGACTATCCATATTTAAAGAAAAATCTTTTAAATAAAATATAATATATTCTATTTATATAAAACATTTTACTACGCAAATACTACGCAATACTATGCAAAACACTACGCAAAATACTATGCAACACTACGCATAATAAAATATAATATATTCTATTTATGTAATAACTTTAATAAAGATTCTATTTTATATAAAGATGCTTCGCTTTTATTACGTTAATAATACTAATAAAATAAAACGCCATTATCGCTTATAATAATTCATATTATTAATCGACAATAATGGAATCAAACCGGAGTGATTTCTCACATAAGATCAATAATCAATACCGCTACTACGCAACCACACGACATCGTATTTTTACTACCGAAAGTAGTTCAACAAGAACTACCAGAAAACTTCCGCCGTTATTTCAATAAAATATTTTTGTCGCTTTTCTCAATCCGACAATAATTCTGGGTTGCTGGGGTCCACCAATGATTGAAAGTCAGATTTAATATTCCCCGCTAAACCGAATATTCCCTAACCAATCGAATATAATATAACCACTCAGACACGTGCAAAATTTATAAATACTACCCACAACTATAATATTATCTCAAATTCACACCATAATATTAAAAATTATTTTGACAAAATTTAAATCTTTATTGATAAAATCGGGGTCTCACAATTACCTCAATAATAGTATTTACCTTCGTCAATAGTAATTACCCTTGTGAATAGTAATTACCTTCGCCAATAAGAATTACCCTTGTGAATAGTATTTACCTTCATCGATAGTATTTACCTTCGTTAATAGTAATTACCTTTACCGCACGTCGAACCACTTGTCGCTTCACATTACGCGTGGCCGAACCACTTGTCGCTTTACATTATAAAGGCCGAACCACTTGTCGTTTCACATTACAAAGCGCCAAACCACTTTTCTTTTCACATCATTAGTTGTCAAGCCACTGCCTTTTTTCATTACTATGCTGCTAAGTTTAGAAATCTTCTATAAATAGAGGCCTAGGGCTTCATTATTTTTCATTAATTCATTCAAGTTTATAGAGAGAAAGTATAGAAAGAATAAGAGAAAGAAAGAAGAGTATTATTTACTTACTACACCGCCATAAAGATTCAATCTCCTACCAAAAGTAAGGGGTGTTATTCTTTCTTATTCACGAAGAGAATCGTTGTTATTCCATCGCTTATTATTTCATTGGAATAACTTTGATCTGTGATTTACCCTATACTTGGTGACATTCTTCTATTATTACATTGGAACATCCACATCATGTGTTTTACACCGGGACCTGTTCCGTCTTTATTATTATTCATTGGAACATCCCGCTCGTGTGTTTTACACCTAACTGGTTCCGCCTTTTATCATTCTCGTTGGAATATCCTATCTGTGTGTTTTACAACCGGATCCTGGTTCCATATTTATTATTCTGTTGGAACATCCGCTTCGATTGTGAATTTCACCGACCCTGGTTCCGTTATTATTATTCTGCATTGGAATAACCTTGTTTACGCCAAGACCGCACGCACGGTAATTTCTTTGTTATTCCATTCTTTATTATACCCAAATGGTTAAAACTTCGACTTCTATACTCCATGAAATTAGTAGAATATCCTCGATATTGCGTTTCATCCAAAGATCTTTTCATTTAAATATTCTTCCGATCATTCTTGAATTTTACTAATTTGGACGTTAATAATTCCCGGATAAAATAATTTCGAACTTGTTTTATCAATTCTTATATCATGTCATCATCCCTCACGTTTATATTACGTTGAAAGTCATCTCGTACCAGTAGTGCATAGATGGACTTGGTATGATTATGACCAGACTATTATTCGGTGTAATCGTAACCAGTAATGTTACAAAATGATGTGATAAAAATCCTCGATGAAAAGTAGTGCGTTGAAATACGATTGTTGGCATTGATCACGATTATTAATGAATACACAAATATTCTTGGCAGTAGTGCATGAATAATTGTGGTCGCGATACTTAAAGAATATCCTTGGCCGTAAATGGTGGGGTGATTCGATGATGTGGAATATTTATTAAAGTTGAGTCTCAAATTTATAATAAATGATGAAAACCTTTAAAACCTAAAGATAAGAGACTTTATTTTCTACTGACTTTTTTTAATGGATCAGATATTTCACCGCAGCTTAAACCATTTATCTATCAGATTTTATCGTTTAACATTGTTCAAGACTATTGATAATTTATTCTCGCATTATCTTAGTCATAATATTTCTTACCTGCTAGTTGAAATTTCACCCTTTCTTTCACCGTTCTCTTTGAAACGGTAATATAAATTTGGACGCAATTTAAACGGAACGAGTGATATCCCGAAGATAAGATTAGTAGTCCTCACTATTTCAGTAAAATAGCCGTGATAATAATGTAATGAGGACTTTTGTTTGAGTTTCAGATAATATCTAAGAGATTTATATTTGTATTTAAACTCACGCTTTACGTCAGATTGTATACCTACGCTTACGTTAATAAGTTGTATTTAAATTGCACTACGTAAGTGGCGACCCAAGATGGGTGATGATACCCAATTTTGTAAAGGCGCACATATTCGACTCATTTATATTTCGAAATGAACTCGAATCGAATTTTTAATGAATCGAAGCATAAATCGAAATTTCTAACTGCTTCATTTTCATTTTACAAATTTCTTTACTAACAACTGACTAAATCATCAATAATAAATTAAACATACTACTCTCTCCCTCCCTAATTATTTGACGTTTCAGAGTTTTTCAATTATCTCTAATTATTTGACGTTTGTTCAAATCAAGGAGAATTAATGACAATTTTTTCAAAATTACCTCTCATTACTTTGCCTATCATTATCCCAACAAAAGATTTAAGGATATTATAGACAATTGAGTATTATATTTAATATTTTTTAATTATTATTTTAATTCTTGTGTTCACCTTTAAAATATAAAATAATTAGAGACGGAGGGAGAATTATACAATGAGATATGGACCATCAAATTCAAATATTTACTTACCGTTTCTTGTTTTTTCCACTTGGGCTGGGCATTCCTCGATATGTTAAACACCACTGAGGTGTCCACCGAGATGAACTCCGGTTCATCTTTTTCTTGGCCTTCTGCCCCACCTAGCTAGCAGCTATCTCTGTCAGCACTCCAAACAACATATCAAGCAAGTCCTGTAAATCTTTTTCTTTTTTCGTGCACCCCAGATATCTCCGTCATTATCTAACACTTCCACCACATCTTTCGAGTCGGGATCTTTTTTTTCTCTCTCTCTTATTAGCATAATAAATTATACCTTTTTGTGTCACAATGTGTTATTAATATCACAAGTGATTTGGAGTACTATATCAAATAAATAATAAAAGAATGAAGTACTAATATATATCGATGAGCCTAATGACTTAATTTTTTAGAGTAAAGTTGGGTTCTAAATATATATATTAATGTCTTTTACAAGTGTTGAGACATGATTTTTAGGGCCTATGGAGGAATCTTTCTCACTTAGTCTCTTGAGTACTAAAGGATTAAGTCTCTATTGTTAACCTGTTTTTAGTCTGTATTTTTTTTCACACCGAAATTATCGCTTATACTTTTTGACTATCTCCCGGCGATCCAAAACTGTCAAATTCTTATGGTTTTGTTTCTGTACAGAATTGAACGCGTTGTTGGTGATTAGACGTGTGAACGACGTTAATGATACACACAGATTCACGGTTCTCCCTAATACAATGTAACTAATTTATCTCCATTAAATAAAACCCAATAATCTGATCTACCCAAAAATCCTTCCTTTGTTATTATATAATGCAAACAGTTGGTAGTATTTAATTTTGCCATTAGACATTTTGGCTTGTAGGGCATGTTTCCCTTAATGGGTTTTTTCTTTGTGACTAATCATGCCTTCTATTAATTTCAATTTTCTCTTTCCCACTCAAATCACTAGTTGATCTTGGTATTGAACTATTGATTATACTCATCTGGTGAAGACATTGTCTTTAATACTAAGGGTATTTTTGTTTGCAAGGCTCGGATTATAATTCATGAGATTATAATCTCAAAATTATTAATTTTAAAATTATAATCTCAAAACTATTAATCCTAAGATTATAATCTCGGGATTATAATTATAATGTCAAGACTATTAAACCATTTTAATATTCCGAGACTAACGGTCTCAAGTCTAAATTTGAAAACAAACAAGACGCTTGAGATTAATAGTCATATCCTAAGTATAATACTTACAAACAAAAATAATAATATTATATTGTCATGTGATTTCCTTATTATTCTTCATCTAATTTGTCAGAGTTCTAATAGGTAATTACTGTATTTAGCTAGTTAAAATGCTCATTACAATATTTTATACCCAACTTAAACACATGTCATTATTTCTCCAACTGAGCATGTTGTTTTCCCGTACACGCTTTGCTTGTTAGTTTCCGCATGCTATTTGTCTGCTAATCTGGTCTTTGTTTATGTTTATACATCAAAGGGTCCTAAACACTGCTTGAATCTTCTTTATGGTAGTGACCTCCCTTTCCTTCCCACCACTTGCCTATTTATTTGTTGGTCAAGTACTTTTTCGTTGCCTCATGGAATGTTAAATCACTAGTCGACCATCTGCTGCAACATACACAATTATTTGTTTTGTGGGTTTGTAACAATCGGCTCCAAGAAATTGATTGAGATAGTGCCTTGTTGAATTAAATACTACGTACACAGAGAGATTTAGATTGATTTCACCAATAACTTGTTCATTTCTCCTACCTCAGATGCCTCCTACAGACTTTCCTCTCCGATGGGAGAGCACCGGAGACCAATGGTGGTATGCTTCCCCAATTGATTGGGCAGCTGCAAATGGGCATTATGACTTGGTTAGGGAACTCATACGCCTTGATGGCAATCACCTTATCCAGCTTGCATCTCTCCGTCGAATTCGCCGCCTTGAGAGTGTCTGGGATGATGATGAACACTTTGATGATGTTGCCAAGCAACGCTCTCAGGTTGCACAAAAGCTTTTGTTAGAGTGTGAAACCAAGAGAGGGAAAAATTCTCTCATCCGAGGTGGGTATGGTGGATGGCTTCTATATACTGCTGCCTCAGCTGGGGACTTGGTATTTATTCAAGAATTGCTCGGAAGAGACCCACTTCTTGTTTTTGGGGATGGAGAATACGGTGTTACTGACGTCCTGTATGCTGCAGCGAGGAGTAAGAGTCCGGAGGTTTTTAGGCTGCTGCTTGATTTTGCTCTTTTGCCTAGGTTTTCGGCGGGAAACGGAAAAGAGGCCGAGGAACATGTTGGAGAGATCCCTTCTGCCTATACAAGGGAGATGATGAATAGAGCTGTTCACGCTGCTGCTAGAGGAGGTATTTTTATGATATTGAAGGAGCTTCTTGGTGATTGTACTGATGTGTTGGCTTACAAAGATATTGAGGGCTCAACTATTCTACATGCAGCTGCTGGCCGAGGGCAGGTTGAGGTGAGCCTCTCACTGCTGTGTCTTTCTATAATTAATTATGTCTTTCCATCTGCAAATTTTGACCCAAGTGCTTTTGATTAGCTTCAAATAATATATATATATATATATATATATATATATATATATATATATATATATATATATATATATATGCCTGGTATGCTCTATTATCTTGAGCTTATAAATTAGTTGTTTTCCTCAAAAATATAATTAAGATCGGTTAACAAATAAAATATCATGTTCCAATTTCTCAGCGTTTATATATATATATATATATATATATATATATATATATAGCAGCTTATTAGGTTATTGCTTCCTCATAAATATTATTGAGATCCTTCACAAATACAAGTTGATGATTCAATTGTCGGCCAATCTCAAGTTCTTCAACCTTTGTAACTTAAATGTGATGGAGGCTGATAAAAGTGTGAGAAGATGTTGATGTTAGAAAAACTAATTTAAAAAGTTTCTTCATGTTTCCGTAAATCTCCTATGGCTTTAGTGGCAAGTCCACTTCCTACTTAGCATGCCACTTTTAACAAACCCACAATAGCCATGTTTGTAGTCATGATTATAAAGATCCGAAATGTACAGATCTTTGTCATACAATATGATTTGTGGAACTCCAGAGTTCAGGAAGTAGAACAAGAAAGAGCTTGCAAATAAATTATATTCAACTTAGAAAAGTTAACCTCTTAGGTAATAGGATCTGTAAATTTCTTAGACATTCTGCTGATCCCAGAATCTACGTGCCCAATAAAGTTTGCAGCTGTCTTGAACCATTTCAGAGGTAACTCTGAGAAAATGGTTAAAATCCCTGTTCTTCTATCCTTGTACAAATCAATTTTGCGGTCAACCTTCATAAATTCCTTTATCAGAATGCGAGGACTTTGAAAGCTTAGCATCCTATGTTTCTTTTTGACCTTTGCCTTTTGGTTGCTAAAACCTTCTGGGTTATTGAAAAAGAGAAACCCCGGATGGCTAAGTTGGTCTTTGAAATATGCGGGAAGAAGATTTCCAGTTCTTGATTCAGTCATTCTGTATAAAACTCAAGATTCCATGCAAGCTATGGGATCGGGATTAATCTAAAATAAAGGGGGTGTAACCTTGCTGATGTTCATACCAGAAGGTAAAGATATGCCTCCATTAACTTAAATTTGTGATTTCTAATGCTTATAGTTGATTGCAAATACTTTTCTCATATAAAGACATCTTCTGTAGAACTAAATTCTACAAAAGCAGATTACATAAATTTCTATATAAAGCAACTCGGATCTAATTCATTCTCAAATATCTGGTTCTGAGTGCAGGTAATTAAATATCTTGCATCATCTTTCAATATCATCGACTCCACAGACAATCAAGGAAACACAGCTTTGCATGTGGCTGCTTACAGGGGTCAATTAGCTGTAGTTGAGGCTTTAATGCTTTTATCTCCGTCGTCTATGTACTCAAAAAATAACGGAGGAGAAACTTTCCTACACATGGCTGTTACCGGTTTAAAAACTCCCATTTTCCGGAGAGTGGACCGCCAGGTTGAGCTGATGAAGCAGTTAGTATGTGGAAATGTTTTCAACATTGAGGAAATCATCAATGCCAAAAATAATGATGGGAGAACTGCTCTTCATTTGGCCATCATTGGGAACATTCATACTGATCTAGTGGAATTACTGATGACTGCCCCCTCTATTGATGTCAACATCCATGATAATAATGGCATGACCCCACTTGATCTCCTTAAACAACGACCACGTTCTGCATCATCGGAAATTCTAACCAGACAGTTGATTTCAGCTGGAGGGATCTTCAGTTGTCAAGATTATTCGGCAAGAAGAATGGTTGCTTCCCACATAAGGATGAGAAGTATTGGAAGCAGTCCAGGAACTACATTCAGAATCCCCGACTCAGAAATACTCGTGCACATGGACATGGTCACAAGGAAAGGATCAGATGCCAGCGGTAGTGCAAGAGTGAGCACCGACTCAGCAGAACTGAGTAAACATGACATAGTTATGGAGAATCGGAGTCCCAAAGACAATATTAAGCCGGGTTCTGCGAATGATGCAGCAAAAGGTTTGAAACGCCTTTTCCATTGGCCCAAGATGAAGAAGAGAAAACCCGAGAGTCTTAAGAAAACAGCTGATGAAATTTCAGTGACCAACTTGGAAGGGATTCCAATCTCACTTCGAAAGAGATATTCAACGCCTTCACCACTTCCTAACCACAAGCGAACACTTGCGGTTAGGAGTAATGCCCCAAGTCCAACTGCTAAAAAGAAGTTTGCTTCAGGGCTGGTGCACGGTGTTATGCAGGCTATGCCGCATTTAAATGCCACACGTCGTTCACGTTCTAGTTCCTTCTCAAAATCACCAGTATCTCCACATCATATTTCAGCGGATAAGCAAAAAGTTGTCTGCCTTGAGAATTATGAGGCAGAGGCATCTTGTTCTAATCAAACAGTCGATGATGGAACCCCAAACGTGCTTCACAAACCAGCGTTTGTCTACAAGAGGCCGTTGATCAACCAAATCTGTTTTGGTGCCTCTGGCAGCAGGCAGCAGCAGCAACAACGCGAGTTATTTGACCAATCCGTTTTGTCTGTTGGTTGATTGATTAGTCAGATACCAAAGGGAAAAGAGTGCCTATAACTACTAATTCGGTAGGTCAGCAAGACTTGTAGCTGGTTCTTATGTTTTTGTACTCTCATAAGATGTTTCTTTGTTTAGCATGTCTAGTTTATGTAACTTTTACCTGAACCTTGTTTAATCCAATCCCTTGTTGCATTTGTGTATCTTTGAACATCAACTTCTTGCTTAGTTTGGACTAAGAAAATTGATCGATGCATTATGCTTATATTGAGTTGTGTGATCTTAAGAAATTACAGCGCTCTTGGAGGAAAATGTTGCTTTCGGATAATGTGGATGGATGATAGAGAGCATATTTACCATTGCGTGGTGACTGGTGAGCTCATACTCATGATCTATGTTGGACTCTTTAGTTTATCCTAAAGTATACTCGACACTTGACACTCCAACAAGGGTGGGGGTGGGTGGGTGGGTGTTGGACACTTGATTTTAGTGTAAGAAATAAATT
The DNA here is from genome assembly GCA_020205615.1 of Panax quinquefolius. Taxonomy (NCBI): domain Eukaryota; kingdom Viridiplantae; phylum Streptophyta; class Magnoliopsida; order Apiales; family Araliaceae; genus Panax; species Panax quinquefolius. Next base: position 25,031,835 of record CM035169.1, on the reverse strand, counting down.
GAGCAAGATTGGCGGACTCTTCCAAATACCCTCCATCTGACTCATGTAAATTAGCTCATGATTATCCAAAAAGACAGGCACATTTTTAACATGTTCTTGAGCCCAAGTTCAAACCATAACTTCTTCTCTGTTTCACCCTTTACCAAAATCTCTTAATAACATTTATGGATTCACAGTCCCATGAATCCTCTGAAGGAATTGATATGAACAATTCTTTCATTTTCATCATACTCAGTTGTCCCTGTCCCATTATCTTTGCCATCTTGGAAGAGTAGTTTTATGGCTTGGAAATGGGCATGGCATCCTAGCCCATGAAGTTGAATCAATCAACAGCCAACAAAAGAAAAGAAAACTGGGTTATTGGAGGAACCATTATTTATTAATATCCTTGGCCCAACATGGTTTTTCCTCCAACACCATTAGTTTTTGGAGGAACCATTATTTGTTGATAGGAAAGGAAAACTGGGCTTTATTTAAGAGATTTAATAGAAAAGTGGGACTTCTTTATTTATAAAATGCATGATTTTTAGGACGGAGGATTATTTATCAGATTTATTAAAACATGAAGCAATATATTAGATCAAAAGGTCTACCAAGTCTTGGTTTTACTTTATTAATTTATTAATGTAACTAGTTTAATTTCTTTTGAGTATGGTGCTATAATAGTACAACTTATTTTCGTATTCAATTACTAAATTTGACCGGCTTTTAAATCTGAAATTGAGTGCTGTTGGGACATAATTTTGGGCTCTTCATTTTAAATGAAATAGGGAGTTTTTATTTTTCATCATCATCTCTCTTTTCTGTCATTTCATTTTGAGTCTGGGAGATTCGATGGGACTGGTGTCACATCGTGAAATATTTGTTTACTGTCCAAATTGACTTGTGACTTTCACATTCTATCTGACTCCCTATTTGTGAGTAAGTCAATCATATTCAGTTATGGAACTAACATGTTATATGGAATCTTTATATAGGGCTCATATTCCTACTTGAGGACGAGCGTAGTAAAGTAAGACGGGGTTAAATTATAAATAAAACAACCATAATTCTATTCCTGGTACACATGGATATTTTGTTTGTTTAACACGCTAAAGTAATTATATAATTCTATTGTTGACGTTTTCTAATCTGAACTTATTCTCATATCAGAGTTATCCTCCGACAATCCTGACTGTCAAGTTTTTGTGTGTGATTCGTTTGTTCCATGTGCTGTTTAAATTCGTTGTTTGGAAATTCGACATTAAGACAAATTTGACGCTAACATTGCCTATTAAAAATATAATTCCTAAGTTTTAATAATTCCATCAGCAAAAATAAACAAGCAAAAAAATAACAATTCCAAAGACGTAACAACATTTACTTTATTTTCATGCCACAAATTCATTTCCTTTTCTTTTCCTTTTTTCAATTATTCAACCATAATTTTTTAGCATAATAAATACCTCCAAGCTCATAGCATTTATTCGGCAAATGAGTTCACACCTCAATAATTTCTTCTTTATATATAAGTTGAGATAGAAAAGTTGGTTTTACACCGCAACTTCTATCTTTTTATTTGTTTATCAAAAAATAAATTTATCAGATTTAATATCGCTTTCTAGTTTTATTTTTTTCTTTTAATCTAATTTTTCTTCTATATATATATATATATATATATATATATATATATATATATATATATATATATATATATATATATATATATATAGGATCCATCCATTCGAATTTCGCATTTTCTTAAAATGCGATTTTTTATTTTTTTGCTTTTTTTTTAAAACAACTAAAAAAGTTTAATATTTTATGGGCGAAATTTTTACATAATACGATGTTTTGGGTGTGATTTGGATACATATAACAAAACATGTATGTACATGATCGCATAAACATGTTTGGTTATATGTATCCAAATCACACCAAAAACACTGTATTATATAAAAATTCTAGTTCTATAAAATATTAAAAAAAAATTAGTTGTTTAAAAAAAAAAAAATCCGGATTTTCTCCTGTCCGGGAGTCCAGACCTGATCAACCATAGAGAACGAAGTAAAAACGAATCGGCTATAGCGACGATTTTATCCGTCGCTATAGTAGATGTAAACTTATGTTATAGCGACGGATAACAAAATTCGTTATAATAGCTTTATTTTAGTTCGCTTTTATGGTTCGATGGAGAGACAAACCATATATATATATATATATATATATATATATATATATATATATATATATATATATATATATGGAAGGAAGATTAAGATCTAATCGAAGAAATTTATAGCGACGATTTTTTCCCGCTATAACATGAAACTTCGGTTTTTTATGTTATTTGTTAAAAAATCGTTATAAATTAGATTCGTTTTATTCATTTCCTTTGGAGAAAACGTATATATATATATATATATATATATATATATATATATATATATATATATATATATATTGACCAAGTAAAACGACGATATGTTAATTTGATGTCCAAATTAAAACTTTGTTTAATGTTTTCTGGCTGTGTAAAGCGATTTGATGTTACTACTTTAATTTTATAGAAAACATTTTTAGCGAAGCTAATTACGTTACATTTTGAAAATTATAATTTTATATTTCACTTATTTTTCAATCATATATTAAGGTTTATTGAGCATACAATGATACAATTAAAGATGTTTTTTTAATAATTTTAATTTCAAAAATAAACATTGAAGAAGTATCATAAAAAATTGCTTCATGTTGGAGTGCGTTAAACAAACTTTAATATGTACTGAAAAGTCAAAATTCAAATAAAACTCGGATAATGTAATGAGAAAAGAGTACCATGTCTCAAATTAATCAACCACTTTTAATCTTAATTAATGAATAACTATATCATAAATTATTATTAAAATATTTAATATTGAGACCCCTAATATTAATCTTAAAACACTAAACAAAGAAATTTGAGTACATTTATTGTACTCCAAAGATGTTAGACTTTTAGAAATTAATTAATTCAGATTGTGATTAGGTCGAAGAAGTTACTCATATGACAATTACAGTTTTAAATTTTTAATAATTTTTTCTTGGATTAAACTGTATGGGACTATGCTAGATTGCTAGCGGTTTCGATTATGTAGAAATGAATTTAATTCTTTTGAGGCATCAAAGAAACAGCATAGAATGTTGACTTTAAATTTCAAGTTTCATATTTGCTCAAATTTGGAATATATATAATCAATAATAAAAAGAAGGAAAAGAAAATTTAAGGGATATTGTGAGAAAAAATTCTAAAAAAATAGGGTTTTAAATAAAACGAGGATCACCTTTATGATTTTATACGAAATAATAAATATATATACCATAAATTCGTTACCTAGTGCTTAGTTGGATTAGCACGTCTCCAAAGCACCCTTCTGAAAAAATCAGAATCGCGATTTAATTCCCCAAAATAGGCCCATTCCATCCAACCCATTCTCGAAATAGCCAAATACATTTACGATGTAAACAACTACAACTTTATTATTACAACAATAAAGCTGTGAGTTTAAATACAAATATTATCTTCAGACAATATTTATACTCAAATAAATCCTCATCACATTTATTGATACATTATTTTACAATAATGGTGAGGACTACTAAACCATCCTTTCTAAAACCTTCATTCCATACCCCGACTAAGATCGCTACATTCTCGCCTCCCGAGAAGAAAAATGGAACAACAAGGAAAAGGAAATTTCAACTAAATTAGCAGAGAAGAAGAATGTTATGACTAAGATAATATACAACAAATTATCGTTAGTCTCCAACAGGAAAATCTGATAGAATACAATAGACAACAAGTTTCAGATCAATATTCGCAATGAAATAATAATTCATAAGAAGAGTTACGTAGAGAATGAAATCTACTATAATCTATGAATTTAATAAACCCATCATCAATATTTTATCCCTCAGAACATCAATCAATATTCATCTCAAATCAAATAATCATCTTTTACTATGTGCCAAAGATATTCATCACCTGGCCATGTTCATTTAAACACTGCTCATCTTTCGCACCACGTGCCAAAGATATTCATCACCGGCCATGTTCATTTAAACACACCGCCATCTCAGACTATGGGCCAAAGATATTCTTCGTAAATCATTCATCTTCAGACTACTAGCCAAAGATATTCTTCAGAATCATTCATTCTTGACTTCTGCGCCAAAGATATTCAATAATATCATCATTTAAGATCGAGGATGATGAAAAATATTTTAAAGAAACGAATCCAGGTGAAACAAAATGACAAGGATTAAGGATTCGTACTTGGTTTTATCCACGCCCAAAAATACCTCAAAAATAATCACAAACGTGTGTAAAATTCAAGAATGATCAAAACATGGATACAATCAAAGTTTAGTATCCGTATTAGATATTTTTGATTTAAAAGAAAAATTTTCATTTTTCGGTGAATAGTAAAATATTCGTGAATAGTGTCAGATATCGTGAATAATACCGTATACGTGAATAAGTAACTTCAATACACCAAAAGATAGAAATTCCACAAAAAAACATCTTCACGCTTCATGAATAGTACTCGAATAAGAACTCGTGAATAGTAACTCATGAATAGTAACTCGTGAATAGTAACTCATGAATAGTAACCCGATATGAAAAAGTTCCAAATTTGATAAAAAGTACCAACCAATATTTCAAAGATAATGATATTGAAGAATTAATATCATTTGAGAAGAAAATAACATCCCTCACCTCAAAGAATCAAGATTTGGAAGGAAAGGCTAGGAAGTGATCTTTGAATGAAACTTGTCAACAAAGAACTCTCAAAAGATATCTAAATACTCACAAAATACGCTCAATAATATAGAGAGAGAAAGAGAAAACTTTGTTTGGTGTGATTTTCAATTCTAACTTAAAGCCTATTTATAGGAAAATGTTAGCCGTACGAAGGCGAGACTTGACCTGCCACCGATGGCTTTTTACTCGCTACTATTGCACACCCACCACATTTGAAATAAAATTCAGCACACATTTTTTCACCAACCACAAGTAAAGCCCACTCAATTCTAGAATTTTCCACCAAAATCAATTATAAACCTAATTTCGAATCAGCCACCTCTTAAAATTCACAACAAATCATTCGTGCATTTTTAACGGTGCTCAAATTTGTGGACATATACTCAACTTATGTATGTATAAATATATCCAAAATTACAACGATCCAACGGTCGGATTAAAAATTATAACCCCGCAATATATCTCAAAACCCCCGATTTAATTTTTTAATACCTCCAATCCGATAAAATACCGATAAAACACCTCAACATTAATTCCTTCATTAATAACCACATAAATAAATCCATCATTTATATTCATATAAAATAAATATTTCCTTATCATATGAATCAATAATTAATTATTCACAAATAATATTATGTAATCACATTTACGATAACCAGGTGCTCCCAGAAAGAGGGCTTTCCAATAAGGATCTCTCCTTACTTGGCCGCAATTAGGTGACCAAACCTCTCCTGGGGATGTAACTTTCTAGACATTGCCAATAATGTTATCTAATAATATTATTCAAATAATATGAATTATTGATCCGATAATGGGAAATGCATGCAGTGTCGACAATTATTGAACAACAATAATATAAAATATCAACGCAAACAATTATTGAATCAATAAAATAAATTATCGAACAAGAACTCACCGTAATAATTATTGAAAGTAGTGCCATCTTACGTCGCGAATCAATCAATAATTCAACAATATCTGCGTAATACCGTAGCTGCCACGGCAACCACGCCAGACATCGTATTTTAACCACGGGTATTCCAAATGCCTTAACTAAGAATAACTACGCCGTTATTTATAACCACCCAAACTTTGTCGCTTTTCCTCATCCAATCGCTTCAGCATGGGGCCCATACATGGTCGCTACCGTTGCATTTAATATTCCCCGACAAAGACGAATATTCCACGACCAAACGAATATTCCCCGACAGCATTTAATATTCCACGCACTCAAACTAATATTTCTGACAAAAATGAATATTTTATAACCATTGCTTATTTTGAAATATTTATGATTTAACCCTTAACTATCCACATTAATCAAATGGTATTACTATTTCAAAATAATAAATAAAGGAAATTCCTTTTATTTAAAAAAATTTCTGGGTCTTATAAAGAATCTCTGCTTTTTCCTAGGCTAGCTGAAAGAGAGAATACGAAATTTGGTATTTTCTTCTGATAAGAAAAGTATCCCATGCGTTTTTAATCAATGGTATATATATATATAATAGCATTGATTTTTATCATCTCATAAGAATTTGGTCCATATTAGACTACGAAGGGATCCTAAGGTATTACTCTTCTAACTTTAATACTAGATATTATTATCTAATAATAATAATATTCAAAATAAATATCAATTACAATTAATTACATTAAACAATTGTAATTGCACTTCAGCTCAGAATTAATTAAATAAACCCTCTACTAATAAACTATAAATATTTCCTCTATAAATGTACATAAATATTTAATAATTAATTAACATAATTTTTATATATTTAAACTAATTTCATAAATCCATAATTTATCTCTATTTGATCATAAATTGATTTAACAATTAAATCAATCATTTTAATAATAAATATTAAAAGACCCGGTCAAGATTCTATGATCACTTATAAATTATCTTATGAAAAAATCGATAGATGTTTTGACAATAATGATGTTCCTAATATTAATTATATATATTAATCGACATTTTGATGTATTAATTAACACGATGTAATTTCACTCATTGAAACATCAAATTAATATATATAACAATATTAAGTGGCCACTATTATTTCTAAATTAAGAAATTTTATAAATTAGTATATATGTGAAAATATTTTATAAATAAAATATTATCACATGATCCGATTTAATGCACACTATTAATGCACTAGTACTTTAATTAGGCGTTAAACTTTTATGATCAAGATAAATCATCTATATTAAAGTACTTGTAACTTACATGATAATATCTCTAAATCATCATAGATTATAAATCATAAATTATTTATTTATATATTACATATGATTTATATCTTTTCTGTATAATATTTATTTATACACAAACCATAACATATATAATATGTTATGTCCCTCTTGGTTATAACATTTATTTATATCTATTTCTAAGTTTGAAATAGATGGATCTATATATATAGAGCAGTTGCGTCCCTCTTGGTCTTTTTGGTCTCACCGAACCTTTTTTTTTTCCAAATTCAGCCTCTAAATTTAAAAACTTCATGTTTTACCCTCTAAATTTACTATTATTTTTATTTTATCCTTTAAACTAAGTTTATAAAATATAAATTATACAACTAACGTGTACTATATAGCAAAGTTCTCATAATAAAGATGAGTTTCAATATTAATAAAATTAGTTAATTTTAATATTAAATTTTTTGAAAAAAAAAATGAAAAATCGGATCAACCAATTAATTAGCAGAAGTTCACCAGGTTTGATGATGATTAATCAATGAGCCAACTTCAATTTTGACCACAATCGGGTCATTGGTGCGAACCGAAACTAGAAAACGGACCAATTCTAATTTTTACCGGTTTGATCGTCGGGCGATCCGAATTTTAAAACACTGGTCTATATTATTATGTATAAGTTGGTTTAAGTTGCTTTATTGTTTTTCATTCAGCATTTGTTTATTATTGTTTAATATAATTTAATTTTAACAAAAAAAAAAAAATGCGGCAGCATGACGTACGGCATATGTAATGGGTTGACTTGAGGTGAACCTCCCCTTATTTAGTCCAAGTCGTCTGCGTGTGTTTGTAGCTATTTTGAAAAGAACGTATTATTCTCCCATCTTTTTGGATCGTTACACTCAATTTGACTTTTTATGTGAGAGAGTGGGTTGTTAATTAAGCTGCTGGTGCTATGTATGTATGTATGTATAGACTCATATATATATATATATATATATATATCCAAATTGTCAAGTTGATGGTGGAGAGAGATTGAATATATAGTAGCTTGGAAGGAAGTTTCAAAAGATGATTGATTATACTTACAGTTATATATATGGTTGATTAAGACTATGAGCACTTAGTCCCGCACTGCACTTTAATTGTATTTGTATCTGTATCTATATTTCATCTATAAACGCAACTTCTCAATACTATTTTGTAACAAAAATTAATTAATGCTATTTGTCTTGTGTTTTTTTTGTGCATATATAAACAAGTTTAGTATTACTCATTGTTAACGCCAAGATCTTTTTTCACGTCCCAATCACCAAGACGCGTTCGATATCCATCTGATTAGCTCAATGTCAACACCAAAACTGTGACGACTGACTGGTCGAGGATATTTCACGTGAGAATCAAGATTTCGGCGATCATGAGGTTAATAAATGGAGGAAAATAATATCTAATGTCCGAGTAGAATAATAATATGATTGTGTGTAATGTTTTGTTATTTACCCTCTTTTGTGATCCTAGCCCATACGCATCTAATCCTTGCCATCTGCCGCCACCCATCACCTCCTCGACACCTTTCCCCACTTCTCATTCATTTCAAATTGAAAGTATGTAGCCTCTACTCCTCACCGCTACTCACTCTTTTGCCACCACCGGTTATCCGAGTCCCATCATCATTAATGCCATGCAGAAGGTGGCAGACATAGAATCAACTATTATTTGGCATAACGACACTTAAGTCAAAGTTGAGTTAAGTGGCATTTGTATAATGGACCAATTCAATGATTAAGCTCGCGACGCCCCAAAATTGTGTATACATCACCCATCTTGAAGTCGCCACTACTTACATGGTATGTAATTTAAATACAACTTATTAACATAACTGCTGTGCATAATATGCAGGCTAATATTTATAAATCGTGAGTTTAAATACAAATATCGCTTCTACTAGATATTATACAAACTCAAACAAAAAGTCCTCATTATAATTATTATCACACTATTTTACGTAATAAGTGAGGACTACTAATGCTATCTTCGTGACCATCACTGCTTCCCGACTCGTCCCCAAATTTATATTATCATTTTCAAGAGAATAAGTGAAAGAAAAGGTGAGCTCAACTAGCCCAAGAAGAAATATTATGACTAAGATAATGCGTAATAAATTATCAATAGTCTTCAATAATGTTAAACCGATAAAATACAATAGACAACCAAGTTTAATCGCAGCATTTTGGAATATGCAATCCATTAAAAGAGTCAAGTAGAAAATAAAGTCTACTATCTTTTAGGTTTTAAAAGGTTTTTCATCATCGTTATAATGAGACTCACTTTTAATAAATATTCCACATCATCGAATCACCCCTCGCACTACACGGCCAAGGATATTCTTTAAGATCACGACCACAATTATTCACGCACTACTACTGCCAAGAATATTTGTGTATTCATTAATGGTCATGATCATGCCAACAATCATCCATCAATGCACTACTACTAATCGAGGATTTTTATCACATCATTTGTAATATTACTACCATGATTACAATCAATACCTCTCGGTCATAATCATACCAAGTCCATCTACGCACCATGTGCCATGTATTTACTTTCAAAAAAATATAAACATGAGGATGATGACAATGATATAAGAATTCAATAAAACAAGTTCAAGAATTATTTTATCCAGAATTATTAACGCCCAAATTGTCAACATGACATTGTTTTGTAGAGTAAAATTCAAGAATGATCAAGAATATTTCCATGAAAAGATATCGATGAAACGCAAATATCAAGGATATTCTACTAATTTCATGGAGTATAGAAGTCAAAGTTTTAACCAACCGGGTATAATAAAGAATGGAATAACAAAAGAAATCACCACGTACATGCGATAGATCGCATGCATAAAAGTTATTCCAATGTAATAATAAATAACGGAACTGTGTCGTGAAATTCACACCGTATGTGATGTTCCAATGTAATAATAAAGATGGAACCGCATCCGGTAAAAAAACACATGATAGATATTCAAATGTATAATAAAGATTTTAAACCAGTCCTGTAAAACACATGCATGTGATGTTCCAACAGTAATAATAAAGATTTTAACCAGTCCTGTAAAACACATGCATGTGATGTTCCAATGTAATAATAATAAAGATTTTAACCAGTCCTGTAAAAAACACATGCATGTGATGTTCCAATGTAATAATAGAAGAATGTCACCAAGTATAGGTAAACCACGTATACACAAAAGTTATTCCAATGTAATAATAAGCAATGGAATAACAACAATTTCTTCATGAATAAGAAAGAATAACACCCCTTACTTTTGGTAGAGATTGAATATCGCAAAAGCAGTAAGAATAAAATACTCTTCTTCTTTCTCTTATTCTTTCTCTATACTTCTCTCTATAGATCGAATGAATTCGTGAAAATAATGAAGCCCAGCCTCTATTTATAGAAGATTTTAGCTTAAGACCGCCGTGTGAAAAGGCAAGTGGCTCGACGATCGACGTTTCGACGCTCGTAATGTGAAACGACAAGTGGTTGGACATCAGAATGTGAAACGACAAGTGGTTCGACGTCCGTAAAGGTAATTACTATTCGATTAAGGTAAATACTATCGATTTAAGGTAAATACTATTCACAAGGGTAATTACTATTAACGAAGGTAAATACTATTCACAAGGGTAATTACTATCGACGAAGGTAAATACTATTCACAAGGGTAATTACTATTAACGAAGGTAAATACTATTCACAAGGGTAATTACTATCGACGAAGGGTAAATACTATTCACAAGTGGTAATTATTATCGACGAAGAGACTCTTAGATGATGACATATATGAGCCCCATAAATAAAATAATCAAAACTTACCACAAATCATAACACATATTTAATCTTTCAATAATTATTAATCATTTATAACTTGTCGCCTCAATTATTGATTTAATACTATAACATATTATATGTATGATGATAATCGTGACAATAATTGAATCAATAATATAAGAGATATGATGCAAAGAATTATCGTAGTAATAATCGAGCATACCGAAGTGACTTCTCACGTAAAGATCAATAATCAATACCGTGCTACTATGCAAACCACGCCAGACATCGCATTTTTTACCACCGGTAGTTCAACAGCTTTTAATTCAGAACACCTCCGCCAAGTTATTTTTATAAAATATTTTTGTCGCTTTTTCAATCCGACAATAATGTTGTGGGGTCCACCAATGATTGAGCCATTGTATTTAATATTCCCTAACAAAAAGAATATTCCCCACCAAACTAATATTTTATAACAACTCGTATACTTTGCAAAATTTATAAATATTACCCACAACTATAACATTATATCAAATTTATTCCATAATATTCAAAAATAATATTTATAGAAAAAATTCATCTTTATTTATAAAAGCTCGGGTCTTACAACCTCCCTTCTTATGAAATTTCTACCTAAAATTAGGGTACGACTGGTATGTCAAGAGGTAAGGATACTTGATTTCATTTCGATTCTAACTCCCAAGTCATTTCCTCAACATCGTGGTTCCTCCATAAAACTTTCGACTTGAGGTATAACCTCGAGCGTAGAATATGTTCTTTCTTATCCAAAATTTGAACAGAACCTCTTCATACGTCAAATCTTCCGCTATTTCGTCCTGTTCTAACTCAATAATATGGTTCGGGTCTTTCACATATTTACGTAACATAGATATGTGAAAACGTTATGAACACGTAGACATATTTCAAGCAGAAAGCGAAGTCTATAGCCACGCTTCCTACTCGATCGAGGATTAAAATGGACCGATGAATCGAGGATTAAGTTTTCTCTCTTCCAAATCTTGTAACTCCTTTCCATGGGAGCAACTTTAACAACACACGATCTCCTATATCAATTCCACGCCCTTTCGATGAAGATCAAGATAACTCTTTTTTGTCGATTTTGAGGAGGTTTTTATACGTTGTCGGATCATTCAATCTTTTCCGTAGTCACACGCATCAACTCCCGGCCCCAACAACGTTGCTTCACCCACCTCATCCCAAAGATAACCGGAGAACGACACTTTCTTCCATACAATGCTCGAATGGAGCCATGCCAATACTTGCTTGATAAATCGTTGTGTTGTAGGAAAACTCCACCAATGGTAAGAACTTGTCCCAACTCCCCTCAAATCAAGGACACGTAGTCTTAATAGATCTTCAAGAGTTTGAATAGTCCTCTCCGATCGTCCGTCCGTCTCGAGGATGATACGCCGAAGCTAAATCGTAAGTCTGCGCTCATAGCTTTTTGCAAACTAACCCAAAATCGTGGAAGTGAATCTTGGGTCTCGATCGTAAACTATGGATACCAAGATACCATGCAATCTTTATAATCTCGCTTATGTATATACGAAAGCAAGACGTTTCAAGTGTATAAGTTTCTCAGACGGTAAAAATGAGCAGACTTGGTCAATCTATCAACAATGACCCAAATCGCATCAACGCCTTGAGAAACCTTAGGAAGACCCAGAACTAAATCCATGGTAATGTGCTCCCACTTCCATTCGGAATTTCAAGTGGTCAGAATGGACCTTTTGGTACTTGATGCTCCGCTTTAACTCGCTGACAAGTTAGACACCTTGAGATAAACAACGCTATCTCTCTCTTCATATTGCTCCACCAAAATGTACGCATTTAATATCATGATACATTTTGGTACTCCCAGATGGATTGCAAATGGTGTGTTGTATTCCATCCATCATGATATTATACTTTAAATCGTGGTCGTTAGAACACAAAGTCCGGAGTCGACTCAAGTATTCCTTCTTCATCGATTCTTGCTTCCTAAGATAGCACCTTCTTGCACTTTCTTCCTCATACGACGCCTCCGTGTCCAGTAGCTCGAGCAGCCTTTAACTTTATCAATTAAAGCTCTGGCTTCTACTCAGATACTTGCTTATCATCACACGCGCCCCTCGAGTCTTTAATTCTATCTCCATCCTTTGCAAGTCACACAAATGGGCTCTTCATTGACAATATCGCACTCAGATTGCAGATATGATTTCCTACTCAATGCGCCGCCTACCACGCTTGCTTTTCCAGTGATGGTATCGATGGTACGATCATAATCTTTCAACAGTTCAAGCCAACGTCGTTGTCGCATGTCGAGTTCCTTTTGAGTGAAGAAATATTTGAGGCTTTTATGATCCGTAAAGATCTCCACTTTCTCCCCATACAAGTAATGCTCCACATTTTAAGTGAAGATAACAAATGCTAACTCTAGATCATGAGTAGGATAATTCCTCTCATATTCTTTGAGTTGTCGCGAGGCATAGCTATAACTTTTCCATGTCAGATAAGAACACATCCCAACCCTTTGTTCAAGCATCATCAGAGATGACAAATCCTCCGAGCCGATGGTATCACGTAAGGTAAAATAAATAAGTCTCTCTCGAAGTTCTTGAAAACTCTTCTCACATTCTTCGCTCCAACCGAACTTTCAGATCTTTCCGAGTCACCGAGTCAATGGAATAGCGATTCGAGAAAATCCTTCCATTTAATCTCCGATAATAACCAAATTTAAACCGAGAAAGCTACGACTTCCATCATCGATTTAGGTTGTTCCCAACTTTCAATAGCTTCAATCTTTGCCGGGTCAACAGATATTCCATGACTTGATACCACGTGCCCAAGGAATGCTACTTCTTCAAGCCGTAACTCGATTTCTTCAACTTGGCATAAAGCTTATATTCACGAAGCTTTTGGAGTGTCACCTCAAGTGTTGCTTTTCACGATCTTCACGGCTTTTGGAATAAATAAGGATGTCATCAATAAAGACGACCACAAAGTGATCTAAATATTCCTCAATACTTTGCTCATCATATCCATGAAGGCAAAGAGGAGCATTAGTCAATCCAAAGGATATGACTAGAATTCATAATGCCCGCATCGAAGTTCGAAAAGCCGCCTTTGGAATGTCACGGTTCTAATCTTCAATTGGTGATATCCCGGAACGTAAGATCAATCTTTGAAAAGAATTTCGCTCCTCAGAACCGGGTCAAACAGTCATCAATACGTGGCAATGGATACCTATTTTTGATGGTGACATGATTCAACTCCCGATAATCAATACAAAGTCGATACTCCCATCTTTCTTCTTCACTTAATAACAGAGAGCACCCCAAGGAGAAGTACTAGGACTAATAAAGCCAATGTCTAACAATTCTCGCAATTGGGTCTTTAACTCCTCAAGTTCAATAGAGCTATTCGACATGGGCTTTGGAAATAGGTTTTTCAGACGGGTTCAAGGTCGATACAAAATTCAATTTCACGCCTGGGGTAGGCCAGAAGTTCTTCTGGGAATACGCCAGAAATTTATTAACAATAGGAATATCGTTTAAAACCGACGTATTTTTATTTAAATCGTGATATGAGCTAAGAAAGCTTGACATCCGCTTTTCAATAAACGAATAGCTTTATGGCTCGAGATGACCGTGATTGATTTTAATGGTTTGGTCGTTTGAATTCGTGATAATAGGTTGATTAGGAATATGAAAGCTAACAACCTTATTTAAAACAATCAATTTTTGCATGATAAGTAGTTAACCAATCAATCCCTGTAATCACGCCAAATGCAAGTATTTTTAATGAAATAAGATCGATGTGTAATGTGAGGGTACCGATTTGAACCAAACAAGACTTATAAAGCGTTGGATGTAATGAAGGTTTCTCCCAACGGAGTTTCCACAGATAAGTCAAAGTCTAATTTCTCCAGAGTCAAATTTAATCGATGAGCGCAAGTAGGAGAAATAAAAGAATGGGTAGAACCCAGATCAAATAAAGTATAGACTTCATTAGAGTTTATGATAAGCTTACCCGTGATGACCTCATTCGGATTCTCGCTCTTTGGGAGGTCACAACAAATGCCTCCTCAGACTACCGGTTTTGAATTTTCCGGGACGGCCTTTGGTGCCTCCATCCTAGTCGAATTTGTCTTTCAGAACGCACAAAATCGAGCTAAGTTGATCTTCTCTTCCACAATTATAACACGCTTTGACGGCATGACGCAGCTTGATCGATGTGTCCTCTCCTCCGCATTTGAAGCATACGATAGTGGTCTTTCTCCTTCCTTAACAACGGGTGCCGGTGTCGACGCTCTTTCCATCATTGTTGAATCTCCTTTTCGAAATGTCCATTCTTATTGTTTTGGCCTCGATTACCACCAAGTGGTTACCATATATCCGCCCGTTGATTCCTCCACGCTTGTTGTCACCGCTCACGACTATTCTCGCCGGTATTATAATTTTGCTTTACCGCTTCTCTTTTAGTCAGGCTGACTCATTATCGCGCTCCACTAATCGAGCCCTATTTACAACATCCGAATACAAACACACGCTTTATGAGAAATAAGATGTCGACGATTCCCGCTTCAAACCTCTTAAAAACATTCGCGCCATTCTCTTCATTATCCACCAAGTGGGACGAAACCGTGATAACTCCGCAAATTTTGCCTCGTATCGCATTACTGGCCATATTGTTTTGTTCCAACTTGATAAACTCCCACCTCCTTCATGTGGCGAATACTTTCGTGAAAGTATTTGTCGCTGAATGCCTCCTCGAACTTCTCCCAAGATATCTTCAAGACAAATTTGGTTGAGTACGCTTTTACCGATTCCCACCAAGAATCCTTTCATCGCGCAACATAAAGGCAAGAAAGGAACTTTTGCTTCCTGAGCATCCCAAGACATCAAATATCTTGGTAATCTGCTTTATCCATGCTTCCGCCTGTAAGTGGTTTTGCTCTCCTTAAACTCCGGTGGTCCCAGCTCCTTAAATTGTTTAGCGGTGACCGCCCGAGAGTTTTCCGTGTTTCCACCCACGTTTTGGATGAGAGTCGCTCTCGCTCATCGTCATTGCATAAATCAGATAAAGCCTCCGAACATTTGATCATTTGTCATTTGGTCGTTGTTGTTGTTTGCATGAGGATTGTCGCCTTCCTCGATGCACATTATCTTGATTATCGATATGTGGTGAATCAACGATCGTCTGCGCTTCCATTGCTATTCTCAACATTCTCGATGTCATTTTCAGACATCGCCACAAAACAAAAGGTTAATTGACATGTAACAAATTATCCTTATCATCTCGACCAACCAATAAAATAAGACATAAACTTAGGTAGGTCATACTAACAAGGTATTCTGCCTCTCCCTCCTAGTACTATTCTCACATCTTAGCCTGTGGATCACATCCCTAAGCTCGATATCAACTATGACGCCCCAAAATTAGGTATACATCACCCATCTTGAAGTCGCCACTTACATGGTATGTAATTTAAATACAACTTATTAACATAACTGCCGTGGTACAATACTTTACATAAAT
This sequence comes from Panax quinquefolius, assembly GCA_020205615.1. NCBI lineage: Eukaryota > Viridiplantae > Streptophyta > Magnoliopsida > Apiales > Araliaceae > Panax > Panax quinquefolius. The sequence goes on along the minus strand of CM035169.1, from coordinate 25,015,469 downwards.
CGTGAGTTTAAATACAAATATCGCTTCTACTAGATATTATACAAACTCAAACAAAAAGTCCTCATTATAATTATTATCACACTATTTTACGTAATAAAGTGAGGACTACTAATGCTATCTTCGTGACCATCACTGCTTCCCGACTCGTCCCAAGCCTATATTATCATTTCTCAAGAGAACGGTGAAAGAAAGGGTGAGCTCAACTAGCCCAAGAAGAAATATTACGACTAAGATAATGCGTAATAAATTATCAATAGTCTTCAATAATGTTAAACCGATAAAATACAATAGACAACCGGTTTAATCTGCAATGAATACGCAATCCATTAAAAGAGTCAAGTAGAAAATAAAGTCTACTATCTTTTAGGTTTTAAAAGTTTTTCATCATCGTTATATTTGAGACTCACTTTTAATAAATATTCCACATCATCGAATCACCCCCGCACTATACGCCAAGGATATTCTTTAAGATCACCACCACAATTATTCATGCATCACGCCAAGAATATTTGTGTATTCATTAATGGTCATGATCATGCCAACAATCGTCCATCAATGCACTACTACCCATCGAGGATTTTTATCACATCATTTGTAACATTACTGGCCATGATTACAACCGAATAGTCTCGGTCATAATCATACCAAGTCCATCTACGCACTATGTGCCATGTATGACTTTCAAAAAAATATAAACATGAGGATGATGACAATGATATAAGAATTCAATAAAACAAGTTCAAGAATTATTTTATCCAGAATTATTAACGCCCAAATTGTCAACATGACATCGCTTTTGTAGAGTAAAATTCAAGAATGATCGTAAGAATATTTCCATGAAAAGATATTGGATGAAACGCAAATATCAAGGATATTCTACTAATTTCATGGAGTATAAGTCAAAGTTTTAACCAACCGGGTATAATAAAGAATGGAATAACAAAAGAAATCACCATGCATGCGATAGGATCGCATGCATAAAAGTTATTCCAATGTAATAATAAATAACTAAACTGTGTCGTGAAATTCACACCGATGTGATGTTCCAATGTAATAATAAAGATGGAACCTGCATCCGGTAAAACACACATGATAGGATATTCCAAATGTAATAATAAAGACGGAACCAGTCCTGTAAAACACATGCATGTGATGTTCCAATGTAATAATAAAGACGGAACCAGTCCTGTAAAACACATGCATGTGATGTTCCAACAGTAATAATAATAAAAGACGGAACTGTGTCCAGGTGTAAAACACATGCATGTGATGTTCCAAATGTAATAATAGAAGAATGTCACCAAGTATAGGTAAACCACGATACAAAGTTATTCCAATGTAATAATAAGCAATGGAATAACAACAATTCTCTTCATGAATAAGAAAGAATAACACCCTTACTTTTGGTAGAGATTGAATATCGCAGAAGCAGTAAGAACAAAATACTCTTCTTCTTCTCTCTTATTCTTTCTATACTTTCTCTCTATAGATTGAATGAATTCGTGAAAATAATGAAGCCCTGTGCCTCTATTTATAGAAGATTTCTAGCTTAAGACCGCCAGTGTGAAAAGGCAAGTGGCTCGACGAATCGGTTCGACGCTCGTAATGTGAAACGACAAGTGGTTCGACATCAGAATGTGAAACGACAAGTGGTTCGGACGTCTGGTAAAGGTAATTATTATCGACGAAGGTAAATACTATCGACGAAGGTAAATACTATTCACAAGGGTAATTACTATTAACGAAGGTAAATACTATTCACAAGGGTAATTACTATCGATTTAAGGTAAATACTATTCACAAGGGTAATTACTATTAACGAAGGTAAATACTATTCACAAGGTAATTTACTATCGACGAAGGTAAATACTATTCACAAGGTAATTACTATCGACGAAGAGACTCTTAGATGATGACATACGAGCCCCCCCATAAAATAATCAAACTTACCACAAATCATAACACATATTTAATCTTTCAATAATTATTAATCATTTATAACTTCATCGCCTCAATTATTGATTTAATACTATAACATATTATATGATGATATCGTGACAATAATTGAATCAATAATATAAGAGATATGATGCAAAGAATTATCAGAAAGAATAATCGAGCATAATGAAGTGACTTCTCACGTAAGCATCAATAATCAATACCGTGTGCGCTACTACGCAACCACGCCAGACATCGCATTTTTACCACCGGGTAGTTCAACAGATTTTAATCTGTAACACCTCCGCCGTTATTTTTATAAAATATTTTTGTCGTTTTCTCAATCCGATAATAATGTTGTGGGGTCCACCAATGATGAGCTATCGTATTTAATATTCCCTAACAAAAAAGAATATTCCCCACCAAACTAATATTTTATAACAACTTGCATACTTTGCAAAATTTATAAATATTACCCACAACTATAACATTATATCAAATTTATTCCATAATATTCAAAATAAAATAATATTTAAAGTAAAAAATTCATCTTTATTTATAAAAGCAACATTGCTTCCCTAGTCTTTTATTAAACAGGTGTTTAATGACTATAAACAAGATAGGCCCATTGATATAACGAATTATGATAAGTCACAAGAGGTCCAAAGTGAACTCACCCAAAAGCCCAACAAAATCGATCCAAATCGATATCAAAACCGAAAAATGATAAGTTCACTAGGTGAAGATATTTAACGGACCAATCAAGTGAAAATCTGTCTTTTGTATTGGGACCAATCGGGACAAGCTTATAATCGAAGGAGGCCATTGATCGATTATAGCCCAACATGATAGTCTTTTTATTAAAGAGGTGTTAAAGTGAAACTCACTCGATAAAGCCCAATATAAAATATGATCCAAATCACGAGATATCGAAATGAAATGGAAACTCACCAATAGATAAATCCATCACTTAGTGAAATGGGGCCCAATGACATAAGTCCCTTAGGTGAAGATTTTTCGAACCCTCTTCAATTCACCATCATTCTAATTAATTTGGCTACCTCATGGTGTAACCGTTAGTATAAAAGATAAACTTACCAATTTCGACGATTTTACCGCCAATTTGAAATTTGAAATTTGAACCTTTGAGCTTTCTCCTCCTGAGAACTTCCTCATCTACATTTAAATCCCAACAATGGTGACCGTGAACTCTAGCCAAAATTCTCCCCTTCAAGCGTGACTCTGTTAGCACCGTCTCCCCCAATCCAAACCCTAACCAAGAGGGTTCAAGTTCAAACCCCCAATCTTTAGCAACCATGGGAGGAAATCCACCTCTGATCCCTTCTTCATCACCTTCTGATTTCTTCAAGGACGGGGAACAGTTTTCCCATGCCAACATCCCCTCTTCCATCACGGAACCGAGATACGTATCCTCCTGGACTCGTTATCGATTCCGATATGACGCTTATAAGGGCTCCCCGCCTCAAGAGCGATATATCAAATGGGGACCGGACGGTTGGGTCGTCATGCCAATCACTTTCTCGGAAAAGGGATTACTACCCCACCATGCTTTTGTCGTTACCTCCTAGGGTTCATAGAGTGGGTTTTGCTCGATTGGTGCCCAATTCCTATATCCACATCCCGGCATTCATTGCCTTCACGTCATGAATTAGGATTTCTCCTCCGTCGACATTTTCTTCACCCTCTCTTCTGCGCCGGTAGGTCTCGAGAACGAGGCTTCAAATGTTGAAGAAGAAATCTCCTCGACTCCAACACCCAGATTGAGAGGAGACCCCGATGGATAACCCTTCAAGCAACAAGGTTGACACGAGAAATAGTTTTTTGTTACGGGACCGAGATCTCTTCTTCCAGATTGGAATACCTCCGAGGGTCTCTCACGACTTTGGAGATATCTCCAAGAGCGTGTGAAGGAGATGGCGATTTTTGAAGAAGATTCCTCCAAAAGAATGGAGTTTTACACTTCTGACCAAACAAGCCTGGCTATATGACCACAGATGTAAGTTTCGAACAACCTTATAACATAATTTTTGAGATATCTAAGTGATACGGGTTACGATACATGGTTTTTTAGAAGGTCTTTGATCAAACCAACTTCTTTGAAGTGAAAGAGTTGGAAGACTTTTGGCGGGGAAGAATACGGATGCGAGCGAAGAGCATCCGATCAAGAATCTTTCCAAGTGATCCTGCCACCGATCCACCCACTACTTTCCTTCAAAATGATGAACCCTGAATCGATGAGCCCAACATACCCAAGAATCTTTCGCAGACTTCACCAAGGAAAAGATCGCCAAGAAATCCAAATCCACCTAACCGTAAACAAACCTCAAAAGTGATCCTCAAGCGAGCCGAAGCCACCCCACAAGCAAATTTCTCCGCGACCTAACCCCAGCCCTGCACTTCTCGAATCTATCCGGTGAAGAGAAGTTCGTCGACATACCTTTGCACGATCGGGCAAAAGGTTTTCGCATGAAGAAGATAAGGACGAAGATAACCCCTCGATCGCCAAAGAGCTCGGAAGTTCCCTCATCTTCTACCGACATCCCTCCAATAATCCCCATCGAAATCCAAGTTCGATGATGAACCGATCAGACCGTCCCCATCTCATCCCGGAAAAGAAACATCCAGCAGAGATAGCCATCCGGTTCATCCTCTTGACCTTCGCCCACCCTTCAACCCACTCTCGTTTCGGCCTCCTTCTCCCAAAACTATACACATGGACCCTCGCAGATTCCAGAATCAACCCATGCCTTCTCCTTCAAGACAATCGACCAATTCCAAAGATGACGTTATGGCCTCTCCACCATGTGGCCTCGATTTAATGCCAATTTTCCTTTCAACTGCTCGACGCTTTCGTTCGTGAAACCGATGATCATCGATTCAGAACAGTTCGAACGGGATTTACTTTTATGAAGGCACGAGCTATCCGCAAAGGTAAACGGTTCTCTCCTTTACTCAGTATTATCTTCATACTTATATATCCGAAAATCGATCAAATAATCTTGGACACGATAAGCGAATGTCGTGTTCAAGCGTCTGCGTCCAAGTCCTCGAGGTGAATCCAAGAAGAGGCTTGAGGAAGGAGAATGCTATTCGAAGTCTGCCATGGCTAGGAAAGGACTCAATGTGAAGGCGTTCTTTATACAAATGAAGGGCTTCAAAAGAGTTATGAGCGATGGAGATGTGAAGGCATCCAATGAAGAACTAAAGTCAACTAAAGACAAGATGAGGAGATTGTCAAAATGAATGTCGACTTGGTTCGGAGGGAGCGAGATAAGGATAAAGAAGATCAAGGAATTAAAGGCGATGCTAAACTCTTGACCAAGACCATCCAAAAACTAGAGTCAAGCGAAACTCGTCATCCCGAATAAGCGCCAAAAGCTCGAAGAAGAAATCCGAGAACTCAAGGCTCTTCGGGACCTTGGGCCTCCTCTAATCAAATGACCTTCACAAACAAATCTGTGAAGAGTATCAAAACTCGGATGAGATCAATGGGAGATAATGAAGATATACTCTACGAAAGCTACGAAGCTCTGCCAAGTCGTGGCAAGAGAAGTTCGATTGCGACCAACGCGGATCCATCCTTGTCAATTCTTCGATGATTTAAGATGGTACCAAGCTAATGCTCTTGTTTTTCTTGGTTTTATTAAAGAATATTTGTGAAGATTTTGTTATTTTTCTTTCTTTAATTTATAAGACTTGTAAAAATTATCTAATATTGTAATCAGATTAAATATTAATGAAAAAGTGGTTTCATCCCTTATGACTTGATTGCATTTACTTTCTCATCAATACTCCAATATTAATTTAAGCTGAAAGATGCACACTCTTTTATGGATGAACTCGAATCGTTAATCAACAACTAAACATGTCATATAATGATAAGATGAAGTTAAAGAATGAGGCATTCGAACTCGACACTTAGAAAAATTTTACGTAATAAAGTAAAGGGATACTTATTAGTTACCAAAGTGTGAGATGATCGCTTCATTAGAAATTTGTTTACCCCGAAAGGCCTAACAAAACCAAAAGATGACATTTGCCTACCACGAAGGGCCTGACAAAGTCTAAAGGACAACGCTTGCCTACCACGAAGGGCCTGACAAGGTCTGAAGGACAACGCTTGCCTAGGGCACTACGAAGGTCCGACAAGGTGCGAAGGATGACACTTGCTTACCCCGAAAGGGCTCGACAAGGTCTAAGTGTCGACAATTGCCTACCACGCAGGGCTTGACAACGTCTTAAGGATGACACTTGCCTACCACGAAGGGCCTGACAATGTCTAAGTGTCGACAATTGCCTACCACGAAGGGCCTAACAAGGTCTAAGTGTAGACAATTGCCAACCACGCAGGGCCTGATAACGTCTTAAGGATGGCGTTTTCCTACCACGAAGGGCCTGACAAACCTATAAGGTCCACCTGCCATTAAGGCTACCATCGAATGGTCAGCGAGTCCCCCCGAACCTCCTTACACCACTAAACTGATCAGCAACGAAGACAAGATTTGTTTGAGAAAAAAGGGAACTTTTATTGATGATGACATAAATATTTATAGACTTCCAATGTCGACATCATTTTTACCGAAAGTACTTCCTAAGCCCCACCGTGACGTGCCAAGTATTTTTAATCATCGACCCGCTTTAATGTCTTCAACCGATAAGTCCCGGCTAAGACTTTGGTGATTTCATACGGTCCTTCCCGGTTTGGCATCGGCTTTCCCAGCATTACGAGGTATAGATGCTTGACTTCTCCGAGGACAAAATCTCCTACTGAATCTGAAACTTTACCCCTTATTATAATGCTTGGCCACTCTTCACGATAAGTCGCCAATTTGATTAAATTTGTTTCTCGACTTCCTCAAGAAGTCAAGATTGGACTTCACCCCTTCCTCATTGTAGATCTCTTTCAATTGACTAACCAAGACTTGGAGATCCAATTTCAAACTGGGACTAAGGTATCGCAGATCATAGCCAATCTGAAAGGTGAATCCCGTCAGTAGTCCTCGAGTAGTTCGGTAAGCCCATAACACGCTAAGTAGCTCTTTCGGCCATCGCCTTGGCTTCAATCAATCTGCTTGATCCCATTCGATGGCGTGCATTGGTCACTTCAACTTGTCCGGTTGGTGAGGATGGGCTATCGAAGTCTTTCATCTTTGGATCCCCAATTCTCTAAAAAATGTTTCAAATTTCGATCCCACAAACAGACGTCCATTGTCCGATATTACCACCTTAGGAATTCAAACGAAATACTACACGATTCTTTTAAAATTTCAAGCATTCTGTTCGTTATTAACCTAAGTGGCTTTGCTTCTACCCATTTGGTCATATATCGATGGCAACTATAACAAAACCGACTTGACCTTTTGCTTTTCGATAGCGGACCCAGTATATCAACCCCAGATACAATGAAGGTATAGGAGATAAGATCGAGTATAGCTCTTCGGTGGATGATGTGGGATCAATTTGTTGAGTTGACACTTTCGCACTTCTTGGCGATTCGATTCAATTACTTTAAGATGGTAGGCCAGTAGTACCCTTGACGAAGTACTTTTTAGGCTAATGACTTAGCTGCCATATGGTCGCCACAGATGCCTTCATGTACTTCTCGAAGAGCATATTCAACTTCAGATGGAGTCAAACATTTCAGTAGTGGAGACGAGAAAGCCCTTCGGAACAGATCTCCATCAATCAGAACAAAATTAGCGCTCTTATACTTGATTTTCTTAGCTAGCATCCGATCCAAAGGTAAGATGCCATCTGCCAAATACTCTATATATGGTGTCAATCGCCATTGGTTGGTTCAATGATGCACATCACCGATTCATGATGAACACTAGGATTCGCAAAATTTCTAAGTAAATAGATCCATCAAAGACATTAACATCCGAGTGGCTAATTTGAGAAGTGCGTTAGCAATGGAATTGTTATTACTTCGACCCCACGAAACTCGTAGGATTGAAAATATTGAAGTTGTTCTTTCAATTCGCCAAATACTTGATCATTCTTGGGCCTCGAGCTTCAGACTCCCAGAGAGTTGCTTAACGACTAGCGAGAATCATCAAGATGACTATTCTACGCACTTCAAGACTCTTTGCTGGTCGTAACCCTGATGAAAGCCTCATACTCAAACTTTCGTTGTTTCGTCGCTTTAACTTTGAAATCGATGGCTTTCGCACCTTAAATCCCTCGGACTCGTCGAATAATCCTCGCTCCATCGGCGTCCGTGGTAGAAGACCCATCTGCATACAACGCCCACGAACTCTTCATTGAAGAACTATAATCGCTCTTCTGTCCGATCCTTCAAATTTCTACCACAACTTCATCGCCTTAAACGCGAGCATTCAACTACAAAATCAGCCAAGGCTTGCCCTTTTGATGGCGGTTCGGGGATGATATTCAATGAAAAATTGGGACAACTCCATCGTCCACGCATTTAATCTCCCCGATACCTCGGGTTTGCCCATAATCTTCTTCAAAGGTCGATCTATGTATACTATTACCAATCTACCCTCGAAGTATTGTCTAAGCTTTTGATTAGCTTTATTAAAGCAAAAGCAAACTTTTCGATGTTTGGGTACCTTGTTTCAAAGATCCCAAGGATATAAACTTACATAATAAATCGGGTCTTTGCTTGAAAGTAGTATATACACACAAGCCAATCATGTTTGATGATAAAGCATATACTTTGTAACAATCTTATTCATTTATTAATAAAAAGTATTAATTTATTAAAGGCTTTTAATTATCTACATGATCTTTGTTTTTATAATATGTGATAAACCCATAGTTTTAAGCAATGCTTTTAGAATAATGATGATGATCATTCTAATGAGATCTAAATTCTTAGAAAGCTTAAAACTAAAATAGTTCCCAATCATTGGATTACTAAATTGGGGATTAGTGAATCCGGATAGATTGGTACATACATCGTTGCTTGCTCATTGGATGAGGATGATTGATCTCATGATCATTTGTGGGAGACACTAAAGCAAGTATATAGTGCTTATTAGAGAATAAGTTCATCGAGCGTGGCTCGCCAAGGAATACCTAATGGAGTTTTATTTGCTGTCGATAGGAATTCTGTAGTGATAGTAGTCTGAAGTGATCTTGGACTTGAGATCATCATAGTATCTTGTGTATGATGAGTTATACTTTGACTTATTCCTTAAGACCCTTAGGGTATATCAAAGGGTATGCTTGGGTATAATAAGTTGTACATGGAGATAATGTATGATCAATAAAGAATCTACCACTTCTAATAAAAGAAGAGAAATGTCCTATGTGATTCGATAAATGACAACCCAGTAGTCCTGGTTAAGGCGAGAATGAAATTAGAAAGGAGTTTCTAATTTGCATTATTTGAGTTGTGCATTTAAGGATCGAAATACATATAATTAAATAAAATAAGACTTGACAAGAATTCCATGCCTTATATTTAATTGGGACATTGTATGGTGGAAGGATTGAATTAGACAGAACTATTTACTCAAAGGTTCTTTAATGATTAATGTTGAAATCTATATTATCTCCGGAAAGTCGTTGATCACTAGGGAGGCTTTATCCCTATCTATAGAATAAATATTATTTATTTAAATAAATTAATTGTTTAATTTATTTATTTAAATAAGATTAGAATTGTTCTAATTGATTTATTCACAACCGGGTTTAATATGGAGAACCTAAAGGGTCACACCATAAAAGGAAGAATAATTATTTAAGAAGTTAATGGCATAATCGTAATAATATGTTAAGTATATTTAATTTAATCTATGGTGATAGAATAAATTAAATAATTTTAATATTTATTATTTAATATTTTAGAAATATTAAATATAAATTAATAAGAGGAGTCTTATTAATATTATTACAATTATTATTATTTTAATTTCTAAAAGAGTTTAGGAATTAATTTAATATAAGTATTTCATTTATTCCTAATTGGATTAGGAAGGAAAATTAGTTAAAGGTGTGAGACCCCATTTTATCAATAAAGATTTAAATTTTGTCAAAATAATTTTTTAATATTATGGTATGAATTTGAGATAATATTATAGTTGTGGGTAGTATTTAAAATTTTGCAAAGTATGCAAGTGGTTATATTATATTCGATTGGTGGGGAATATTGGTTTAGCAGGAATATTCGTACAACAACTCAATCATTGGTGGACCCTACAATGTAATTATTGTTGGATCGAGAAAACGACAAAAATATTTTATTGAAATAACTACGGAAGTTTTACCATGGTTCTTGTTGAACTACTCGGTAGTAAAATACGATGAATAATGTATGTGGTCGCATAAGAAATATTACCAGTATTGATTATTGATGCTTATGTGAGAAGTCACTCAATTTGATTCCATTATTGTCGATTAATAATATGAATTATTATAGCGATAATGACGTTTTGTTTTATTCGTATTATTAACGTAATAAAACAGAAACATCTTTTTATATAAAATAGAATACTTTATTAAAGTTATTCATAAATGTAATATATTATATTTTATTATGCATAGTGTTGCATAGTGTTTTGCGTAGTGTTTTTGCATAGTATTGCATAGTGTTTGCATAGTAAAATGTTTTATATAAATAGAATATATTATATTTTATTTAAAAGATTTTTCTTTAAATATGGACCGTCGATTAAAGTAAATCAATGCGGATAGCTCATGGATTAGTTCTTATGCATTCCATTTTCCTATAAATAAGCTCATTCCTTCATTATTTTCTTACTTAATTCATTGAAACTACAGAGAGAAATTATAGAGAGAAGTTAGAGAGAAAATTATAGAAAGAAGAAGAGTATTCTCGCTACTTCACTACTTCTATATTCGAGTTCTTTTACGGTAGTGGGTGTTATTCTTTCTTCTTGAAGAGAACTTCCATTATTCCATTCATTATCATTCATTGGAATAACTTCGTAAAAGTGGCATACCCTATACATAACCTTCGTATAATGCCAGACATACCTATACTTGGTGAAATCTTATGTTATTCCATTGCTTATTATTCATTTGGAATAACTTTTGTGATCTGTGATTTACCCTATACTTGGTGACATTCTTCTATTATTACATTGGAACATCACATCATGTGTTTTACAGGACCGGTTAAAATCTTTATTATTATTCATTGGAATATCACATGCATGTGTTTTACAGGACTGGTAAAATCTTTATCATTACGTTGGAATATCCTATCGTGTGTTTTACGGATCCGGTTCCATCTTTATTATTCTGTTGGAACATCCCGCTTGTGAATTTCACCGACTGGTTCAGATTATTATTATTATTACATTGGAATAACCATGCATCGCGAAGTAATCGCATGCGTGGTGATTTCTTTTGTTATTCCATTCTTTATTATACCCGGTTGGTTAAAACTTTGACTTCTATACTCCATGAAATTAGTAGAATATCCTTGATATTTGCGTTTCATCCAAAGATATCTTTTCATGGAAATATTCTTCCGATCATTCTTGAATTTTACTACTGAAACGAAGATCGTGTTGACAATTTGGACGTTAATAATTCATGGATTAAATAATTCTTGAACTTGTTTTATTGAATTATTACGTCATTGTCATCATCCTCATGTTATATTATGTTATCTTTGGCTTACGTGCATAGATGAACTTAGTATGATTATGACCGAGAGATCATTCTAAGATAATCACGACTTGATATAAATGATGTGACAAAAGTCCTCGATACCTGTAATGCGTTGATGGATAGTTTTGGTATGATTATGACGAGGGGTGATTCGGTATAGTCATGACCATTGATAATTTGATGAAAATCCTCGACCAGTAGTAACGGGGATAATTAGATGTGGTGGTTTATTTATTGTCGAGTCTCAAATGATAAAAATTGATGAAAACTTTTTAAAACCTAAAAGATAGTAGACTTTATTCTCTCTTGACTCTTTTAATGGATTGCTTATTCACTGCGTGATTAAACCTGGTTGTCTATTGTATTTTATCGGTTTAACATGTTGAAGGCTAATGATAATTTATTACGCATTATCTTAGTCATAATATTTCTTCTTGGGCTAGTTGAGCTCACCCTTTCTTTCACCGTTCTCTTCAGAAATGAGAACAATTTGGGGACGAGTCGGGAACAAAGTAATGGTCCGAGAGGATAGCATTAGTAGTCCTCATTATTCGCTGTGAAATAGTGTGATAATAGATGTAATGAGGACTCCTTTTGAGTTTGTATAATATCTAGTAGACAATATTTGTATTCAAACTTCACAGTTTATGTCGAGTATTGCATACCCACAGCTTATATTAAGTAAGTTGTATTTGAATTTATGTACCATGTAAGTGGCGACCCAAGATGGGTGACGTATACCTAATTTTAAGAAGCGCCACGGTTGGTATCAAAGCCATAAGTAAAGAGCCCCGAGCCTCTCATTTGGTGACTTCTGTTGATGGGGGATGCAAGCGCCGAGACTCTCTCGTGGGGGCCTTGGATTCACGGTGGCAAACCCGATAAAGTACCATTGTGAGGTGTTGTGGTTGAAGCACCATGAGAGTCATGATTAGTATCGAGCTTAGGGATATGATCCTGGCTAAGATGTGAGAATAGTACTAGGAGGGGAGAGACGGGGAATTCCTTCGCTAGTATGACCTACCTAAATTTATTTGGTATTTAATTGGTCGGTCAGAGTATAGGGATAACATGTGATACGTTAATTAACCCTTATTTTATGGCGATTTGAAAATGGCATCAAGAATGTTGAGAATATGATGGAGACATGAGAGACTGTTGATTCTCCACAGATCAATAATCGAGAACAATGTACAACAGGATGGCGATAATCCTCCGTAAATAACAACATCGATCAACGACTAACGACGATGTGACGTTTAAAAGGTTTTAGAATTCATGCAACATCAAAGAAAAGCGACTCTCGCATTCAAAACGTAGGTGGAAACACGGAAAACTCTCGGCCACCACCTTAAACAATTCAAGGAGTTGGGACCACGGAGTTTATGGAGAGCCAAAACCACTTCGGTGGTAATCATGGCAAAGATAATAAAAGTGGAAATTTCAAGAAGAAGGTCATTTAGCTCGATTTTGTCGATATAGTGAAGTCAAGTCCATTTGGGATAGTGGCACCAAAAAGGCGGATCTGACAAAACAAAGTCGATGGTTTCAGAAGGCGTTTTCGTGACTTCTCAAAAGTGGGTAACCCGAACGAAGTTAGCACGGGTTAGTTAATTATAAATTCTTGCGAAGTCTATACCTTATTAGATCTTCTGTTCTACCCATTCTTTTTATCTCTCTTGCTTGCGTTCAACGTTTAAATTTGACTCCGGAGAAATTAGACTTTGATTTATCTATTGAAACTTCGTTGGGAGAAACCTTTGTTACCTCTCTACATTTTATTAATCTTGTTTGGTTCAAATAAACATTTTCACGTTACCGTCGATCTTATCTTTTTGAAAATATTTGCCTTTGATGGGATTTTAGGAATCAATTGGTTAACTACTCATCATTCTTTTTGTAAGGTTGTTAGCTTTCATATTCTAACCAACCCTTATATTACTTAATTCAAAGTAACCAAACCCTAAAGTTAATCACTATTATATCAAAGCCATAAGTAAAGAGCCCCGATCCTTTCGTTGTTGACTTCCTTGTGTGGAATGCACCGAAGCGGACTTCTACGTAGGCGACGTCGTGGATTTGAAGATGGCAAGTTAATAGGTATCATTGTGAGGTCTTATCCGGGTTAAGGGATGAAGTCGCAGTTGGTATTAATGTGACGTACTATCCAAGTCTTGGACGAGAGTATGGTTTTGAATGATATTTCTATCATTAATAAATTTCTTGACGTATTCTTGAAGATTTCCTAGCCTACCCTAGGCGTGAAATCGAATTTTGTATTGATTTTCAAAGATAAAAACCCATTTCTTAAACCCTCAAATATTTCTTCAACTAAAAGGATGCATTTACGTGGTTTATGATAAAAGTCATAATAAAAGCATTGAATAATGAAAATCATGGGTATATGAAGTATTAGTAAGTTTTATGATGAGTTATGTTGGTTGGTATGTGAAAAACATGAAAGTTTCTTAGAAATCACAATGAGTTGAAAATCAGATTTTGGTGAAAAACGTAACATGAAATTCAATTGACCATATCTCCTATTATATTTTGAATTTTGAGTATGGTCAAGTTCTAGAGTTAGATCTATGAGTTACCTAACTAATCCAAGTGGAATTACTGGAAAAGGTGTTGTAGATTTTTGTGTGGACTGATTTTAGCAAATGAGGCCAAAGCTGTAAATTCAAAAAACTACTGCCCAGAAACTTTAAGGGACTGTTTTGGCCACTTAAATTATGAGAAAAATTCTGGCCTTTTGGGACATGAAAGTATATGGTATAAAGTACCTCCTGTCCAAAAATGAGCTCATTCTCGACTTAAAATGAGCAAGTTATGACTATTTTAATATTTAGGTTTTTCAGAATTGAAAAATGCTATAACCGGAGTTCTATAACTCCATGACCATGAAATTTAAACTGGAAGCTCACGTTAACATGTGTAAGGTCCTGCCAAGATTTGGGAATTTTGGAGTTAAACTTGAGGTAGCTAATTTCTTAAGAAATTAAGTGGAAATTGATTTTAAAAAATAGTAAATGAATTTTAAAAATTCGAGAAAAAATATATTTTCATTATGGGACTATATTATGCTAAATCCCAGAAAAGAAATATTTTGGGACTAATTTGGTATTTTTCATGAAAATAGTTTAATTCTGAACATATGAGTTAAATATGTTATGTGAAGTAACAAAAGTTGAAAATAGGATTTTATGGCACAGAGAATCCTATATAAAGTATATGCATATTTTTTGAGGATTTGATAATTGGTAATGATATCTTATGAGTATGACATTTTGAATGATTAAATGCATTATATGGTAAAGCGTAAATAATTGATATAAATTGTTTATAAATTTAGAAGTGATTAAAATATTGTTATAATATTAATGTTATTAGATTATGAGATTATTAAATGATTGATAACATGGGGATATTCTTGAATCTGGATAAATTATATTATAAATGTTTAATATTTATCCTTTATCTCATTTGATTGATTATTTATATCATTATCCTCGTGTTTATATTATGTTGAAAGTCATACGTATTTGTAGTGCATAGATGGACTTGGTATGATTATGACCACGGATTATTCTAAGATAATCATAATCAGTAAATGAATACACAATTATCTTTGGTAGTAGTGCATGGATAATTTGTGGTCGTGATATTAATGAATACACAATTATCTTTGGTAGTGAGTGCATGGATAATTTGTGGTCGTGATCTTAATGAATATCCTTGGCCGTAGTGCGGGGATGATTCGATGATGTGGATTAATTATTGAAATGAGTCTCAAAGAATGAAATATTAATTCATGGATGTGTTTAAAGTCATCTTGTGCTTTACGTGCATAGATGGACTTGGTATGATTATGACGAGGATTGTTTCGGCATAATCATGTCAGTAATCAAAACACAATTATCTTTGGCCGTAGTGCATGGATAATTTGTGGTCGTGATACTAATGAATATCCTTGGCACCGTAGTGCGGGGATGATTCGATGATGTGGATTAATTATTGAAATGAGTCTCAAAGAATGAAATATTAATTCATGGATGCGTTCAAAGTCATCCGTGGCTTACGTGCATAGATGGACTTGGTATGATTATGACGAGGGATTGTTGGTATAATCATAACCGCAAGTAAAACACAATTATCTTTGGTAGTAGTGCATGGATAATTTGTGGTGCGTGATACTAATGAATATCAACGGCACCAGTGCGAGGGGATGATTCGATGATGTGGATTAATTATTGAAGCCGAGTCTCATTGATGAAATATTAATTCATGGATCGTTCAAAGTCATCTCGTGGCTTACGTGCATAGATGGACTTGGTATGATTATGACCGAGGATTGTTCGGTATAATCATGCCGTGATTGAAAAACACGAATATCCTTGCCGATTGGTGCATGGATAATTCGTGGTCGTGATACTATTAAGTAGCTGCGTCTTAGCATTATTGGTTTTACTGGTTGTATATCTTTAGCACCAGTAGTGCAAAGATGAATTGTTAATGAATAGCTTTGGCGATTTCAAAGATGAATTTAATATTTTTAAACGATAAAGGTATTCTAGGTATCCTCACTTCTTTATCATACCAGTATCGTACCCTAATTTAGGATGAAATTCCATAAGGAGGGGAGATTGTGAGACCCAGATTTTATCAATAAAGATTTAAATTTTGTCAAAATAATTTTTAATATTATGGTATGAATTTGAGATAATATTATAGTTGTGGGTAGTATTTAAAAATTTTGCAAAGTATGCAAGTGGTTATATTATATTCGATTGGTCTGGGAATATTAGGTTTAGCGGAGGAATATTCGCACAACTACTCAATCATTGGTGGACCCACAAATGTAATTATTGTTGGATTGAGAAAAGCGACAAAAATATTTTATTGAAATAACGGTAGGAAGTTTTACCATAGTTCTTGTTGAACTACTCTTGTAGTAAAAGTACGAAAGAATCGATGTGGTTGCATAAGTAGCACCGGTATTGATTATTGATGCTTATGTGAGAAGTCACTCAATTTGATTCCATTATTGTCGATTAATAATATGAATTATTATAGCGATAATGACGTTTTGTTTTATTCGTATTATTAACGTAATAAAAGCGAAACATCTTTTTATATAAAATAGAATACTTTTATTAAAGTTATTCTATAAATAGAATATATTATATTTTATTATGCATAGTGTTGCATAGTGTTTTTGCATAGTGTTTTGTGATAGTATTGCATAGTGTTTGCATAGTAAAATGTTTTATATAAATAGAATATATTATATTTTATTTAAAGATTTTCTTTAAATATGAATCGTCCGATTAAAGTAAATCAATGACTGAATTTCATGGATTAGATTCTTATGCATTCCATTTTCCTATAAATAGAAGCTCATTCCTTCATTATTTTCTTACAATTCATTGAAACTCTCAGAGAGAGAAATTATAGAGAGAAGTTATAGAGAGAAAATTATAGAAAGAAGAAAGATTCCGCTACTTCACTACTTCTATATTCAGTTCTTTTTACAGAAAGGTGTTATTCTTTCTTCTTGAAGAGAACTTACATTATTCCATTCATTATCATTCTGCATTGGAATAACCTGTAAAAGTGGCATACCCTATACATAACTTTGTGACATGTGGCGTACCTATACTTGGTGAAATCTCTTATGTTATTCCATTGCTTATTATTACATTGGAATAACTCTGTATCATGATTTACCTATACTTGGTGACATTCTTCTATTATTCATTTGGAACATCCTGCATGCGTGTGTTTTACACGGATTCGTTCAAATCTTTATTATTATTACATTGGAATATCCATGCTCAGTGTTTTACAGGACTGGTTCCGCTCTTTATCATTTCGTTGGAATATCCTATCATGTGTTTTACAGGATGCGGTTCCATCTTTATTATTCATTTGGAACATCCATCGATTGTGAATTTCACGACTCGTTCCGTTATTATTATTATTCGCATTGGAATAACTCCGTCTATGCGAAGCACCGCATGCATGGTGATTTCTTTTGTTATTCCATTCTTTATTATACCCAATTGGTTAAAACTTTGACTTCTATACTCCATGAAATTAGTAGAATATCCTTGATATTTGCGTTTTCATCCAAATATCTTTTCATGGAAATATTCTTACGATCATTCTTGAATTTTACTCTACTAAACAAGATATCGTGTTGACAATTTGGACGTTAATAATTCATGGATTAAATAATTCTTGAACTTGTTTTATTGAATTATTACGTCATTATCATCATCCTCATGTTATATTATGTTATCTTTTCGCTTACGTGCATAGATGAACTTAGTATGATTATGATGAGAGATCATTCGGTATAATCATGACTTGATATAAATGATGTGACAAAAGTCCTCGATTATTCGTGTAATGCACGGTGATGGATAGTTTTGGTATGATTATGACCGGGGTGATTCGGTATAGTCGTGACCATTGATAATTTGATGAAAATCCTTGACGTGGGTACAGGGATAATTAGATGTGGTGGTTTATTTATTGTCGAGTCTCGTGATAAAAATTGATGAAAACTTTTAAAACCTAAAAGATAGTAGACTTTATTCTCTACTTGACTCTTTTAATGGATTCTTATTCCACTTGCATTAAACCTGGTTGTCTATTGTATTTTATCGGTTTAACACTTCATTTGAAGGCTAATGATAATTTATTCTCGCATTATCTTAGTCATAATATTTCTTCTTGGGCTAGTTGAGCTCACCCTTTCTTTCCTTTGTTCTCTTCGTGAAATGAGAACATAAATTTGAGAAATCGGGAACAAAGTAATGGTCCGGAGGATAGCATTAGTAGTCCTCACTATTCTGCTGAAATAGTGTGATAATAGATGTAATGAGGACTCCTTTTGAGTTTGTATAATATCTAGTAGACAATATTTGTATTCAAACTCACGATTTATGTCGTATTGTATTACCTACGCTTATATTAGTAAGTTGTATTTGAATTTATGTACCATGTAAGTGGCGACCAAGAGATGGGTGGCGTATACCTAATTTTGGGGGCGTCACAAAAGGAGTTTAATTAATTATCCCTAATAAGATTAGGGAGCTTAATTAATTAAAAGAATTAATTAATTAAAACCCAATTCCTTAATTGTTAAGGTGGGTTGCCCATATCTAAGGTGGGTTGCCCATATCTATAAATAAGAGGAGTCTTATTATGGGTGGTATGGGTTGTTGACTTTAACAAAGTACGTAATAATTCCAATTTGTTGGAGAGTACACTTTTCTATAGAGATAGAAAACTAGGGTTAGCCATAACACCCATCTTCTTGAATTTTATTCTTCCTGGTGGATCACCCCAGAGGCCAAACACATGGGTGGCTAACGTTGATCAAAGGAAGGAACCAAACCCGGTGGATTCAAGATTGAACGCGAAAGGATTTGGAGGTGAACTTGTACGAGGAAGCTCGATCTTCGCGGTATGATTTATTCTTTATCTTTTCGTTTAATTAATAATTATGCATAAAGGGTGATCCGGGTATATGGTTTGTAAAATTTTAAACTCGATTTTACCACGCTCGCACTTTTACTTAATTTGATTCACGTTATGAATATTACAAACCCTAATCGCTAATT
Organism: Panax quinquefolius; assembly: GCA_020205615.1. Lineage (NCBI taxonomy): Eukaryota > Viridiplantae > Streptophyta > Magnoliopsida > Apiales > Araliaceae > Panax > Panax quinquefolius. The sequence goes on along the minus strand of CM035169.1, from coordinate 24,996,267 downwards.
CCCCAACTTCATGCACCAAAGCGCTCCTACCGCCAACGAACTAGTCGCTAAGTATAAATATAGGGGCTCTCAGAGAGCGGCATCACCAACAAAGGCGCCCAAAGATAAGTAGGATTTGATGCTCTACGAAGGTGTCCCTCACACCAAGTCCATTGGAACGTCTTTGCATTCTTGACCCTTTCAACGTATCAAAGAACAAAGAACATCTTTCGCCGACTTGGACATGAACCTCCTTAAAGTTTAATCCTTCCAAACGACGTTGAACATCTTTAAATGACCGAGGAGTCTTCATGTTCGGGGATCGCTTGAATCTTCTCTGGATTAGCTTCAATTCTCTCGATCGACAAGATAACCCGTAAATTTGCCGCCCCTTGCATCAAGGTGCACTTTAGTGGGGGTTCAATCTCAAGTTGTGATGACGAATTGTCTGAAAGCATTCTTCTAAATCATCCAGATGTTTATGCACCAACATACTTTTGACAATCATGTCGTCCACGTACACCTCCACATTCCTGCCCAGCTGATATCTGAAGACATGATTCATCATCCTCTGGTATGTGGCTCCGGCATTGATGAGGCCGAAAGTCATTTTCTTATAGGCATATACCGAACGATGCGTAATGAACGCCGTCTTCGGTATATCCTCTTTACACATGGAAATTTGATGATATCCAGAGAATGCGTCCATGAAACTTAACAAAGCATACCCCGAAGTGGCATCGATGAGTTGGTCGATGTGGGGCAGCGGGTAGAAATCCTTTGGATAAGCTTTATTTAGATCGGTATAGTCGATGCAGACTCGCCATTTACCATTCTGCTTCTGGACCAGCACCACATTTGTCATCCACTGCGGGTAGTCGATTTCAAAGATGAAGTCAGCTGCTAACAGTTTTGCAATCTCTTCATCGATGATTCGTTGACGTTCAGGTGCAAAGATCCTCCTCTTCTGTCGGACTGGTTTCTTTGTCGGGTCCACCTCTAACCGATGCTCAGCGATATCCCTGCTTACTCCTGGCATATCTTGAGGTTCCTATGCGAAGATGTCAACATAGCATTGCAGGAGCTCCATGAGGTTCGTTCGGAGAGGTTCCGGCAGACCCGAACCTATTTTCACTGTCTTATTCACATTGCCCGGGATGAGCTCTATCTCCTCTGTTTCTTCAGCTGGCGTGACCAATGGTTCGGAACTACTTTCTGTGAAGGGTTCGATCTCTATCGCCATGGTCCGCTTCTCTCGATACCCCTCCTCAAGTGATCATAACGTTCTATAACACCTTCGGCGGATCCAAATCCCTTTCACCTCACCAACCCCATGAGCCGTAGGAAATTTGATTTTGAAATGAGGGATTGAGGTCACGACTTGCAAAACAATTAAAGTAGGCCTTCCCAAAATAGCATTATAGCGAGAATCTATACGCACAACATAAAATTTTCAAATAATTTCTACTGTGTTGGGGCCGCTCCAAGATGACCTTGAGTTCAATGGTTTCAACCACCTTGGCCAGGGTCGTTACATTAAAACCATACAAAGGAGCCTCCCGCCTCTATCTCCATCTTCCGCCTGCTCAGTGCATCCTCCGATAAGCGTGGGCATCTGAGAATATCTCTGAAGACCCATTATCTACCATCATTTGCTTCTATATCCACCGAACCCACTTGCATGATCAAGACCAATGATCCTCGTGCGGTTCGATGACTTAGAAGGGTAATCTTCATCAAGAAAGGAGATTACCAGATTGAATAAGGTCTCGTCGATCTTGGGAGGTACCCGCCAATCCACATGACCGAATCCAAATAACTTCGGCGCTTCCTCCCAGCGAGTTTGCCAGAAATACCCCCAGTGATGGCATCTATCACATGCCTGCAGTATTCGGAGCCGGCAACGCTTCTTTGAATCTGGTTGAAGCAAGGAGCAGTGTCCTCCGTCTATTGTTGATTAGTTCTGGCAGCCACATACTTAATTAAAGCCCCACCTTGTACATTTCTTTCAATAAAGTCCTTCAAACTAGCACGGTCGTTTGTATCGTGACCTGAAGCTTGATGGTAATCACAATACTTACGAGAATTCCCTTATCCGGGCTTAATGTTATCTCGAAGTGGCTCGAAGATAGGTTGATTCTTAACTCGATCCAAGATAATAATACATACGTGTTGAGTGTTGGTACGCCCTATTCACTCTCTCGAAATTTTGGAGCGGTGAACGTCTTCCACTTTGTCTCCAATTGTTATATTTCTTGACCCGCCTTCAGTAGCGGTCTTTATTCCCTTCATTCTTCTTTCGGTCTCTATCGATTCGTCGCCCGTCATCTCCTTGCTTCCGGTTCGAAGAAGGACGCTTGAGGTCATCCATGGCTTCCTCTCCCACGATATAGCCTTCACTGTCGAAGGCTTCAATGAGACTCTCTGGTGATGAAACATTAACTTCTTTACCAACTTCTCCGATTTGACCAGATCTAACCCATTTTGAAACAGTCCAACAACTTGTAGATCGTTCAGGTTTGCCATGGCCGATCGTGCTTCACTGGAACCGCTTCACATATCGCCCAAAGACTCATTCGAATATTGTCGAACTCGAGCCAACGAACCAGTTGGTTTCCCCTTCTTTGTTGCTCCCGGCGAGCATAAAATTTATCGCATATGTCGCCTTACGATGAAATTGAATCCGAGGGCAAAGTCCCCATCCACTGTCGGGCATCCTTTCTGAGTGTTGTGACAAAAGTATGGCACTTATCAGCATCGCTAAAGTCATAATAATCCATGAGTCGGTCGAACGCCTGACTGTGGTCGTAGGGGTCCCCCGATCCATCATAACTTTCGTTATGGGGCAACTTCTTGGTGGGGTCAGATTTTTCTTTAAGAATCTCCGCGGAAAAAGGGGATGCCTTCTTTCCCGAAGTATCCTTTATTTTTTGTACTTCGGCAAGCTGCTTCTGAAGTTCTTTTAACTCTTTAACCAGATACTCCACACCTTCTGGTTGAGATGATGCTTCTTTTTCCGGTGACTCCTTCCTCCTCTGAGTGGACCGATTTCTTACAATAGAGCCTCCAACTTTAGAAGGACTTTTTCGATGGTGAGTGTCCACAGGGTGGTGTACCCTCAGTAGACTCTCGGGAGTACGATCTCCAGATATACTTTGTCTCTGAACTCGGGCGCTATGGCGAGAATGTGCAACAACAAGTGCTTTTTTTGTGGTCTCAGGAGTGCGATCTCTGGATCGACCTCCTCGTTCTTTTCGACCCTGCTCCTTAGAATCGACAGGGTGATGTGCCCTCTTCGATCTTCGAGGAGTAGGGCTTCAGGATCTTCTTCTTTCTCGAGTTCGGCCCCGAGATTCTCGTCCTGAATGAATAGGTTTTTTCCCACTCCGATTGTCCTTGCTCTTGGACCGATCATAACTGAACTCTTCGTCCCTCAACTCGCCATCCGAGCCATCTGCTCCGCTATATCCTGTCAGCTGCTTCACAAGTACTTCCATAGCTCTATCCGCTTCATCTGCCATCTTAGCCAGTCGTGAGGCCTTTTCGTCTTGGTCATCATCTGATTATCGAGTTTAAGCGAGGTGCCTTCTATTCGCTTTTTCGACCATGGCGGACTCTTTCTCCGTCGGGAAGACTAGCTTTACGCTTAACTTTGCCCCCGCCTTTCTACCGGAAAATCTTCATGTGATCGTTTGGACGACCGTGCGGGCATGAACACTTATGCGCGGTCCCAAACGATCCTCGCGGACACTTTCGTGGTGCCCGATTCATTTTGGTTGCCCTACCGCTTCCCCCCGGTGTGTAGGTGTTCTACTCTTCACCATGAATATTGACGTAGAACAAACACAGTCTGTGATTGAAAAATACTCAGGACACTAGAACTCACCCTCCTTCTAGCGCCAATGTTAACGCCAAGATCTTTCTCCACGTCCCAATCACCAAGGCGCGTCCGATATCCTGCATAGTTCAACAAGTCAACACCAAAAGCTTGACGGCTTTACCGTTGGGGATAGCTCCGGCGTGAGAATCAGTATCGGCGATCACAAGGTTAACAATGGAGGGAAAATAATATCTAATGTCTGAGAGAGAATAATAATATGATTGTGTGTGTAATGTTTTGTTATTTACCCTCTTTTGTGATCCTAGCCCCATACGTACTCCAATCCCGGTTTACCGTGCCACCCATCATCTCCTGACACCTTTTCCCCACTCCCGGTCATTTCAGCCGAAAGTATGTAGCCTACTCCCTCACCTGCTACCACTCTTTAATTTGTCACTGCCGGTCATCTGAGTCCCATCCTCATTAATGCCATGCAGAAATGTGGCAGACATAGTAGTCAACTATTATTTGGCATAATGATTACCGGTCAAAGTTGAGTTAAGTGGCAATTTGTATAATGGGCCAATTCAATTGACTCAAGCTCAAATAACTTAAATGACCCAAACGACCGGATCCAACCGAAAGGACCCAAATAAAATAATCAAGTAATTGGGCCCAAATCATTTCGGACCAATCGAATGAAAATTAACATAATCCAGGAGAGGCCCATTGAGTTTGGCCCAATAAAAAAAAGGATTATGGCCCAACACTCATCATATTATTTTTTATTTATTTATCTAATATTATTTGATATATATGATTGATTCTTCATGAGGTGAGGAGGTGAGGTACGTAGGGAGATTCTTTGGATGCTTAATTTTATAGGAGTATCTACGTGGAAGTCAACCGTACCTTCTTCGTCTCAAAGTTAGGCTATATTTATGTGTGTGTACTTGTAGGTGAAGCATGCATGAAATATTATCCTATGCAATAACAGCCAACAAAAAATATACTCTAGGATCATTATTATTAGTTTTTTCAAGTTCATTTAAAATATTTTAATTCCATATTTATTATTGAATATATATAAAATAATTTTAATTATAATTTTAATACAAAATTAAATTACTCTTATTTTATTAAGTAACCTTAGTCAATCAATTGAAATTTGAATAAGAAATTAATTATATATTGAGCTCGTCAAAGCTACCGTGATTTCAGAATATCCATATTTTTTATGTAACTTCATCCGATATTTAAGGATCATATCATTTCAAAAATCCAACATGTAAACAAATAATTCCCACGCACCATGCATCGCCTTTAATTTTTTTTATATTAATTAATCATTCTAATTGCTAACTAGTTTTCTCTATTTTCTTCCTTTTTTTTGTTAATCTTTTGAAAAAAATATTTGATCAACCTGGCAAATAAAGGTAGCAACCAATAGGGCAGAGCAAAAAATGATTATAATCCAATATTCACCCCTAAGAATAACGATTAGTGAAATAATCCGGGTCAAATCTCGAGTCCGAAATAAATTTCGGATCAAACACTATGCATAAGAAAATATATTATATTCTATTTATAGAATAACTTTATAAAATTTTTTACTATGCATGCACTATGCAAACACTATGCATAATAATATATAATATATTCTATTTATAGAATAACTTTATAAAAATATTTTTTTTTATAAAAAATTTACATTTTATTACATTAATAATACCAATAAAACAAAAATAGTGACTTATCACGTAAAATATAATCAATATGTGCTACTATGCAACCACGTGTATTATCGCAACTTTTACTAAAAGTAGTTCAGCGGTTTAACATAAAACTTCCCGCCATTATTCTTATAAAAATATTTTTGTCGTTTTCTTCATAAAATAATAATTTCGTTATTAGGGGTCCACCAATGATTGTCTGGTGCATTTCGTAGATTATTCCCCAACAAAAAGAATATTTTATATCAACTTGCTTACTTTTGCAAAAATTTTTACATATTACCCTTAACTTTAAACTTTTATCAATTTAACTATTTACCAAAATAGAAAAATTGAATACTTTTATTTCATAAAACTCGGGGTCTCACAGTCACCCCTCCTTATGAAATTTTTCCCTCGAAATTTACGTACGTACCTGATATTCGAAGAGATGAGAATACCTTGCTTTCTTTTTGGATTGTACCTTCCCGGTTATATCATTTGTATCATGATTTTTCCATTGCTCATCTCATGTATTTCTGATATCATTCTAGAATATATCTTCAAAACAAAGGTTAATTGACATATCACAATTTGTCAACTTATCAAGTAAACAATTTCAACTTAGGTAAGTCACACTTAATTAGCGAAGTATATAACTCTCTCTCCTCTAGTTCTAGACTCTCTTATCACCGCAAATGACCATATTCTAAGCTCGATATTGTTGTGACGCCCCCAAAATTAGGTATACATCACCCATTCGGTAAACGATACATGGTACAAAATTTAAATACAACTTTATTTATAATAATTGTTGAAGCGTCAGATATAGAATACGACCACAGTTAACTGTGAGTTTTAATACAAATGTATGTAACTCTTATGGTGCCTCGACCACAACCTTACAATGGTACTTTACATAAAAGTATAGTCAAAAACTATTTTAGAAATTAAAATATTTGGGAAGTGCTCAAGGAAACCTTCGTACATAGGAGGCCATGCGTCTAGGTTATAATAGATATCATATGACCACAAAATTATCCTTGGTTAACCCAATAGACCCCAAAGAAAAACGAGACGATTACTATCATCTTCTTTCCAATGGTGAGTCTTCTCTTGACATATAACTATCTCCACTATTTCTAAGTGATTATTATATTTTAAATCAACTCCAAGATCATATAGGTAGTGCCCGTAGATATACTCAGCAAGTGGATGCGCACAACCCTGTCTTATGATAACATGAGGTTGTATGTCATTAGACATCTTGTATGATAGTGGCAAAACACCCTTTCAAAGTTGGGTTCACCTCACCCTATTTGATTCACCAAATATAACTACTAAATGTTGTATAGAATACAACACACTTTTCTATCTTTGTTTAGGAGAACTTTCACAACTAGAGACCATCGTATTCTATTCCCCTGTTATCCCCGCCTTTCCCAAGAACACTCTTATTACACGAAAGGAATTGTGAAGCGAAAGGGTGAGAACAACTAATTTCAAGAAAGAATATCATGACTAAAGATAATTAAATTATCAATAGCTTTCATCAATAATAAATCGGAGATTTAGAACATATGGTAGATGATAAAACTTTTCAACCATAGTTAATAATGAACGAAGCGATCCATTAGAAGAGTCAAATGGACCATCAGTCTATTATCTTCTTCATGTTAAAAGTCCACCAATAATGTTTTATCCTTGTAACATCAATCAACAATTCCCATCCACAATCATATGAATAAGTCATAATCATAATTGTGATTACGAATTCCTTTTCGCACCTGTGACGAAGATAATTTCATCACATATCTTCACGAAACATCAAAATCATGGTTATACCAAATCACAATTCATTCTCGTAATCATTAAATCATCTTTGCACTACTACTAAAGATATTCATTATTATCACATCCATGAATAAATATTTCATTGATGAGACTCAAATTTCGATAAATAATCCACATCATCGAATCATCTCTTCACTACTGTGCCGAGGATATTCTTTTAGTATCACGACTACGCGAATTATCCATACACTACGAGCCAAAGATAATCGTGTTTTCATCAACGGGCCCTGATCATGCCATAAAACAATTCATCTTTGCACCCTTTGGAGAAGAGAATCCATAGCTATAATCATACCAAAAAGCGCCCATCAACGCACTACGGCCAATGAGGACTTTTTCATTAGTATTACAACCATAAGTTATCCATGCACTACGGACCAAAGATAATTGTGTTTTTATCAACGGTCACGATCATGCTATAAAATAATTCATCTTTGCACACTTGGCGAAGAGAATCCATAGCCATAATCATACCAAAAAGCGTCCATCAATGCACTACGCAGCCAATGAGGACTTTTTCCACATCATTTGTAACATTACGGTCATGATTATATCGAATAATCCCTGGTCATAATCATACCAAGTCCATCTATGCACTACGGCCAAGGATGACTTTCAACACAATATAAGCATGAGGATGATGACAATGATATAAGAATCAATCAAATGAGATAAAGGATAAATATTAAACATTTATAATACAATTTATCCAACGTTCAATAATAACCAAATGTTATCAATCACTTAATAATCTCATAATCTAATATCATTAATATTATAACAATATTTTAATCATTTCTTAAACTTATAAATAATTTATTTCATTTGTTTACACATTATCAAATAATGCATTTAATCATTCAAAAATGTCATACTCATAAAATTTCATCATCAATGATTCAAATTCCTCATCAAAATCTGCATATACCCTATATAGGATTCTCGAAGCCATAAAATACTATTTTTCAATTTTATTACTTCACATAACATATTTAACTCATTTACTCATAACTAGTTTATTTTCATGAAAATACCAAATTATTCCCCAAAAATATTTTTCTTTTCGGGATTTAGCGAATATAGTCCCATCTTGAACATATATTTTCTTTAATTTTTAAAATTTATTTACTATTTTTATATGGCTAAAAGCGCGAATATTTAGACATTTATCATAAATTGTACTTTTGTCCAAAAATTTTGAAATTTACAGGTATACTCTCTTATATATACGTGTACTCCCAATAAAAATTTTACTAATTTTGGAGTTAACCATGAGGAGTTATAAGGGTTTACTTTTAAAATAGTCTTTTCCCATAAAATCCATAACTCTTAATCTATACATCCACAAATCGTCATTTTTGGACACAATCTAGAAAACTTATCAAATTATCATTTTAATTTTTTCCAAAATTTTTGAGGGTCAAAAAAATTACGAATCGCCTTGGCGTAGAAACCCCTTTTAATGAAAATACTATTCGTATGAATACGAAGGATCATTCACCATGCATGTGGTAATCCACATGGACAGGTTATTCCAGTAGAATAATAAAGAATGGAATAATAGAAGGATTCACCATAAATGCGATAGATCGCACCAAAAAGTTATTTCAACGTAATAATAAATAATGGAACTCAGTCCCGGTAAACGCACGCAGACGAGGATATTAAAGCGAGAATAATAAAGAACGAAATAATAAATAATGGAACGAAGTCAAGGCATAATACGCACCAAGCAGGATATTCCAATGAGAATAATAAAGAGCGGAATACGAGAATAATTTCACCAAGTATAGGGTATCCCGCGATTTGGTTATTCCAATGAGAAAATAAAGAATGTAATAATGAAGTTCTCTTCACGAATAAGAAAGAAAGAATACCCCTTACGAGTACAACAAATAATATTCCTTACCGTAAAAGAAACTGAATATAAGAGTAGAAAAGGAGCAAAATACTTTTCTATAGCTTCTCTATAATTTCTCTCTCTAGAGTTTCAGTGAATTCGTAAGAAAATAATGAAGGAATGAGCTTCTATTTATAGAAAAATGGAATGCATAGTAACTAACTCATGAACGGTCCAGATTGATTTACTTTAATCTGACGGATCCATATTTAAAGCAAATTTTTTTAAATAAAATATAATATATTATATTTATAATCTAATAAAACGAATAACTTTATAAATTTTTTTACTATACAAACACTATGCAGCACTACGCATAATAAAATATAATATATTCTATTTATAGAATAACTTTATAAAAGATTTTACTATCTAAACACTATGAGACACTATAAAAACACTATGCATAATAAAATATAATATATTTTATTTATAGAATAACTTTATAAAAGTATACATTTTTATATAAAAAGTTTTTCTATTTTATTACATTAATAATACCAATAAAACAAAAATAAGTGACTTATCACGTAAACATCAATAATCAATACCTTGCGGTACTCATGCTAATGTATTACTTACTTTTACTACTGAAAGTAGTTCAGCGCGGTTTTAAACGGTAAAACTTCCGCCGTTATTCTCATAAAAATATTTTTGTCGTTTTCTTCATCCGACAATAATTAATTCTTGAGGGTCCACCAATGATTGTCAAGTCGCATGCGGACATTCCCAAACAAAAAGAATATTTTATATCAACTTGCTTACTTTGTAAAATTTTTTTTACATATTACCCTTAACTTTAAACTTTTATCAACTTAACTATTTACCAAAATAGAAAAATTGAATACTTTTATTTCATAAAATTAGGGGTCTCACAACCACCCTCCTTATGAAATTTTGCCTCGAAATTTTACGTACGCATACGATATTCAAGAGATGAGAATATCTTGCTTTCTTTTGGATTGTACCTTCTAGGTTATATCCTTTGTATCATAATTTTTCCATTACTCATCTCCTGTATTTTCGGATATCATTCAGAATATATCTTCAAAATAAAGGTTAATTGACATATCACAATTTGTCAACTTATCAAGTAAACAATTTCACTTAGGTAAGTCACACCTTAGCGAAGTATATAACTTTCGTCTCTCCCTCCTAGTTCTAGACTCTTATCACCGCCAATGACCATATTCCTAAGCTCGATACAATGTGACTCCCCAAAATTAGGTATACATCACCCATTCTAAGTCGCCGGATACATGGTACAAAATTCAAATACAACTTCATTTATATTAACTATTGAATGTCGTATAGAATCGACCACGAGTTAATCGTGAGTTTTAATACAAATGTATGTAACTCTTATGGTGCCTCGACCACAACCTTACAATGGTACTTTTTACATAAAAGTATAGTCAAAAACTATTTTAGAAATTAAAATATTTGGGAAGTGCTCAAGAAACCTTCGTATAGGAGGCCGTGCGTCAGGTTATAATAGATATCATATGACCACGAATTATCCTTGGTTGATTGATAGACCTAAAAGAAAAGCGAGAAGATTACTATCATCTTCTTTCCAATGGTGAGTCTTCTCTTGACATATAAGGTGGCGCCCCAAAATTAGGTATACATCACCCATCTTTGGGTCGTCGGATCATGGTACAAAATTCAAATACAACTTACTAATACAACTGTGCCATTGTACAATACGACAAAACATAGCTGTGAGTTTGAATACAATTATTGTCTACTAGAGATTATATAAACTCAAAAGGAGTCCTCATTACAATTATTAACACACTATTTCATAGAATAGTGAGGACTACTAATGCTATCCTCGGACCATCACTCCATTCCCCGACTAGTCCCCCGCCATGTTCTCATTTCACGAAGAGAACGGTGAAAGAAAAAAGGGTGAGCTCAACTAGCCCGAGAAGAAATATTATGACTAAGATAATGCGAGAATAAATTATCGTTAGCCTTCCTTGATGTTAACCGATAAAATATAACAACATCAAGTTTAACTGCATAATGAATAAGCAATCCATTAAAAGAGTCAAATAGAGAATAAAATCTACTATCTTTTATGATTTAAAAGGTTTTTCATGACTTTTATCGCTGGGACTCAAATTTTAATAAATAATCCACATCATCGAATCACCCATTGACTACTACCAAGGATATTCTTTAGTATCACGACCACAAATTATCCATGCACTCTGACCCAAGGACATTCGTGTATTCATTAATGGTCATGATTATGCAACAATCGTCCATCAATGCACTACAGGCCAATGATAACTTTTACCACATCATTTGTAACATTACGGTCATGATTACACGAATAATCCACGGTCATAATCATACCAAGTCCATCTATGCACTACTGAAGCCACATATGACTTTCAACATAATATAAATATGAGGATGATGACAATGATATAAGAATTCAATAAAACAAGTTCAAGAATTAATTTATCCAGAACTAATAATGTCCAAATTGTCAACATGATCTTCGCTTTGTAGAGTAAAATTCAAGAATGATCGGAAGAATATTTTCATGAAAGATATCTTTGGATGAAAGCGCAAATATCAAAGATATTCTACTAATTTCATGGAGTATATAAGTCAAAACTTTAACCAGTTGAGTATAATAAAGAATGGAATAACAAAAGAAATCATCATGCATGCGGTACTTTGCATACAAAAGTTATTCCAACATAATAATAAAAAGCGGAAACGTGTCGTGCAAAATTTGCACGCAAGATAGGATGTTCCAACAGAATAATAAAGAAGGCGGAACCAGTCCGTGTAAAACACATGCATCGGATGTTCCAATAGAATAATAATAATAAAGCGGAACAAAGTCGGTATAAAACACACATGCAGGATATTCCAATGAGAAAATAATAAAAACAGCGAGAACCAGTCGGTGTAAAACACACAGACGAGATGATGTTCCAACAGAATAATAATAATAAAGATGGAACCGTCAGGTTATAAAACACACAGACAAGATGTTCCAACAGAATAATAGAAGAATGTCACTAAGTATAGGGTAAACCGCGTATACAGGTTATTCCAACAAAATAATAAGCAATGGAATAACAATAGTTCTCTTCATGAATAAGAAAGAATAACACCCCTTACATTAGTAGTAGATTGAATACTGCAGTAGTGTAGTAACAGAATACTCTTCTTATTTCTATCTAATTCTCTCTATACATTCTCTCTCCATAGCTTGAATGAATTCGTGAAAAATAATGAAGCACTAGGCCTCTATTTATAGAAGATTTCTAGCTTAGCACTTGAAATGTGAAAAGCGCAAGTGGCTTGACGATTTGGTGATGTGAAAAGAAAAGTGGTTTGGCCTTTTGTAATTTGAAACGACAATTGGTTCGGCGCCTATAATATGAAACGGCGGTGGTTTGACGTCCGTAAAGGTAAGTTACTTATTGATGAAGGTAATTAATTGATAAAGGTAATTACTTATCGACGAAAAGTAATTTGTAAGACCCCAACTTATTATTAATGAAATTTAATTTTTCTATTTATTATTTTGAAATAGTAAGGGTTGATTTGATTAATGTGGATAGTTATCGTAAAATACATAAATATTTCAAAATAAGCAGTGGTTATAAAATATTCATTGTTGTTGGGGAATATTCGTTTGGTCGTGGAATATTAAATCTTGTCGGGGAATATTTGTGCGACAGTAGACCATAATGTGGGCCCCATAAGCTGAAAGCGATTGGATGAAGAAAGCGACAAATATAAGTTATTTAAAAATAACAGGCGTAGTTATTTGAATTAATCTTTGTTAAAATACTCGATGGTTAAAAACATAAGAAGACACTGCAGTATTGCTGCCAATTATTGATTCTTACGTAAGAAGGCACTACTCAATAATGGTTCTGATAATTCTTTATTCGAGTATTTTATTTTATTGATTTAATAATTCTTTGCGTTGATATTTTATATTCTTTGTTGTTTGATAATTGTCATTACAAGATATTTTTCATTATCGAAGCAATAATTTATATTATCTGAATAATATTATTAGATAACATTATTGGTAATGTCTAGAAAGTTACGTCTAAGGAGAGGTTTGGTCACCTAATTGCGTGTCAGTAAGAAAAAATTCTTATTGGAAAGCTCCTCTTTTCAGGGAACCTGTATGGTTGCCGATATTGTGATTACGTAATATTATTTATGAATAATTAATTATTGATTCATATGATGAGAAAATATTAATTTTATGTGGATATAGATGGAGAAAATTTTTAATGTGACAATTGTTGAAAATTGAAATTTTATTTTTTTCTGATAAAATAATTCATTTAAATATATTATTATATTTTAATAATATAATAATGGTGATATTTTTACAACGAATGTGGGATATATGAGTATACGAGGAGGAAGAGTATTTTTGTTGCAATAAATGTTTAAAACATTTTAAACATGTTGGTGGACCCCATTTCTTAATTGAAATTTGATTATAGCTTGTAAAAAAATCGCTGTTTGTGGATTTGGTCAATTTACATTTGGAATTTAGAAAAACTTTCTTACGAAAAGTTGTAGAGAATTGAATTTCCTATAAAAAGTCGTGAGATTAGAATTTTTCGATAAAAGGGCTATTTATTATGAATTATTGAAGTTAGAAGCTCAAAATAATTGATTTTTGGAAGTTTTAATTATTTTATAAAAGAAAAACGTTTTTTAGATGTGTGAGCCTCATTTTACATGTGTTAGGTTGCTTATTTAAGATTCTCAAAGGTTGGGCGAGACAAATTTTATAAATATATTATTATATTAAATTTTCTACTTTTTGGTGTTTCTAAGCATTTTCCTATAAATAGGGTGCTTGGGTTAGAATTGAAAATCACACTAAGCTGAAGTTTTCTCTCTATATTATAGGCGTATTCTTGTGAGTATTTTGAGTATACTTTGAGTATTGCTATATCTGGTGCAAGTTCAAGTTATAGCTTTATATCCGATGTTTCAACTAGAAATCTTATCTTTCGAGGTAAGGGATATTATTTTTTTTCGTAATGATATTATTTCTTCAATATCATTATCTTTGAAATATTGATCTGAAGTTTTTTATCAAATTTGGAACTTTTGGTGTCGGAGTTACTATTCACGTACTAAGACTATTCACGTATCGACGATCTTATTATTCGGCGAATCGGCATTATTCATCTAAAAATGAAAATTTTCCTTTTCGTCCAAAATATCTATTACGGATATTAGCTTTGATTGTATCCATGTTTTGATCATTCTTGAATTTTACACCACTATGATTATTTTTGAGGTATTTTTAGACATGGATAAAAGCAAAGTGAATCCTTAATCCTTGTCATTTTTTGTTTCCTTTGGATTCGTTTCTTTAAAAATATTTTCATCATCCTCGGTCTTAAATGATGATATTATTGAATATCTTTGGCTTGTAGTGTAAAGATGAATGATTTGATGAATATCTTTGGCCGTAGTGCAAAGATGAGCAGTGTTTAGATGAACATGACGGTGATGAATATCTTTGGTACGTAGTGCAAAGATGAATATTTGATTCGGATGTATATTGATTGATATTACGGGGATAAAAGATGAGCGACGAACTTTTAAATTCATACATAGAAGATAGTAGTTTGCATTCTCTACTTAACTCTTCTAATGAATTATTATTTCAGCTGCGAATATTGATTTAAAACTTGTTGTCTATTGTATTCTATTAGTTTTTTCCTGTTGAAGACTAATAATAATTTGTTGTATATTATCTTAGTCATAATATTCTTTCTTTGGGCTAGTTGAGCTCACCCTTTTCCTTTTGTTCCATTTTCTTCTCAAGAGGCGAGAATATATAAATAAGATGCAGTCGGGAGTATGGAATGAAGGTTACAGAGAGAGTTGTTTAGTAGTCCTCACCATTTTTGTTAAATAATGTATCAATAAATGTGATGAGGATTTATTTGAGTATAGATATTGTCTAGAAGATAATATTTGTATTAAAACTCACGCTTTTCTTTGTTGTAATAATAAAGTTATAGTTGTTTACATACCATGTATTGACAACTCGGAATGAGTGATGTATACCTATTTTGGGGCGTCACATAATTACTATCGATTTGAAGGTAATTACTATTGTGAAGAGACTCTTAGATGATGACATATGGGCCCCCATAAAATAACCAAACTTACCACAAACGTCTCATAATAGACTCTTTATATACATCAAGGATTGAATAAATATTACCACAAATTATTTTATTTTTTTAATCAATACATATTTAATCTTTCAACAATTATTAATCATTTATAACTTGTCGTCTCAATTATTGATTTAATAATATAATATATTATCTGATGATGATATTTGTGACAATAATTAAATCAATAATATAAGAGATATGATCAAAGCAATTATCGTAGCAATAATTGAGTATATTTGAGTGACTTTTCACGTAAGCATCAATAATCAATACTGAGTGTCTTCTATCAACCACCACGTATTCTTGTACTTTTACTACCGGGTAGTTCAGCGGTTTTAACGGTAACACCCCCCAAAATTAGGTATCGTCACCCATCTTGGGTGTCGCCACTTACATGGTACATAAATTCAAATACAACTTACTAATATAAGCGTAGGTATGCAATCGACATAAAGCGTGAGTTTGAATACAAATATTGTCTACTAGATATTATACAAACTCAAAAGGAGTCCTCATTACAACTATTATCACCACTATTTCACCAGAATAGTGAGGACTACTAATCTTATCCTCACGGACCATTATTCCGTTCCCAGGCTCGTCCCGGCTATGTTCTCATTTCACGAAGAAACGGTGAAAAAAAAGGTGAGCTCAACTAGCCCGAAGAAATATTATGACTAAGATAATGCGAGAATAAATTATCATTAGCCTTGAATGATGTTAAGCGATAAAATACAATGACAACCGGTTTAAGCTGGCGGAATAGCGATCCATTAAAAAAGTGAGTAGAGAATAAAATCTACTATCTTTTAGGTTTTAAAGGTTTTCATCAATTTTTATCATTTGAGACTCGACAATAAATAAACCACCACATCTAATCATCCACTGTACCACGGTCGAGGATTTTCATCAAATTATCGATGGTCGTGACTATCTTAGAATCACCCTGGTCATAATCATACCAAAAACTATCCATCATTTGCATTACAGACCCTTTGAGGACTTTTATCACATCATTTATAACAAGCCGTGATTATCTTAGAATGATCCACAGTGGTCATAATCATACTAAGTTCATCTATCTTGCGTAAGCGAAGATAACATAATATATCATGAGGATGATGACAATGACATAATAATTCATAAAACAAGTTCAAGAATTATTTTATCCATGAATTAATAACGTCAATTGTCGACAAGATCTTGTTTTGTAGAGTAAAATTCAAGAATGATCGGAAGAATATTTCCATGAAAGATCTTTGGATGAAAGCGCAAATATCGAGGATATTCTACTAATTTCATGGAGTATAGAAGTCAAAGTTTTAACTTATTTGGGTATAATAAAGAATGGAATAACAAAAGAAATCACCGTAAATGCGGTGCTTGGCATAGGCGAGTTATTCAGCGAGAATAATAATAACGGAACGGTCGGTGAAATTCACTGCAAGCGGGATGATCAAACGAATAATAAAGATTTGAATAATAAACAATGGAACCGATAGTCAGAGGTGTAAAACAACGCGGACGAGGATATTCAAACAGAATAATAAATGCGGAATAATAAGCAATGGAACCGGTCGGGTGTAAAACACTGAGCGAGGATATTCAGCGAGAATAATAAAGAATGGAATAATGAAGAAGATCACCAAGTATAGGGGATTTGGCAGCGTATCTGAGTTATTCAATGAGAATAAATAAGCGATGGAATAACATAAAGATTTCACAAGTATAGGGTATTTAATGGCGTATATCGAGGTTATGTATAGGGTATACCACTTTTCTGAGTTATTCAACGAGAATAATAATGAATGGAATAACGAGAGATTTCTCTTGAGGTTATTTCAATGAAGAAAGAATAATAACAGTTCTCTTCATGAATACTGAACAATAATATCACTTACATTACAACAAATAATACCCACTACTAGTAAAAGACCTTTGGATATCAAAGTAGTGAAGTGCGAGAAATCTTCTTCTTCTTTCTCTCTATAGATTTTCTCTCTATAGCTTCTCTCTATAATTTCTCTCTACAGAGTTTGATGAATTAAGTAAGAAAATAATGAAGGAATGAGCTTATTTATAGGAAAATAGAATGCATAGTAATTAATCCATGAGCGGTCCAGTTGATTTACTTTAATCGGACGGTCCATATTTAAAGCAAAATCTTTTAAATAAAATATAATATATTCTATTTATATAAAAACATTTTACTATATGAAAACCTTTATGCAATACTATGCAAAACATTTATGAAAAAACTTTATCTGACACTTATCGTAATAAAATATAATATATTACATTTATAGAATAACTTTAATAAAGTATTACATTTTTATATAAAAGATGTTTACATTTTATTACGTTAATAATACGAATAAAACAAAAGCGTCATTATCATTATAATAATTCATATTATTAATCGTGATAATGGAATCAAGCGGTGACTTCTCGCATAAGCATCGATAATCAATCTGGTAATGCTTCTTATGCGACCACGCGTATTCTTTGTACTTTTACTACTAGAGTAGTTCAGCGATATCAGCGGTAAAACTTCGTAGTTATTTGATAAAATATTTTTGTCGTTTTCTCGATCAAGCAATAATTACATTGTGGGGTCCACCTGATGATTGGTAGTTATACGAATATTCCTGCTTAAGCGAATATTCCCAGAGCCAATCGAATATAATATAACCACTTGCATACTTTGCAAAATTTATAAATACTACCCTGACTATAATATTATCTCAAATTCACACCATAATATTAAAAAAATTATTTCGACAAAATTTAAATCTTTATTGATAAAATCTGGGGTCTCTGATCTCCCCTCCTTATGGAATTTCGCCCTCGAAATTAGAAGTGCGATACTGGTATGATAAAGAGGTGAGGATACCTTGAATACCTTTATCGTTGAAAACATTAAATTCATCTTTGCAATCCGGCGAAGATATTCATTAACAATTCATCTTTTTACTCTGGGGCGAAGATATACAATTTGTAAAACCAATAATCTTTGAGACTCGACAATAGTATCCGACCATGAATTATCCATGCACTTTCTTGGCTAAGGATATTCGTGTTTTCAATTCTGATCGTGATTATCTTAAGAATAATCGTGGTCGTAATCATACCAAGTCTATCGATGCCTTTCTGACGAAGATGACTTTTACCACATCCATGAATTAATATTTCATTCTTTGAGACTCATTTCGATAATTAATCCATATCATCGAATCATCCCTGCACTTCTACGGGCCGAGGATATTCATTAGTATCACGACCACGAATTATCCATACCTTCTGACGAAGATAATCGTGTATTCATTAATATCACGACCACAAATTATCCATGCACTACTGACGAAGATAATTGTGTATTCATTAGTATCACGACCACAATTATCCATGCACTACGGCCCGAAGATAATCGTGTATTCATTAGTATCACGACCACAAATTATCCATGCACTACGGCCGAAGATAATCGTGTATTCATTAGTATCACGACCACAAATTATCCATGTACTACGACGAAGATAATCGTGTATTCGTGTATTCATTAGTATCACGACCACAAATTATCCATACCACTACGGCCAAAGATAATCGTGTATTCATTAGTATCACGACCACAAATTATCCATGCGCTACGGCGAAGATAATCGTGTATTCATTAGTATCGCGACCACAAATTATCCATATACTACGGCGAAGATAATCGTGTATTCATTAGTATCCGACCACAAATTATTCACTACGGCGAAGCGAAGATAATCGTGTATTCATTAGTATCCGACCACAAATTATCCATGCACTACGACCGAAGATAATCGTGTATTCATTAGTATCACGACCACAAATTATCCATGCACTACGGCCGAAGATAATCGTGTATTCATTAGTATCACGACCACAAATTATCCATGCACTACGACGAAGAAGATAATTGTGTATTCATTAGTATCACGACCACAAATTATCCATACCTACTGACCGAAGATAATGTGTGTATTCATTAGTATCACGACCACAAATTATCCATGCACTACTGACGAAGATAATCGTGTATTCATTAGTATCACGACCACAAATTATCCATACACTACTGACGAAGATAATTGTGTATTCATTAGTATCACGACCACAAATTATCCATACACTTTCGACGAAGATAATTCGTGTATTCATTAGTATCACGACCACAAATTATCCATGCACTACTGACCAAAGATAATTGTGTATTCATTAGTATCCGACCACAAATTATCCATACACTTCTGACGAAAGATAATTGTGTTTTCAATTACGGTTATGATTATCTTAGAACAATCCTGGTCATAATCATACCAAGTCCATCCCATATACCTTCTACGGGCCACGAGATGACTTTCAGCGTAATATAAGCGTGAGGATAATGATATAAAGAATCGATCAAATGAGATAAAGGATAAATATTAAACATTTATAATATAATTTATCCGAGATTCAAGAATATCCCCATGTTATCAATCTTAATAATCTCATAATCTAATATCATTAATATTATAACAATATTTTAATCACTTCTTAAATTTATAAACAATTTATCTTAATTGTTTTACGGCTTTACCATATAATGCATTTAATCATTCAAAATGCCATACTCATAAGATATCATCACCAATTATCAAATCTCTCAAAAAAATATGCATATACTCTATATAGGATTCTACAGCCATAAAATCCTATTTTTCGACTTTGTTACTTCACATAACATATTTAACTCATATGTTAAGTAACTAAACTATTTTCATGAAAATACCAAATCAGTCCCAAAAATATTTCTTTTCTGGGATTTAGCATAATATAGTCCCATAATGAAAAATATTTTTTAAGAAATTTTAAAATTCATTTACTATTTTTCAAAAATCAATTTCTAATTAATTCCTTAAGAAATTAGCTACCTCAAGTTTAACTCCAAAAATTCCCAAATCTTGGCAGGACCTTACACATGTTAACGTGAGCTTCTAGTTTAAATTTCATGGTCATGAGTTATAGAACTCGGTTATAGCGTTTTTTAAATCGGAAAAACCTAAATATTGAAATAGTCATAACTTGCTCATTTTAAGTCGAGAATGAGCTCATTTTTGGACAGGAGGTACTTTATACCATATACCTTCATGTCCCAAAAGGCCAGAATTTTTCTCATAATTTAAGTGGCTGAAACAGCCCCTTAAATTTCATGGCGATAGCATTTTGAAATTTACAGCTTTGGCCTCCTTTGCTAAAATCAGTCCACACAAAAATCTACAACACCTTTTCCAGTAATTCCACTTGGATTAGTTAGGTAACTCATAGATCTAACTCTAGGACTTGACCACATTCAAAAATTCAAAATATAATAGGAGATATGGTCGATTGAATTTCATATTCGTTTTTCACAAAATCGATTTTCAACTCTTTGTGATTTCTAAGAAACTTTCATGTTTTCACATAATAACCAACATAACTCATCATAAAACTTACTAATACTTCATATACCCATGATTTTCATTAGTCAATGCTTTTATTATGACTTTCATCATAATCCACGTAAAAGCAGATTCCTTTTAGTTGAAGAAATATTTGAGGTTTAAGAAATGGGTTTTATCTTTGGGGTCGATACAAAATTCGATTTCACGCTCTAGGGTAGGCTAGGAAATCTTCAAGAATCGTCAAGAAATTTATTAATGATAGAAATATCATTCAAAAGCTATTACTCTCTTATCAAGACTTGGATAATACGTCACATTGATACCAATTGTGACTTACATCCTTAACACAGATAGCACCTCACAATGATACCTATCAACTTGCCATCTTCATTCACGATGTCGCCTCTGAGAAAAGCGGCGGTGCATTCCACACAAGGAAGTCAACAACGAAAGGATCGGGGCTCTTTACTTATGGCTTGATATAATGGTGATTAACTTTAGGGTTTGGTTACTTTGAATTAAGTATAACGGGTTGGTTAGGAATATGAAAGCTAACAACCTTACAAAAAGAATAATGAGTAGTTAATCAATCATTTTCAAAAATTACCTCAAAGGCAAGTATTTTCAAAGAGATAAGATCGACGAAGTAGCGTGAAAGTGTTTATTTGAAAAAACAAGATTAATAAGCGAGTGGAGGTAACGAAGGTTTCTCCAATGAAGTTTGATAGATAAATCAAAAGTCTAATTTCTTTGGAGTCAAATTTAAGCGTTGAACACAACTAGGTAGAATAAAAGAGTGGGTAGAACTTGTATTGAATAAAGTATAGACTTAGTAATAATTTATAATTAACTAACACGTAATAACCCGTTCGGGTTTCTAAACAAACACTCTCGCTTAAATTATCGAGTTTGACTTTTCTTATAGGTTTGTTTCCACCCTTAAGTGCTTCTTCACATTCACGATCCATGATTTGAATCATTATTCTCGATCCATATCGAATTCGGGTTGACCACTATGCATGAGGTAATTAGAATTCGATGTTGAAATTCTCAATTTGTTGTCCAAAAGCAAAGTCCATTTTATCTATTTTGGCTTTATTGGATGGACGTCTTTTCTACACTATCGGCGCGTTGTGCGACTTTTACCCATACGCCGCCTATTCTCCTTCGTTCGATTGTTTCTTCTTTTAGTTGATCTTTGATTTTTAAATTCTCGATTCAACTTTAATATCTTACACTTTGCCAAAGCGTGATTTTGTTCGAGCATCACATATCGGGTAACCCGATTTTCAATTGTTGTATCCCTTTGTTCCACGACCGTTTGCCGTTCTTGACTTTTGTTCTTCTAGCTCACGAACACGATTTTGTAATTTAAGTTTTGATCATAAATTTCTTCTAACAATTCTCCTCGGGTTCCTCTTCTTCCTCTTCTTAACTTTACTCTTCTTTCTTTCCATTTGCTACCTCTGTAACTTGGTGCAACAATTAGTTCTTCATTTACTCATGGATATCTCTAATTTGTTCCTCGTCGACCTTTGCATTAACTTTGATTAGTGATTAAAGGTGTCATGGCGGTCACATTCACTCCATTGTGAATATTTTCAATTTTGCCATTTCAAACAACGCCCACAACATAAGGGTTAATTAATATATCAAATATTATCCCTATACTACGTGAGCCGATTAAATAACAAATAAACTTAGGTAGGTCATCTTAGCGAAGAATTTCCGTCTCTCCTCCTAGTTCTTATCTCGCATCTTAGCGGGGATCGTATATCCTAAGCTACGATACCAAACCTTTGTGGCGCCCCAAAATTAGGTATCGTCACCCGTCTTGGGTCGCCACTTACATGGTACATAAATTCAAATCTGACTTACTAATATAAGCGTATGGTGTAACATATCGACATAAGCGTGAGTTTGAATAGGAATATTGTCATTTAGATATTATCAAACTCGAAAAGAGTCCTCATTACAACTATTATCACCTTTATTTCACGAGAATAGTGAGGACTACTAATCTTATCCTGCGGACCATTACTCCGTTCCCCAGGCTCGTCCCATTTATATTCTCATTTCACGAAGAAAACGGTGAAAGAAAAGGTGAGCTCAACTAGCCCGATGAAATATTATGACTAAGATAATGTAGAATAAATTATCATTAGCCTTGTGATGTTAAGCGATAAAATACAATAAACAACCGGTTTAAGCTGCGGCGGAATATCTGATCCATTAAAAAGTCGAGTAGAGAATAAAATCTACTATCTTTTAGGTTTTAAAGGTTTTCATCAATTTTTATCATTTGAGACTCGACAATAAATAAACCACCACATCTAATCATCCACATGTACCACGGTCGAGGATTTTCATCAAATTATCGATGGTAAGTGACTATCTAGAATCACCCCTGGTCATAATCATACCAAAAACTATCCATCAATTTGCATTACAGACCCTTTGAGGACTTTTATCACATCATTTATATCAAAGCCGTGATTATCTTAGAATGATCCACAGTCGTAATAATCATACTAAGTTCATCTATCTTGCGTAAGCGAAGATAACATAATATAACATGAGGATGATGACAATGACATAATAATTGATAAAACAAGTTCAAGAATTATTTAATCCATGAATTATTAACGTCAAATTATCGACATAATCTTTGTTTTGTAGAGTAAAATTCAAGAATGATCGGAAGAATATTTCCATGAAAAGATCTTTGGATGAAGCGCTTGAATATCGAGGATATTCTACTAATTTCATGGAGTATAGAAGTCAAAGTTTTAACCAATTTGGGTATAATAAAGAATGGAATAACAAAAGAAATCACCGTGTATGCGGTACTTGCATAGGCGAGTTATTCAGCGAGAATAATAATAACGGAACGGTCGGGGTGAAATTCACACTGCAAGCAGGATGTTCAACAGAATAATAAAGATGGAACCGGATCCGGTGTAAAAACACGGATAGGATATTCAAGCGAGAATGATAAAAGGCGGAACCGGTAGGATGTAAAACACCTGAGAACAGGATGTTCAATGAGAATAATAAAAAGCGGAACCCGGTCGGTGTAAAACACACTGACGAGATACGAGGATGTTCAAGAATGGAATAATAGAAGAATGTCACCAAGTATAGGGTAAATGGCGTATCTGAGTTATTCAATGAGAATAAATAAGAATGGAATAACATAAGATTTCACCAAGTATAGGGTATCTGGCGTATCTGAGGTTATGTATAGGGTATACCACTTTTACGAGTTATTCAGCAGAATAATAATGAATGGAATAACGAAGTTCTCTTCGTGAAGAAAGAATAACACCCCTTACAGTACAAAAAAATGAATATAGAAGTAGTGAAGTAGCGAATACTCTTCTTCTTTCTATAATTTTCTCTCTATAACTTCTCTCTATAATTTCTCTCTAGAGTTTTGATGAATTAAGTAAGAAAATAATGAAGGAATGAGCTTTATTTATAGGAAAATGGAATGCGTAGTAATTAATCCATGAGCGGTCCAGATTGATTTACTTTAATCGACGGTCCATATTTAAAGAAAAATCTTTTAAATAAAATATAATATATTCTATTTATATAAAAACATTTTCTTATGCAAAACTTTATGCAATACTTATCTGCAAAAATCTTATACAAAAACTTTATCGATACTTATCGTAATAATAAATATAATATATTATTTATAGAATAACTTTAATAAAGTATTACTATTTTATATAAAAGATGTTTACATTTTATTACGTTAATAATCTGAATAAAACAAAAGCGTCATTATCATTATAATAATTCATATTATTAATCGTGATAATGGAATCAATGGTGACTTCTCACATGGGCATCGATAATCAATCTGGTGTCTTCTTATGCGACCACGCGTATTCTTGTACTTTTACTTCTTAGGAGTAGTTCAGCGGTATCAACGGTAAAACTTCGTAGTTATTTAATAAAATATTTTTTGTATCGTTTTCTCGATCAAATGATAATTACATTGTGGGGTCCACGATGATTGGTAGTTATGCGAATATTCCTGCTAAAAAAGAATATTCCCAGAGCCAATCGAATATAATATAACCACTTGCATACTTTTGCAAAATTTATAAATACTACCTATTTATAATATTATCTTAAATTCACACCATAATATTAAAAATTATTTCGACAAAATTTAAATCTTTATTGATAAAATGCGGGGTCTCTTTATTGAATTATTATGTCATTGTCATCATCCTCATGTTATATTATGTTATCTTTGGAACCACATGTATAGATGAACTTAGTAGATTATGACTTGGAGACTATTTGCGTATAATAAATGGCTTGTTATAAATGATGTGAAAAAGTCCTCGATCTCAGAATGCAATTGATGGATAGTTTTTGGTATGATTATCATTGTGGGTGATTCTAAGATACAATTCCATCGATAATTTGATGAATATCCTCGTCAGTAAAGTAAGGTGATTCGATGATGTGTATTATTTATTAAAATGAGTCTCGAATTTATAACTAAATGATGAAAAACCTTTTAAAATTAAAAGATAGTAGACTTTATTCTCTCTTTGATTTTTAATGGAATGAGCTTATTCAGATGCATTAAACTTGTCATCGTTGTATTTTATCGGGTGATTAACAATATTCAAGGCTAATGATAAATTATTTCGCATTATCTTAGTCATAATATTTCATCTTTGGGCTAAAAGTTGAGCTCACCCTTTCTTTCAATTGTTTTTTCGAAGAAATGAGAACATAAATGGGACGAGTCGAGGAACAGAGTAATGGTCCAGGAGGATAAGATTAGTAGTCCTCACTATTCGTGAAATAGTGTGATAATAGTTGTAATGAGGACTCCTTTGAGTTTGTATAATATCTAGTAGACAATATTTGTATTTAAACTCATAGTTTATGTCGACATATACCTACAGCAGTTATATTTGTAAGTTGTATTTTAATTTATATACCATGTAAGTGGCGACCCAAGATGGGTGACGATACCCAATTTGGAGGCGCCACAACCGAGTTTAAGGAGAGCCAAAACCACTTATGGCGGAAGCATTGATAAAGGATTACCAAAATATTTGATGTCTTGGGATGCTCCGAGGAGCTGGAAAAGGTTCCTTTCACGCTTTTTGTTGCGGATGAATTATTTCATTGGTGGGAATCGGTAAAATGTACTCAACCCGCCGTACTTGAAGATGTCTTGGGAGAAGTTGGTAAAAAGTCATTCAACGACAAATACTTTCCGAAAGTATTCACACATGAAGGAGTGGAGTTTATCAAATTGGAGCAAAATAATAAGAATGGACATTTTAAGAAGAGGAGATTCAACAATGATGGGAAAGCGTCAAAGACCAAAGACCAGTTGTTAAGGAAGGAGAAAGACCACCTATCATATGCTTCAAATGCGGAGGGAGGGACACATCGGTCAATTGCGCGATGCCATCCAAAAAAACGCTATAATCATGAAGAAGAAGGTCACCTAGCCCAATTTGTATGCGTTCATCGAAGACAAGTTCACTTAGGATGGAGGCACGAAAAAGGTCGTCCCGAGAAAAGTCAAAAGCCGGTGGTGCAAGAGAGCATTTATATCGTGACCTCAGAAAGCAAGGAACCCGAATGAGGTCATCTGGGTAAGCTAATCATAAACTCTAATGAAGTTTATAATTTATTTGATATCGGCTTTTACGTTACTGATTTTCATTTCTCTCACTTGCGCTTCATTACCATGCGTTTAAATTTGACTCCGGATAAGATTGGACTTTGATTTATACGGTTGAAACTCCATGGGAGAAACCTTTTTTAAATAAAAATTGGAATTTCCTTTATTTATTATTTTTGAAATAGTAAGGGGTTGATTTGATTAATGTGGATAGCTTTCATTTTCCTAACCAACCTATTTTCGAGGGTTAAATCAATAAATATTTCAAAATAAGCTAAGTGGTTATAAAATATTCAAGCTTTTTTATTGATTTGATTAAATTGGATAGTTAAATGGGTTAAATTGGAATATTTCGAAAATAAGCAAGTTTTTATAAAATATTCATTTTTCGGGAATATTAGTTTTGAAATGGAATATTAAATTGATTTGTCGATAGGAATATTAAATGCAAATATTTGCAAAATGACCGTGTTATGGAGCCCATGGAAAGCGATTGGATGAGGAAAGCGACAAAGTTTGGGTGGTTATAAATACTTGGCGTAGTTATTCTGAATTAAGATTGTTGGAATACCGGTGGTTATAAAAATCTGATGTCTGGCGTGGTTGGTTGATGCGTTGGGTGCAGTGCTGTTGATATTATTGAATTATTGATCCTTACGTGAGATGGCACTACTCTCAATAATTTTCACGGTGAATTCTTGTTCAATATTTTATTTTATTGATTGATAATTCTTTGCGTTGATATTTTATATTATTATTGTTGTTTGATAATTGTCCTTTGCCTGATATTTCCCATTATCGGATCGATAATTCATATTATTTGAATAATATTATTAGATAACATTATTGGCAATGTCTAGAAAGTTACATCTAAGGAGAGGTTTGGTCACCTAATTGCGCGCGCCCGATGAGGAGAGATCCTTATTGGAAAGCCCCTCTTTCACAGGAGCGACACTGGTTGTCGTAAATGTGATTACGTAATATTATTTGTGAATAATTAATTATTGATTCATATGATAAGGAAATATTTATTTTATATGAATATAAATGATGGATTTATTTATGTGGTTATTAATGAAGGAATTAATGTTGAGGTGTTTTATCGGTATTTTATCGGATTGGAGGTGTTAAAAATCAAATCGGGGGTTTTGAGATATATTGCGGGGGTTATAATTTTTTTAATCAAATAGTTGGATTGTAGTAATTTTGGGTATGTTATATTATACATACATAAGTTGAGTATATGTCCACAAATTTTGAGCAGATTAAAAATGCGAATGATTTGTTGTGAATTTTAAGAGGTGTCGGATTAGGAAATTAGGTTTATAATTGATTTTGGTGGAAAATTCTAGAATTGAGTGGGCCCCACTTGTGGTTGGTGAAAAAATGTGCTGAATTTTATTTCAAATGTGGTGGGTGGCAATAGTAGCGAGTAAAGCCATCGGTGTGGGTCAATGTCTGCTTGGTGGGCTAACATTTTCTATAAATAGAGGGTTAAGTTAGAATTGAAAATCACACGAAACAAGTTTTCTCTCTTTCTCTCTCTATATTATTGGCGTATTTTGTGAGTATTTAGATACTTTGAGAGTTCTTTATTCGATTACAAGTTTCATTCGACATCACTTGAGCCTTTCCTTAGAAATCTTGATTCTTTGAGGTAAGGGATGTTATTTTCTTCTCGAATGATATTAATTTCTTGATATCATTATCTTTGAAATATTGGTTGGAACTTTTTATCAAATTTGGAACTTTTTCATGTAGGAGTTCTTATTCATGAGTTCTTATTCACGAGTTCTTATTCATGAGTTCTTATTCACGATTCTTATTCACGAGTACTATTCATGAAGCGTGAAGATGTTTTTGTGGAATTTCTATCTTTTGGTGTAGATTCTTATTCACGTATATCGGCCTTTATTCACGTATCTGACCTTTATTCACGAATCGACACTATTCATAGAAAAATGAAAATTTTTCTTTTCGTCTAAAATATCTATTACGGATACTAGCTTTGATTGTATCCGTGTTTTGATCATTCTTGAATTTTACACCACTATGATTATTTTTGAGGTATTGTTGGACATGGATAAAACAAAATGCGAATCCTTAATCCTTAATCCTTGTCATTTTGTTTCCTTTGGATTAGTTCTTTAAAAATATTTTTCATCATCCTCGGTCTTAAATGATGATATTATTGAATATCTTTGGCTTTGTGCAGATGAATGATTGAAGAATATCTTTGGTGTAGTAAGATGAATGATTTCTGAAGAATATCTTTGGCTTTATAGTGCAAAGATGCGGTGTTTAAATGAACATTAGGTGATGAATATCTTTGGCTTGTAGTGCAAAGATGGCGGTGTTTAAATGAACATAATGGTGATGAATATCTTTGGCCTTTAGTGCAAAGATGAGCAGTGTTGAGATGAACATGGTAGATTGATGAATATCTTTGGCTGTAGTGCAAAGATGAATATTTGATTTGAGATGAATATTGATTGATGTTCTACGGGGATAAAATATTGATGATGAATTTATTAAATTCATAGATTATAGTAGATTTCATTCTCTACGTAACTCTTTATGAATTATTATTTCAGCTGCGAATATTGATACGAAACTTGTTGTCTATTGTATTACATCAGATTTTTCCTGTTGGAGACTAACGATAATTTGTTGTATATTATCTTAGTCGTAACATTCTTTCTTGGGCTAGTTGAGCTCACCCTTTTCCTTGTTGTTCCATTTTTCTTCTCGGGGAGGCGAGAATGTAGCGAGTCTTAGTCGGGGTATGGAATGAAGGTTTAGAGAGAAGTTGTTTAGTAGTCCTCACCATTATTGTAAAATAATGTATCAATAAATGTGATGAGGATTTATTTGAGTATAAATATTATACAGAAGATAATATTTGTATTTAAACTCACGATTTTATTGTTGTGATAATAAAGTTGTAGTTGTTTACGTACCATGTATTTGGCGACTCGAGAATGGGTTGATGGTATACCTATTTTGGGGGCGTCACGGTTAATATCGAGCTTAGGGATATGATCTCTGGCGGAGATCGGGGAATAGAACTAGGAGGGAGGCGAGTAAATCCTTGTTTAGTGTGTCTACCTAAGCTTATTTGTTAGTTGGTCGTAATATATAGGGATATTATGTGATATATTGATTTCCTTAATTAACCCTTATTTTATGTGATATTTGAGAATGTCATTGAGAATATTAACGAGTGGAGTAAATGAGGCAGTGGAGATGCACTGTCTTTAACAGCGAGGAGAGCGTGCAGCAGTGGCAATGTTCCTCTGTGAACAACACCACTTTGCTGGCGAGATGATGAGCGAGGGGATGTTTAGAAGCTTTTTTTGCGTTCATGCAAAATCGAACGAGGAGACTTCGTGTTCAAAATCTGAGGAGGAAATGATAGCAATTCACGGGTGGTCACGGCCAAGCGATTCGAAAAGTTGGGACCACGAATTGCAGGAAAGCGGATCCGATCATGGCGGAAACATGGGTCAAACAAATTACCAAGATATTCGATGTCTTGGGATGCGAAGAACGAAAGTTCCATTCGCTACTTTTATGTTAAGTGGCGGCGGATTCTCTTGGTGGGAATACGTGAAGCGTACCCGTCGGTACTTTTCGGCATGTCGTGGGAGAGCGTTTGAAGCAGTTCAATGACAAGTACTTCCACGAAAGTATTCGTCGTATGAAGGAAGTGGAGTTTATTAGATTGGGCGAGAATAACATGGCGGTGTCCCGATGCGAGGCGAAGTTTGCGGAGTTATCGAGGTTTGCACCTCATTTGGTGGAGAATGAGAGCGTATGCCAGCGGATGTTTCGAGAGGTTTGAAACCGGCGTACGTCGATATCTCATTTCTCATAAATTTTCTCTCTATTAGGATGTTGTAAGCAGGGCTCGATTGTTAGGCGAGATACGAAATACGTTCAATGGGGACCATAACGAGGATCATACCAAAGATAGTAGTCATCGAATAGCGATAACCGGTGGAGAAAGAAGAATACGGACAAAGGTGGTAACCACTACGGTGGTAATCGTGGCCGTGAAAATAGAAGAAGCGAGTTGGGAGGAGATTTTAAAGAGGAGATTCAACAGCGACCGTGTGAAGGCGTCGGCGCCGGATGGTAGCTGGTTTCGAGGAGAGAAAGACCATCGGTCGTATGTTACAAATGCGGGAAGAGGGACATATCATTAAGCGCCCTAGCAGTTTAAGGTATGCTATAATTGTGGAAAAGAAGGACATATCGCTCGAGATTATGCGATATCGAAACCCGATCCGGCGGGAATGGTGACTCGAAAAGGATGTCGGAAAAGTCAAAGTCAGCGATTCACGGAAGGCGTTTGTCGTAATGGGTCAAAATCTGAGGAACGACGAAGTTATGCAGGTTAGTTAATTATAAATTCTTGCGAAGTTTATACCTTACTGAATCTGGGTTCTACCCATTCTTTTATCTCTCTTGCTTTGCGCTCAGCGTTTGAACTTGACTACGGAGAAATTAGACTTTGACCTATTTATGGAACTCAGTTAGGAGAAACTTTCATTACATCCAGTTGTTTAAAAATCTTGCTTGATTGAGTTGGCACTATCACATTACATTAACCTTATTTCTATAGAGATATTTGCTTTTGATGTGATTTTAAGGTTAACTACTCATCGTACCAAAATTGATTGCTTTTGTAAGGTTGTTAGTTTTCATATTCTAAGCAACTTTGTTATATTCAAAATCTGACTTACTAATATAAGCGTAGGTATGCAATCGACATAAGCGTGAGTTTGAATACAAATATTATCTACTAGATATTATACAAACTCGAAAAGAGTCCTCATTACAACTATTATCACCTTTATTTCACGAGAATAGTGAGGACTACTAATCTTATCCTCGGACCATTACTCCGTTCGAGGCTTCGTCCGGCTATGTTCTCATTTCACGAAGAAAACGGTGAAAGAAAAGGTGAGCTCAACTAGCCCGATGAAATATTATGACTAAGATAATGCGAGAATAAATTATCATTAGCCTTAAGCGAGTGTTAAGCGATAAAATCTGATAAACAACCGGTTTAAGCTGCGGCGGAATATCATGATCCATAAAAAATTGAGTAGAGAATAAAATCTACTATCTTTTAGGTTTTAAAGGTTTTCATCAATTTTTATATTTGAGACTCGACAATAAATAAACCACCACATCTAATCATCCACTGTACCACGGTCGAGGATTTTCATCAAATTATCGATGGTAAATGACTATCAAGAATCACCCACAGTCATAATCATACCAAAAACTATCCATCATTTGCATTACAGAATACTTTGAGGACTTTTGTCACATCATTTATATCAAGTCGTGATTATCTAAGAATGATCACAGTCGTAATAATCATACTAAGTTCATCTATCTTGCGTAAGCGAAGATAACATAATATAACATGAGGATGATGTGATGACATAATAATTGATAAAACAAGTTCAAAATTATTTAATCCATGAATTATTAACGTCAAATTATCGACATAATCTTTGTTTACGTAGAGTAAAATTCAAGAATGATCGGAAGAATATTTCCGTGAAAAGATCTTTGGATGAAGCATGAATATCGAGGATATTCTACTAATTTCATGGAGTATAGAAGTCAAAGTTTTAACTTATTTGGGTATAATAAAGAATGGAATAACAAAAGAAATCACCGTGCATGCGGTGCTTGGCATAGGCGAGGTTATTCAAGCGAGAATAATAATAACGGAACGGTCGGGGTGAAATTCTGCAAGCGGGATGTTCAACCAGAATAATAAAGATGGAACCCGGATCCGGTGTAAAAACACGAGATAGGATATTCAGCGAGAATGATAAAAAGCGGAACCGGTCGGTGTAAAACCTGTGACGAGGATGTTCAAGCGAGAATAATAAAAAGCGGAACCGGTTAGGTGT
The DNA here is from genome assembly GCA_020205615.1 of Panax quinquefolius. Taxonomy (NCBI): domain Eukaryota; kingdom Viridiplantae; phylum Streptophyta; class Magnoliopsida; order Apiales; family Araliaceae; genus Panax; species Panax quinquefolius. Next base: position 24,963,724 of record CM035169.1, on the reverse strand, counting down.
AAAAAACACCTGAGACGAGGATGTTTCAGCGAGAATAATAGAAGAATGTCACCAAGTATAGGGTAATGGCGTATCTGAGGTTATTCAATGAGAATAATAAGCGATGGAATAACATAAGGATTTCACAGTATAGGGTATCTGGCGTATCTGAGGTTATGTATAGGGTATGCCACTTTTACGAGTTATTCAGCGAGAATAATAATGAATGGAATAATGAAGTTCTCTTGAAGAAGAAAGAATAACACCACTACTAGTAAAAAAATGAATATAGAAGTAGTGAAGTAGCGAGAATACTCTTCTTAACTACTATATTTTTTTCTCTAGCTTTCTCTATAATTTCTCTCTACAGAGTTTGATGAATTAAGTAAGAAAATAATGAAGGAATGAGCTTATTTATAGGAAAATGGAATCGTAGTAACTAATCCATGAGCGGTCAGATTGATTTACTTTAATCGGCGGTCCATATTTAAAAAAAATCTTTTAAATAAAATATAATATATTCTATTTATATAAAAACATTTCTTATCAAAAACTTTATGCAATCTTATGCAAAACTTTATGCAAAACTTTATCTGATACTATATCGTAATAAAATATAATATATATTATTTATAGAATAACTTTAATAAAGTATTATTATTTTATATAAAAGATGTTTACATTTTATTACGTTAATAATCTGAATAAAACAAAAGCGTCGTTATCATTATAATAATTATTATTATTAATAATCGTGATAATGGAATCAATGGTGACTTCTCACATAAGCATCGATAATCAATCTGGTAATCTTCTTATGCGACCACTGCGTATTCTTTGTACTTTTACTCTAGAGTAGTTCAGCGGTAACCACGGTAAAACTTTCGTAGTTATTTGATAAAATATTTTTGTCGTTTTCTCGATCAAGGCAATAATTACATTGTGGGGTCCACTGATGATTGGTAGTTTATGCGAATATTCCTGCTAAGCAAGAATATTCCCAGAGCCGATCGAATATAATATAACCACTTGCATACTTTTGCAAAATTTATAAATACTACCCTGACTATAATATTATCTCAAATTCACACCATAATATTAAAAATTATTTTTGACAAAATTTAAATCTTTATTGATAAAATCGGGGTCTCTGATCTCCCTCTTTATGGAATTTAGCCCTCGAAATTAGAATGCGATACAGTATGATAAAGAGATGAGGATACCTTGAATACCTTTATCGTTGAAAACATTAAATTCATTTTGCAATCGGCGAAGATATTCATTAACAATTCATCTTTGCTTTCTGGGGCGAAGATATTTATTAACAAATATATGGTAAAACCAATAATCTTTGAGACTCGACTTAATAGTATCACGACCACGAATTATCCATTACCTTCTTGGCTAAGGATATTCGTGTTTTCAATCTGATCGTGATTATCTTAGAATAATCGTGGTGGTAATAATCATACCAAGTCTATCGATACTGCTTCTGACGAAGATGACTTTTACCACATCCATGAATTAATATTTCATTCTTTGAGACTCATTTCGATAATTAATCCATATCATCGAATCATCCACCGCTACGGGCCGAGGATATTCATTAGTATCACGACCACGAATTATCCATACCTTCGACGAAGATAATGTGTGTATTCATTAGTATCACGACCACAATTATCCATACACTTCTGACGAAGATAATTGTGTATTCATTAGTATCACGACCACGTAATTATCGATGACTACACTTCGACGAAGATATTAGTATCGATAATTATGTATATCATGTATATTCATTAGTATCACGACCACAAATTATCCATACACTTCGGCGAAGATAATTGTGTATTCATTAGTATCACGACCACAAATTATCCATCTACGGCGAAAGATATTGTGTATTATTCGATTTGAATTATCCGTGAATTAATAAAGAATGATAATGTATCATTAGTATCACGACCACAAATTATCCATATCCACTTCGACGAAAGATAATGTGTATTCATTGTATATCACGACCACAAATTATCCATACACTACGGCGAAGATAATTGTGTATTCATTAATATCACGACCACAAATTATCCATACACTTACGGCCGAAGATAATTGTGTATTCATTAGTATCACGACCACAAATTATCCATACTACTGGCCGAAGATAAATGTGTATTCATTATTCACCACAAATTATTATGATTATCGAAGAAAATAATTAGTATCACGACCACAAATTATCCATGCCTTCTGACGAAGATAATTGTGTATTCAATTCGGTTATGATTATCTTAGAATAATCCGTGGTCATAATCATACCAAGTCCCATCATGCCTTCTACAGAATACGAGATGACTTTCAGCATAATATAAGCGTGAGGATAATGATATAAAGAATCGATCGAATGAGATAAAGGATAAATATTAAACATTTATAATATAATTTATCCGAGATTCAAGAATATCCCCATGTTATCAATCACTTAATAATCTCATAATCTAATAACATTAATATTATAACAATATTTTAATCACTTCTTAAATTTATAAACAATTTATCTTAATTGTTTTACGACTTTACCATATAATGCATTTAATCATTCAAAAAAAATGCCATACTCATAAAATATCATCACCAATTATCAAATCCCTCATAAAAAAAATGCATATACTCTATATAGGATTCTCTAGCCATAAAATCCTATTTTCAACTTTGTTACTTCACATAACATATTTAACTTTCATATGTTAAGTAACTAAACTATTTTCATGAAAAATACCAAATCAGTCCCAAAAATATTTCTTTTCTGGGATTTAGCATAATATAGTCCCATAATGAAATATATTTTTCTCGGAATTTTAAAATTCATTTACTATTTTCAAAAATCAATTTCTAATTAATTCCTTAAGAAATTAGCTACCTCAAGTTTAACTCAAAAATTCCCAAATCTTTGCAGGACCTTACACATATTAACGTGAGCTTCTAGTTTAAATTTCATGGTCGTGGAGTTATAGAACTTTCAGGTTATAGCGTTTTTAAATCGGAAAAACCTAAATATTGAAATAGTCATAACTTGCTCATTTTAAGTGAGAATGAGCTCATTTTTGGACAGGAGGTACTTTATACCATATACTTTCATGTCCCAAAAGGCCAGAATTTTCTCATAATTTAAGTGGCCGAAACAGCCCCTCTAAAGTTTGGCGATAGCAGCTTTTTTGGTTTTTACAGCTTTGGCCTCCTTTGCTAAAATCAGTCCACACAAAATCTACAACACCTTTTCCAGTAATTCCACTTGGATTAGTTAGGTAACTCATAGATCTAACTCTAGGACTTGACCACATTCAAAAATTCAAAATATAATAGGAGATATGGTCGATTGAATTTCATATTCGTTTTTCACCAAAATCGATTTTCAACTCTTTGTGATTTCTAAGAAACTTTCATGTTTTTCACATACTAACCAACATAACTCATCATAAAACTTACTAATACTTCATATACCCATGATTTTCATTAGTCCAATGCTTTTATTATGACTTTCATCATAAACCACGTAAGCTATGATCCATTTAGTTGAAGAAATATTTGAGGTTTAAGAAATGGGTTTTTATCTTTGGGGTTGATACAAAATTCGATTTCACGCTCTAGGGTAGGCTAGGAAGTCTTCAAGAATCGTCAAGAAATTTATTAATGATAGAAATATCATTCAAAAGCATTACTCTTATCCAAGACTTGGATAATCGTCACATTGATACCATTTGTGACTTACATCCCTTAACTAGATAGCACCTCTGATGATACCTATAAACTTGCCATCTTCATTCACGATGTCGCTCTGAGAAAGTCCGGGCGGTGCATTCCACTGAGGAAGTCAACAACGAAAGGATCGGGGCTCTTTACTTATGGCTTGATATAACGATGATTAACTTTAGGGTTTGGTTACTTTGAATTAGTATATAACGAGGTTGGTTAGGAATATGAAAGCTAACAACCTTGAAAAAAAGAATAATGAGTAGTTAATCAATCGTTTTCAAAAATTACCTCAAAAGGCAAGTATTTTCAAAGAGATAAGATCGGCGAAGTAGCGTGAAAGTGTTTATTTGAAACAACAAGATTAATAAGCGAGTGGAGGTGTGAAGGTTTCTCTCAGCGAAGTTTGATAGATAAAAATCGAAAGTCTAATTTCTCAGGAGTCAAATTTAAGCGTTGAGCAGCAATAAAGAGAGATAAAAGAATGGGTAGAGCCGGTATCTAATAAGGTATAGACTTAGAATTTAGAATTTATAATTAACTAACTGCGTGCTAACCGTTCGGGTTACCACTTTTGAAGTCATGAAAAAGCGCTCTTCTGAAACCCAGAGCTTTGTTTTGTCGTATCGCCTTTGGTGCCCTTATCCCGGATTGGACTTGACTTTTTATCTGACAAAATTGAGCTAAATGACCTTCTCTTCTTGAAATTTCCTTCTATTATTTTGCCATGATTACCATAGAAGTGGTTACCATTCTTAACATGATAATTTTCCCCGATGGTTATCATTGTTACGATGGCCGTTGCCACCGATATGATTATTATCGTGTTGTTGGTCGTTACCTTTTGTTTGAAATTTGAATCAACACTCTCATGTGCTTCATTGCTTATCTCGGCATTTTGAGGATATCATTCTCAAAATCTTTGTCACAAAACAAGGGTTAATTAACATATAACATATTATCCTATACTACGTGAGCCGATTAAATACCAAATAAATTTAGGTAGGTCATCTAGCGAAGAATTCCCGTCTCTCCCCTCTAGTTCTTATTCTCACATCTTGGCGGGGATCGTATCCTAAGCTACGATACCAGTTGTGGCGCCCCAAAATTAGGTATCGTCACCCGTCTTGGGTCGCCACTTACATGGTACATAAATTCAAATCTGACTTACTAATATAAGCGTATGGTATGTATCAATCGACATAAGCGTGAGTTTGAATAAAATATTATCTACTAGATATTATACAAACTCGAAAAGGTCCTCATTACAACTATTATCACCTTTATTTCACAGAATAGTGAGGGACTACTAATCTTATCCTACGGACCATTACTCCGTTCCAGGCTTCGTCCCATTATGTTCTCATTTCTGAAGAGAAAACGGTGAAAGAAAAGGTGAGCTCAACTAGCCCGATGAAATATTATGACTAAGATAATGCGAGAATAAATTATCATTAGCCTTGATGATGTTAAGCGATAAAATCTGATAGACAACCGGTTTAAGCTGCGGTGGAATAAGCGATCCATTAAAAAAGTTGAGTAGAGAATAAAATCTACTATCTTTTAGGTTTTAAAGGTTTTCATCAATTTTTATCATTTGAGACTCGACAATAAATAAACCACCACATCTAATCATCCACTGTACCACGGTCGAGGATTTTCATCAAATTATCGATGGTGGTGACTATCTTAGAATCACCCTGGTCATAATCATACCAAAAACTATCCATCAACTTTGCATTACAGGCGGCTTTGAGGACTTTTGTCACATCATTTATATCAAGTCGTGATTATAAGAATGATCACTGGTGCGTATAATCATACTAAGTTCATCTATGCGTAAGCGAAGATAACATAATATAACATGAGGATGATGATGATGACATAATAATTGATAAAACAAGTTCAAAATTATTTAATCCATGAATTATTAACGTCAATTATCGACATAATCTTTGTTTACGTGAGAGTAAAATTCAAGAATGATCGGAAGAATATTTCCGTGAAAAGATCTTTGGATGAAAGCATGAATATCGAGGATATTCTACTAATTTCATGGAGTATAGAAGTCAAAGTTTTTTAACCATTTGGGTATAATAAAGAATGGAATAACAAAAGAAATCACCGTGCATGCGGTACTTGGCATAGGCGAGTTATTCAGCGAGAATAATAATAACGGAACGGTCGGGTGAAATTCACTGCAAGCGGGATGTTCAACAGAATAATAATATAAGATGGAACGGATCCGGTGTAAAACACACGAGATAGGATATTCAAGCGAGAATGATAAAAAGCGGAACCGGTCAGGTGTAAAACACCACAGACGAGGATGTTCAGCGGAGAATAATAAAAAGCGGAACCCGGTGGGTGTAAAACACCTGACGAGGATGTTCAGCGAGAATAATAGAAGAATGTCACCAAGTATAGAATTAAGCCAGCGTATCTGAGTTATTCAATGACAGAATAATAAGCGATGGAATAACATAAAGTTTCACCAAGTATAGGGTATCTGGCGTATCTGAGGTTATGTATAGGGTATGCCACTTTTACGAGTTATTCAGCGAGAATAATAATGAATGGAATATGAAGTTCTCTTCGTGAAGAAGAAAGAATAACACCACTACTAGTAAAAAAGCTGAATATAGAAGTAGTGAAGTAGAGAATCTTCTTCTTTCTTTTACATAATTTTCTCTCTATAGCTTCTCTACTATAATTTTCTCTCTAGAGTTTGATGAATTAAAAGAAAATAATGAAGGAATGAGCTTATTTATAGGAAAATGGAATGCGTAGTAACTAATCCATGAGCGGTCAGATTGATTTACTTTAATCTGCGGTCCATATTTAAAGAAAAATCTTTTAAATAAAATATAATATATTCTATTTATATAAAAACATTTTCTTATCAAAATATATTATACAATCTTATGCAAAAACTTTATCTAAATACTTTATGCAACCTTATATCGTAATAAAATATAATATATTATTTATAGAATAACTTTAATAAAGTATTCTATTTTATATAAAAAAGATGTTTACATTTTATTACGTTAATAATCTGAATAAACAAAAGCGTCATTATCATTATAATAATTCGTATTATTAATCGTGATAATGGAATCAGTGAGTGACTGACTCACATAAGCATCGATAATCAATCTGGTGTCTTTCTTATGCGACCACACGTATTCTTTGTACTTTTACTACTCTAGAGTAGTTCAGCGTAACCACGGTAAAAAACTTCATAAAAGTTATTTGATAAAATATTTTTGTCGTTTTTCTCGATGATTGAAAAATGAATATAATTACATTATTGGGGTCCATATGATGATTGGTAGTTATGCGAATATTCCAAATTTAATAGAATAAAATTGAGGCCAATCGAATATAATATAACCACTTGCATACTTTGCAAAATTTATAAATCTACCCAGGAATGTATAATATTATCTTAAATTCACCATAATATTAAAAATTATTTTGACAAAATTTAAATCTTTATTGATAAAATATAGGGCTGTGGCTATAGACTTTCGTTTACCACCAAGTATATGGCGTGTTCATAATTTTTCACGTATCGATGTTAAATAAATATGTGGATGACCGAAACACGTTATTGAGTTAGAGCCCAGGACGAGATAAGTAGAAGACTTAACGTACGAGGAGGTGCACTGTCAAGATTTTGGATAGGAAAGAACATGACCTATGTCTAGAAGGTTATACCGTAAGTTAAAGTTTTGTGGAGGAACCATCTTATTGAGGAAATGACACAGGAGTTGGAAGCGAAAATGAAAGCGAGGTATCTTTACCTTTTGAAACACACATGCGTCGTCGTCGATTCGAGGCGAAATTTCATAAGGAGGGAGGTTGTAAGACCGAAATTTTTTAAATAAAAGGAATTTCCTTTATTTATTATTTTGAAATAGTAAGGGTTGATTTGATTAATGTGGATAGTTAAAGGGTTAAATCATAAATATTTCAAAATAAGCAAGTGGTTATAAAATATTCATTTTTGTCGGGGAATATTAGTTTGGTGCGTGGAATATTAAATCTTTGTCGAGAATATTAGTTTGGTCGTGGAATATTAAATGTTGTGGGGAATACGTGCGGTAATAGCGATGACCATGTGTGGCCCCATGCTTGAAAGCGATTGGATGAGGAAAGCGACAAAGTTTGGGTGGTTATAAATAATGGCGTAGTTATTCTGATTAATTAAATGTTGGAATACCGTTGGTTAAAATCTGATGTCTGGCGTGGTTGCTTGCGATGCATGCGCGGTATTGCGCAGTATTGTTGAATTATTGATCCTTACGTAAGATGGCCTTTACTCGATAATTTTTCACGATAATTCTTATTCGATATTTTATTTTATTGATTGATAATTCTTTGCGTTGATATTTTATATTATTGTTGTTTGATAATTGTCCTTTGCTGATATTTTCCATTATCGGATCGATAATTCATATTATTTGAATAATATTATTAGATAACATTATTGGCGATGTCTAGAAAGTTACATCTAAGGAGAGGTTTGGTCACTAATTGCTTGCGCCCGATGAGGAGAGATCCTTATTGGAAAGCCCCTCTCTGAGGAGCGACACTGGTTGTCGTAAATGTGATTACGTAATATTATTTGTGAATAATTAATTATTGATTCATATGATAAGGAAATATTTATTTTATATGAATATAAATGATGGATTTATTTATGTGGTTATTAATGAAGGAATTAATGTTGAGGTGTTTTATCGGTATTTTATCGGATTGGAGGTGTTAAAAATCAAATCGGGGTTTTGAGATATATTCTTGGGGTTATAATTTTAATCAAATAGTTGGATTGTGGTAATTTTTGGGTATGTTATACATACATAAGTTGAGTATATGTCCACAAATTTTGAGCGAATTAAAAATGCACGAATGATTTGTTGTGAATTTTAAGAGGTGTCGATTCGGAAATTAGGGTTATAATTGATTTTGGTGGAAAATTCTAGAATTGAGTGGGCCCCACTTGTGGTTGGTGAAAAAATGTGCTGAATTTTATTTCAAATGTGGTGGGTGGCAATAGTAGCGCGGTAAAGCCATCGAGTGGCTTGGTCGAAGTCTGCTTGGTTGAAATTTAACATTTTTCTATAAATAGAATTTAAGTTAGAATTGAAAATCACACGAAACAAAGTTTTTCTCTCTCTCTCTCTATATTATTGGCGTATTTTGTGAGTATTTAGATACTTTGAGAGTTCTTTATTGGTACTGAAGTTTCATTCGACATCACTTGAGCCTTTCTTAGAAATCTTGATTCTTTGAGGTAAGGGATGTTATTTTTTTTTAATGATATTATTTCTTGATATCATTATCTTTGAAATATTGGTTGGAACTTTTTATCAAATTTGGAACTTTTTTCATATCGGGAGTTCTTATTCATGAGTTCTTATTCACGAGTTCTTATTCATGAGTTCTTATTCACGAGATTCTTATTCACGAGTACTATTAAATGGAAAGCGTGAAGATGTTTTTTTTGGAATTTCATCTTTTGGTGTGAGATTCTTATTCACGTATCTGACCTTTATTCACGTATCTGACCTTATTCACGAATCTGACCTTTATTCATAGAAAAATGAAAATTTTTCTTTTTCGTCTAAAATATCTATTGCGGATACTAGCTTTGATTGTATCCATGTTTTGATCATTCTTGAATTTTACACCACTTATGATTATTTTTGAGGTATTGTTGGACATGGATAAAACAAATCTGAATCCTTAATCCTTAATCCTTGTCATTTTGTTTCCTTTGGATTCGTTCTTTAAAAATATTTTTCATCATCCTCGGTCTTAAATGATGATATTATTGAATATCTTTGGCTTTAGTGCAAAGATGAATGATTTGAAGAATATCTTTGGCTTATGTAGTGCAAAGATGAGCGGTGTTTAAATGAACATAATGGTGATGAATATCTTTGGCTTTAGTGCAAAGATGAGCGGTGTTTAAATGAACATGGCCGTGATGAATATCTTTGGCCTTTAGTGCAAAGATGAGCGGTGTTGAGATGAACATAATGGATTGATGAATATCTTTGGCTTTGTAGTGCAAAGATGAATATTTGATTTGAGATGAATATTGATTGATGTTCTGAGGATAAAATATTGATGATGGGTATTAAATTCATAGATTATAGTAGATTTCATTCTCTACGTAACTCTTACATGAATTATTATTTCGGCTGCGAATATTGATCTGAAACTTGTTGTCTATTGTGATACATCAGATTTTTCCTGTTGGAGACTAACGATAATTTGTTGTATATTATCTTAGTCGTAACATTCTTTCTTTGGGCTAGTTGAGCTCACCTTTTCCTTGTTGTTCCATTTTTCTTCTCGGGAGGCGAGAATGTAGCGAAGTCTTAGTCGGGGGTATGGAATGAAGGTTCTAGAGAGAGTTGTTTAGTAGTCCTCACCATTATTGTAAAATAATGTATCGATAAATGTGATGAGGATTTATTTGAGTATAAATATTATGCAGAAGATAATATTTGTATTTAAACTCTGATTTTATTGTTGTGATAATAAAGTTGTAGTTGTTTACATACCATGTATTTGGCGACTCGAGAATGGGTTGGATGGAATGGACCTATTTTGGGTTTGTTACGACAATACCATCGGTTCGGAGGATTTGTCATCTCTGATGATGCTTCTGCAAAGGTTAGGATGTGTTCTCATGCAACATGGGAAAGTCATAGCCTTTATGCCTCGCGTGACAACTCAAAGAATATGGAGAAATTATCCTACTCATGATTTAGAGTTGGCATTTGTTTCTTCACTAAAGATTTGGAGGCATTACTTGTATGGGAGAAGGTGGAAATCTTTACGGATCATAAAAGCCTCAAATATTTCTTCACTCTCAGCGAAACTCAACATGCGACAACGAGCGTTGGCTTGAAGCATTGAAAGATTATGATCGTACCATCAATACCATCACGGAAAAGCGAGCGTGGTGGCGGCCGCATTGAGTAGAAGATCATATGCGAGTGCGAGTGCAATATTGTCAACCTGAAGAGTCCATTTTGTATGACTTGCGAAAGGATGGAGATAGAGATAAAGAACTCGAGGGACCGGCGTGATGATGGCGAATATCACGAGTAGAGCAGGCTTTAATTGATAAAATTAAAGCTACTCGAGATTCTGATCCGGGTGATCGTATATGAAAGAAAGTGCAAGAAGGTCTTTATGCGAAGCGAGAATCGATGAAGAAGGAATACTTGAGTCAAATCGAGACTTTGTGTTCTAACGACCACGATTTAGAGTATAATATCATGATGGAGGCGCCTAACACACCATTTGTAATCCATCACAGGAGCACCAAAATGTATCATGATCTTGACATTTACATTTTGGTGGGGTAATATGAAGAGAGAGATATGCTTTGTTTATCTCGAGGTGTCTAACGTACCCAGCGAGTCAAGTGCGAGCATCAAGTACCAAAAGGTCCATTGCAACCACTTGAAATTCCGAGAATGAAAGTAGGAGCACATTACCATGGATTTCGTTATTAGCCTTCCCAAAGTTTACCGAGGCGTAGATGCGATTTGGGTCATTGTTGATAGATTGACCAAGTCTCGCTCATTTCTTACCGAAATACGAGAAACTTATACACAAAACGTCTTGCTCGTATGTACATAAGCGAGGTTGTAGATTGCATGGTATGCGGTATCCATAGTTTCGATCAGACCCGAATTTGACAGCGATTTTGGGTTAGTTTATAAAAGCAATGAGCGAGTTACGATTTAGCTTCGGCATATCATCCTCGAAGAATGGACGGAGAGTTGGCGAGGACTATTCAAACTCTTGAAGATCTATTAAGACTCTGTGTCCTTGATTTCAAGGGAAGTTGGGACAAGTTCTTACCATTGGTGGAGTTTTCCTCTGACAACAACAATTATCAATGCAAGTATTGGCATGGCTCCATTCGAGCGTTGTATGGAAGAAAATGTCATTCTCCGGTATCTTTGGGATGAGGTGGGTGAAACAACGTTATTGGGATAGGAGTTGATGCGTGTGACTCTGAAAAGATTCAAACGATCAAACAACGTATAAAAACCTCACAAGATCGACAAAAGAGTTATCTTGATCTTCATTGAAAGGGCGTAGAATTCGATATAGGAGATCGTGTGTTCATTGCGTGTTGCTCCATGGAAAGGAGTTACAAGATTTGGAAAGAGGAAAACTCGATCCTCGATTCATCGACCCATTTTAATCCTTGATTGAGTAGGAAGCGTGACTATAGACTCGACTTTCTGCCAAGTATGTCTACGTGTTCATAACATTTTTCACATATCTATATTACGTAAATATGTGAAAGACCGAACCACATTATTGAGTTAGAAGCAGGACGAAATAGCGGAAGATTTGGCGTATATAAGAGGTTCTGTTCAAATCTTGGATAAGAAGGAACATATTCTACGCTCGAGGTTATACCTCAAGTCGAAGTTTTGTGAAGAAACCACGATGTTGAGAAAATGACTTGGGAGTTAGAATCGAAATGAAATCAAGGTATCCTTACCTCTTCTTCGACATACCAGTCGTCCCCCCTAATTCCAGGTCGAAATTTCATAAGAAGGGAAGTTGTAAGACTGACTTTTATAAATAAAGATGAATTTTCTATAAATATTATTTTTTAAATATTATGGAGTAAATTTGATCTGATGTTATAGTTGTGGTAATATTTATAAATTTTGCAAAGTAAGCAAGTTGTTATAAAATATTACGTTTGGTGGGAATATTCTTTTTGTGGGAAATATTAAATGCAACAACAATCGATCATTGGTGGACCTGGCCAACGGAATTATTATCGGATTGAAAAAGCGATAAAAAATACTTTATGAAAATACTTGGTAGAAATTATTACGAATTAAAGCACATTGAACTACGGAAGTAAAAATGCGATGTCTGGCGTGGTTGCGTAGTAGCACACGGTATTGATTATTAAATACTTACGTGAGAAGTACTTTAATTTATACTCAATTATTACTACGATAATTCTTTGCATCATATCTCTTATATTATTGATTCAATTATTGTCACGGTATTATCATCATATAATATATTATATTATTAAATCAATAATTAAGGCGACAAGTTATAAATGATTAATAATTGTTGAAATTATTTGTAGCGAATACTTTAAGGAAAGTATTTGTCGTTGAAACGACTCTTGGAACTTCTCCCAAGACATCTTGATCTGGCGGAGTTGAGTACGTTTTCAAGAATCTCACGATGTCTGCTCTCATGCGCAACATAAAGCGTGAAAGGAACCTTTGCTCTACCGGAGCATCCCGAGACATCAAATATCTTGGTGATACGCTTTATCAAATCTTCCACATAAGTGGTTTTGGCTCTCCACTTAAACTCCGGTGGGTCGGCTCTTGAAGCTGTTTAGCGGTGACCGCTTGAAGAGTTTCGGTGTTCTCTGTATTTTGAATGGGAGGCCGCTCTACTTCTTTGTTGCATGAATTGTATAAAAGCCCTGAACATTTGATCATTCATCATTTGGTCGGTGTTGTTGTTTGCGTGAGGATTATCGCCTTCACGATGCACATTATCGATTATTGATATGTGGTGAATCAGCGATTACTTTGTGCTCCATTGCTATTCTCAACATTCTGGGATGTCATTTTCGAGGACTACTACCAAAACAAAGGTTAATTGACATATAACATATTATCCCTAAATTAAATGACCAATTAAATACCAAATAAACTTAGATGGGTCATACTAAGCGAAGGAATTCCCGTCTCTCCCCTCCTAGTATTATTCTCACATTTTAGCGGGGATCATATCCACTAAGCTACGATACCAATTGTGGCGCCCCAAAATTAGGTAAACATCACCCATCTTAAGTCATGAGATCGTAGTGCGAAATTCAAATCTGACTTAATACAAATCTATGTGTGCCTACAATCGACAAAACATAAACTGTGAGTTTGAATACAAATATGGTCTACTTAGAGTATACAAACTTCGAAGAAGTCCTCATTACAATTATTGTCACACTATTTAATAGAATAGTGAGGACTACTAATATTATCATCCGGTCCATCACTCTGTTCCCCGACTCGTCGGCTATATTCTCGTTTCACGAAGAAACGGTGAAAGAAAGGGTGAGCTCAACTAGCCCGAAGAAATATTATGACTAAGATAATGCGAGAATAACTTATCATTAGCCTTGGCGATTGTTAAAGTGATAAAATATAACAAACATCAAGTTTAAGCTGCGGTGATGAACAAAGCGATCCATTAGAAGAGTCGAGTAGAGAATAAAATCTATCTTACATGGTTTAAAAAGGTTTTCATGACTTTTATCTTTGAGACTTCGACAATAAATAATCCACATTATCGAATCACCCTACGCACATGGCGAGGATATTCTTTAGTATTACGACCACAATTATCCATGCACTACGGGCGAGAATATTTGTGTATTCATTAATGGTCGTGATCATGCCAACAAGCATATCCATCGATGCACTACAGGACCAATGAGGACTTTTATCACATCATTTGTAACATTACGGTCATAATTACAAGAATAATCACAGTCATAATCATACCAAGTCCATCATGTACCTCTACAGACCCATGGATGACTTTCAACAAGATATAAACATGAAGATAATGACAATGATATAAGAATTGATAAAAGCAAGTTCAAAAATTAATTTATTGAGGAATTAATAACGTCTAAATTGTCGACGTGATCTTTGTTTTGTAGAGTAAAATTCAAGAATGCTTGAAGAATATTTCCATGAAAGATCTTTGGATGATCTTGTGAAAATATCGAGGATATTCCACTAATTTCATGGAGTATAAGTCAAAACTTTAACCAACCGAGTATAATAACGAATGGAATAACAAAGAAATCACCATAAATGCGGTGCCGCTTGTGACGAGTTATTCAACCAGATTAATAAATATGGAACGGTCGGTGAAATTACGCAAGCAGGATGTTCAACAGAATAATCTGACGGAACCGAATTAGGGCGTAAAAGCGCCTGAGACAAGATATTCCAGCGAGAATAATAATAAAAAGCGGAACGAATTAGGCGTAAAATCTGTGACGAGGATATTCAGCGAGAATAATAATAAAAGATGGAATCGAATTAAGGCGTAAAAGCTTGAGCACGAGTTTCCAGCAGAATAATAATAAAAGATGGAACCGGTCCGCGTAAAGCGCGCGAACGAGGATAATCAGCGAGAATAATAATAAAAAGGCGGAACCGAATTAAAGCGTAAGCCATGTGACAGGATATTCAACAGAATAATAATAAAGGCGGAATAATAGAAGAATGTCACCAAGTATAGGGTGATCGCGTATCTTTGGTTATTCTGTGAGAATAATAAA